>JAPDVR010000001.1:9787277-10019777 GCA_026230005.1 Gila orcuttii | reverse complement strand
TTCCTGTAATGGAAAAGCTGTATTTTCAGCAGCCATTAGTGCAGTCTATTAATGATGAAAACAGTTGTGCTGCTTAATATTTTTGTGGAAACCTTGATACATTTTTTTAGGATTTTTTTAATAAAAAGTTTCATTTGAAATTTTGCTTTTATTTTTATATGTTTATTTTAGCATTTTATTTTTTGTTACAATGTAAAACTCTTTACTGTCACTTTTGATCAACTTAATGCACTTTTGCTGAATAAAAACATGCAATGCAAGGATAATAAGAATAGATTATCTTAGCCTACTCATTAAAAAATTTAAAGAACTTAAAAAAACATTTAAGTCTATTATGACTTATATAATAACAATCTTTAATAGGTCTGAATACTGCAAAAATCTGTAATCAATGAAAATTAAGAGCTGATTTATTTCAAACACCGACTTTCAAAAACAACGTGGTTAAACACGAAATACTTCTCTTCTTATTTTTTCACTATTTATGAGCCACGAGAGAAATATTAAAAAGATAAATTAAGACAGTTATATTATACTGTTATCAGCACATGAGACCCGTGCTGGCAAAATGAGTCGGGATCCGCATCGGCTAATTTCGAGCTACAGGCAAAACAAATAATTTAAAAAAATTAGATGTACTGCGTTAGATTAAACTGAGAAGGGTCATAGCACTTGCATATTGTTGTCCTACTGTTAGTTTCACTGCTTCTATTGTTCTCATTTGTAAGTCAATTTGGATAAAAGCGTCTGCTAAATGTAAATGTAAGTGAAATATATCAGTGAAATTTTGGTGGCATTTGAGGTTTTCACAAAAATGAGTTTGTTAAGCCCTCATCTAGCAATCCCAATGCTCAAAATAGCAATTAAACTTAAATTAAAATGATCTTTATTTGTTCATTTTCGGAGAGGTTTACCTTCCTAAATATTTCCTTAGTTTTAATAATAATGCTATCTAAATATCGATTAATCGATCGATATAGCCCTGAATCGAATCGTAATCATATTGCAGAATTTTTTGAGTCAAGTCAAGTCACATTTATTTATATAGCGCTATTGACAATACAGATGGTTGCAAAGCAGCTTTACAGAGATAACAGAAAAATAATGCAAAAAAGTTTGTTTCTAGAAGAAAATAGCATCACAGTTCAGCTTAAGTAAGTCCAGTGATGTTTCATTTTTGTTTTTAAAAAAGTTATTAATTTAGTTCATTTATATATATATATATATATATATATATATATAGCCGCTCAGGAGTAAACCGTGATGTCATCAATTCAGTCCAGTTCAGTTCTTGTATGATAGTGTCAATGCAGGCAGATCAATATTATTGTTGAATATTAAATTAAATGTTAAATTTTATGTCCCCAAATAAGCAAGCCAAGCCAATGGCAACAATGGTGGAAAAAGGCGACAATGGCAAGGAATGGTATTGAGGTATCGGTAAATAACGTATTGCTGGCTGTCCAATTTACACCCCTAGTTCAAAATTTAAATATTTCCAATATTGCAATGTTTCTTCATCACCAACTTCACATTTGCTCTCAAAATGATGGACAAAAATTTACATTTCACACGCTTTATCTCCAGTAATAACAAAATTAAATAAATGATTAAATAAACAAGCAAATTAATGATCAAATAAATGAGCGAATATGCCAAAGTAAAAAAGCCCCACGATAATATCGCGTATCGGCGATCTTTAACCATGAGGAGTATCGCCCCAACACTAATACATAATTATATCATATATTTTAATCAACTAGTCAACCATCACAATCCATCCACAGCTCATTGGCACTGAAATGCAGCAGACCCACACTGACCTTTTTCTTAACCAGAGACATGACCCCAATACGCGTGAGAACCGGCTGCCTGCAGAGCCCCTCACGCGGGACACCGTCAGCGAACGTCTCCGAACCGTCAGCCACCGGCTCACAGAGGTGCCTCATGAAGAGAGATACGTACGCCCTGCCAGAGAAACAAAGAAAGGAAAAAAAAGACGTTTCCTTAGCAGAACCCAAGTCTGAAGTTTACATGTCATTCTGTCAGGACCACTATCGTCACGATTGACAATTAGCACACAGTTTGGATTGGCGGTATGGTTCTGTACTGGGCGCATCCATGCAGCCTAGCATGGATAAGAGCAGGGAGAGCAGCAATAACCCCTCTTAGGGTAAACAGAACAGAACCAGCAAGAATGTATTGCAGATATCATTCAATCATTTTAATGTACAACATAATTAGAGAATTTATCCTGATTCAAGGGGAATCCGAATGCCAAATCCTGCCTGGACGAGAGGAGGAGCTGGGGATGGAGGAGGGTAATAAGCTCCTGAGAAACGCGATAGCTGCTGATAATACTGAAGGAGCTTATATATGAATACAGTGATTGGCGTCGTATTCCTATAGGTAGACGTGGATCAGCTGATAGTCAGCTGATGCGAGCTTGACTAATGTGACCTGCCAGAACTGACACTACACTTGATAATTGCATATTCCAAACACATCTACTGGTAAAGAAAGTCCTACTTGAACTCTTTCTCGCTCTTGCCACGGAGGTCTCGCACGAGCCATTGGCAGGTGAAGGCGTCCTGAGCGGGCATCCCCCATCGCATGACGGCATTCAGGAAGGCTTTTCTCTGACGCGTGTTAAAGCCCAATACCTGACCAACACACACAGACACACGAATAAGCAGAAGACAGCAGATTCAACATTTATATAAATTGTTTTAATCTAATCAGACCTTATATTAACCTTATAAAAACAGACATGAATTTATTGCCATCATGAAACATTACTGGGCAATTCTCAAAACTGGAAAAGATTTAGCCCAGTTATCTCCAGCTGTGTGTCAGTCAATTTAATTATGAGTGGCACACATCCAGAGACGCTGTATATACTGGCCAAATAGATAAGCAAACACAGGGAAAATACACTATTATCCACATTAAACTGTGACCAATGGGCTTATGTTGATTTTACACTAAGCTCAAGGATGTCTTTATATGGCCATTTGCAATAGTTGGGCCAAAACAAACGGACAAATAAAGAAAAAACTAGACAAAAACAAATAAGTGATACCTCAATGTTGCCACCCACTCTGGCTAACAGGGGTGGAAGTGGTTTATCCTTTTCGTTTCTGAGCTGCCTGCGTGACTGTCTGCGACCTGGACGGGGGGAGAGGAGAGTCAGCCAAGATATCAGTTCAACATGTCCATCTCACTGAGCCAGCATCAGGAAACAGGGTTACAGCACAGGAAGGATACATTATCCTGAACAGCTGCAATACATAAACTGTGAATATGCCTCCAGAAGAATAGCAAAACCTGACAAAACCACAAGATGTACCAATAAAGTACCAAAAGGAACACAAGTGGACAAAAAAAAAAAATTAAAGTCTAAAAGGTGCCAAAAGATGTGTAGGGGTGGGGTGTATTAGTTATAACTAGATTTGTACATTTGTGAGTGGAGCTTGTATGTGCAAACTCACTGCCATTAAGCTAGGTTGTTTCTAAGGCTATGTTAACAAGGTCAGTCCAATTTCGATCACTTGTATATCCGATTGGAATCTGATCTAAAATTCTTGACTGTCCAAATTGTGTATAGCTCCGAATATATAGCATATATTCCTTAGACCTAATCCACACGTACACGAGTATTTGAGCTTTTCCTCCTTTGTTTAAAAAAAAAGTGACAATCAAAGTATTGCATTCTGATGCCTCTATTCCGCAATATAATGGAAGAAATGTCCATGTATCTGTATACATGTTATAAGCCCTGTTAGCACAGTTATTAGCAGCAATATTTTGACTATGTCCACCATTGCACAGACTGGCCTCATGTAAACTAAGGAGATAGCGGCGCACAATCTAACATCAAACAAAGGAGATAACAGCTTGCACTCCGACGTCACAAGTCAAAATCTCCGGTTTCACCGGCCACACGACAACTCTGTAACCGGAGTTTCAGACAATCTTTACCCTGGCAGGAGTTTTCAAAAAGGTTCAGTTTAAGTGACCTGATACTGTGGGCAGCACTGTGTCATATTGCCATAGCTGTGCACAAGACAACCCGCGTTCAGTCTCAGCTCGAGCTTCAGGCTTATTTGTTCATTAATGACGTAATCAGCGACTAGTTGACGTCGACTTGACTTTCATCACATACATTTTCAAAAATCTGAAGTCGTTCAACCCCTACCTGTTACATGTTCACTAGTTTTGAGTTTCTTGGTTTTTGGTATTTGGATTGTTATTTTGAAGTGTTTTTCTGTTTCCAATGTTCCCTGTGAGAAAATCACGTTTTTGTCAAAGACTACATGTAGATCGGATTCAGAACGATGATCAAAACATAGATGGAGTAGATCGAGTCCATCAACAATGTGGGAATGGACAGTAAGAGTGTGTCAGTGCGGTTCTCACCCTCAGGTCTCTCATCAAAGTCCTCATCCTCCTCCTCTGAGCCCACAGAGTATTCGGATTGGTTATCTGAAATGTCAGCATGCCACTCTGCAACAGCATATAGAAAAGAGCACGTCAGTAATGAACACTAAATTCAAACCATAGTACAGAGTGTGTTCAGCAGAGGTCAAACAATTTCCATGCACCAGAATCCGCAAATAAAGCCCAACCAAAATCTAATATATCAGTTTGGCAACTCTCTCCCAACAGTGGAAAAAAAGACAGATGTGATTATTCCAGATTTGGCTCTTTTGTGACTAAATGTTCGGTATCTCCACTTATCTAACCATCCACACACATTCTATTCAAATTCCACTGTCAACGAGAATGATTTAAACCTACAGGAAAACAAAGGGCTGCTTAAACAAAAAATGAAAACCCACAAGAGTCAATTAGTGAAGCACAGGCAACTCTCGAATTTTAAAAAAGGCCAGTGGATTGCATTTGTAATATATTCTGCAGAGGGTATGCCGCAACATTACAACCTTGCAAGTCAGGATGCTTGGATACACAAAGAAAAGTATGTGTACTTACAGTTTATCTTAGTTATCACTGTAATTATGCAGCCATAAGCGCCACTGCGAAACCATAAATTCTATATTGTTCATTTCTGGAGAAAACCTTCTTTTATTTGTCTTTTTCCAGACCATTTTGTTTGTCTCTTTTTGACATATAAATGAAAAACTGCCACACTTCGGCATCCCCTGGGTAATGTGGAAGTAGCTGTTTTTGAGTCAACTGCATGTGGCTGTTCTAACCTGACCAAAGCAGCAGTGTGTGGGACATGCTTTTTCTTTCCCACTCAATCAAAAGTAAAGTAGTAAACCACATGCCGAGAATGAAACTGCTACAAGATGTAATTTCGGAGATTTAAAAGAGATAATATGCTGCACTTATATGACAAGCATAAACATGGTTTATCGTAATAAAAGGCAAGAAGAATGGACTAATTAGAATACAGTGGGGTCCAAAAGTCTTAGACCACACTGAAAATCTGGGATTCAAAATCCATTTTAAACCATGACGGACATAAAATATTAGAAATATTTCAGAATTTCTGGGTTACTAATTAAATGATCATGTTATCTTGTTATCTTTGTGAACGCAATCATGTGAGACGCATCTGGGAGGGAATTAAACCAAATCCTTCTGATGACAGACTTTGGCTGAGGCATTTCAGAATGATAAAACCAATATTTGAGATGCTGTGCGATGAAATTGGTCCATAAGTTTTTTGATGTGCATCAAAGGATTTTATTTATGTATTAAATGTGTTTCCATCATAGATTAAACGAATGTATTCTTATCAGATAAAAAGTATATCCACCTCAATATTAAGTTTTTTATTCGCATTTTAAGAATTTATGTGCATCTTGGCGTTTCCATCCAGTGGTTTTGATGCGATATCCCAAAATGTGCATAAAAATAGGTTGATGGAAATCTGGCTACTGAATTAAAATGCGACATACCAAACTCTAAGACATTATTGAAATTCAATCTGTAGGAAGTGATGGATTGTACCTTGGTCCTCCTGAGCTGCGTCATTGTAGTTGACCTGTTTGCGAACTCTCTTTCCTTTGCCAAGATTGCGGGCCAGATCTTCCTGCTGCTGTTCGTAGTGATGCCTCAAGAGTTTCTCCCAGTAATCAGGATCCACATTCTCTTCCTGCTTAATGATCTCTCTCTCGATCTCTTCTATCTGGAGACACAATTCAAGTGAGATCTCCTTAATATTTTCTTTAGTTGTTTATTTCAGTTTTTGTATTTGTTTCTCATGGAGACCAATAAGATTTAATGGAGAGCAAACAGAGACCAAGGGCCAGATTTACTAACAGCTTACATCAGCGCAAAGCATCTTTTGGCGTTAAAAAACTATTGTCAGGATTTACTAAAGACATGCAGTGAAAAATTAGCGCTTAAAATGCGTGAACAGGGTTATTTTTGTGGCTGACCTTATTGCATATGCATTTGTAGGAGTTTCTCTTCTCTTTTAAGACGCAAAATTTATGGGAGGAGAGTATTTAAATCAATCATTTAAGGTTTGCGCTAGTCAATTTACTGGTATTTGCGCCATTATTTAATGCCCAAATAAAAGCATGTCTTAAACCAGGCGCAAATTTCTGCTGCTCATTATGGAAATTATCTGCTGTGTTTTTTAATTTGCACATCGTCAGTAGATCACACGCAGAACTTTACACTCCCATCTGCGTTTTTTTAGAATTACGCTCTCACGCTAATTCAACCTGTTTAGTAAATCTGGCCCCAAGACTCCTGCTTTTCACATGTTTCTCTTGAAGAAAAGAGCCCAATAATCTCCAATATCCACTACAGTTGTAAAAGAGATCTCAACACACTCTTATTGGCCAAATCTGCAATCAAAAGTCAGAGATATCAAAAGAACTCAAACATTTCTCATTCAGTTCTTGCAAAGAATTGAATCAGTGATTTGCTATCCACAATACTTTTATAGCTGTATACTCCTACCATATGTCAAAGATTGTCTCATTTACATCTAATCTTAGGCCATGTGTCCACAAAGCGTTTTTAGCCAGCTGAAAACGGCAAGCCTCCGGCTGAAAACACCTGGCTGTGGGCGTTTGAGAGCACTTCAGCGTTTTTTCAGTTGAGACGCTTTGCTTGCTATGACACGGACAAAGTTGAACATTTTTCAACTCTCAGCGACCGGTAAAAAAAAACGAAATAGACGCTCAGTGCCTAAAAACGCAGCGTCCCCATTGAAAACAATTGGAAAAATATGCAAGCCTCTGGAAAAAACACTTTGGTGGAAACAAGACCTTAAACTACCATTCAAAATTTGTGGTCAGTAATGGCTCGTTTCCACTGAGCGGTACGGTACGGTACAGTACGGTTCGGTTCGGGTCAGTAAACCATGATCCAGCTAGCGTTTCCTCCGCCAACAGTACCCTACTTGATAGGCGTGGTGTTTGCCGGAAAGAAGCGATCAACGTCATTTTCGCGCGAAGAAGAAAGCGACAAAGTAAACACCAATGGATGGCATACAGCAGATCTTGTCCTTGCTTCTCGGCATGTTTGTCACAAGAAGACAAGCGCCGACATTAGGCATTTCTCAATAAGTATGTAAAGTTCTCAGCAGAAGCACTCCCGAGGGCGCGAGTCCGGTAATTCTCCAAATGGAACAGCGCGTTCTTGAAAGCGTCACTCAGCTCGCTCTCCATGTACATTTTAGGCAACAATAAAACGAAATATGTTATAAAACACCACTCTGCCTCTTTTCGTTTTCATTTAAATAAATTTTAAACATTATAGGCACACAAATGTGGTTCAGGCAATGCATAGACCTGATTCACTGCATGTTTAACGTTAGCCTATTTATAACAAAACGAAATATAAAACACAACCCTGCATCTTTTCGTTTAAATTTAAAAAAAATATTAAACATATTCCAGGCAATATGTGCATTTGTACAAATGTTGCAATAAACAACATTACAGTGATAATCTTGTAATAAAAAATGACAAAACTCAACCCTATCTCTTTTTGTTAAATTTCAGTTTTATCAATAGCCATTATAAAAGTATAAGTAAAAGGTAACGTTACAAGAAGCTATACAATAAGAAATAAAGCAAACAATTCAGTCAAATATACAAATTCAGCGCTAGTCTAACGTTAACGTTACAACGGAAAGGTTATAGCCTAAATATATGAAACTTCACTTAGCCCTCAGCCAAAACGATTGGCCAGGGAACGAATTATCGATTCATGATCGCCTGGAATGGATCAAATTATCATAAATCATTATAAATAAACCGCAGATTTGAGCTTTAAACAACTACATTCTCGCCTCAAAAACTCTTAAAACTACATTTTGTGAAAGAATAACCGTAGTATTATATTCCAACTGTATATTAAAAAATGGCGCTTCTTATGTTGTCATTCCCCTTGTAGCACGCGCAAGTGACGATACTCTGTCAACCAATCAGCGTTCTGCAGTGAGTCTAGCTCCACCCTTTAGTACCGGTACGGTACTCAATTATTTGCGTTTCCACTGTCAAAAGTTGTGAATGGTACCAAAAAGCCGAACCGTACCGTACCACTTTTTGGGTACCCTTCCGTTGGGGTACCTAGCATAGTGGTACGGTACGGTTCGGCTTTTTGGTACCATTCACAACTTTTGACAGTGGAAATGCAAATAATTGCGTACCGTACGCTCAGTGGAAACGAGCCATAAGAGTTTCTCATAATATACATTGCACATAACCTAATTTCTTAAAGAGTCTGAAACGGTTCAGTCTCTCTAAACTTGGGGTGGCACGGTACATGAAAAAAACCCCGAACCGTTCGGTTCGCTTCTCTCGGTTCGGTGCGTGTGTGCGTCGCACGGTTCGTTCGACGGATGCACAATGTAACCTCGTGCCCGTGACCTCAGACAGTGCGTTTACTTTTCGCGCGAAATAAGAGATGTGTGGACATACATATGAGGCTTGTTCGACTTGAACCGGCACTGCACAGACTGATCGATGAATAACATCAAAGTACCGCGAGAGCAACGGCTCCGTATGCTTTTCAATCACTCTCGCAGTACTTTGATGTCATAAACCGATCGGTCTGTACATCGCAGCAGGTCACGTCACGTGTAGAAATGGCAAGTGGGAGAGATAAGGAAGGCTAACAGGAGTTGGAGGATCCACCAGCGTCGTGTAAGTCCGGTGTGTGGGAACATTTTGGATTTCATGTTACCTATGATATTTAAATGTATACAGTGACACTAAGTTTAGATAAGAACTCCAGTCATATGTTTCCAAATACTGCACTTTAATTTCAAGTGAAAAAAATGTATCCTCACTCTCAGGGAATAGAAGCATTGTTGATACTGTTTTTGTGTTGAGGTTGAACTTATGTTTCACTTTATGATTATGGCCTTTGCTATTGTTATAGCAATAAGAGTTCCTCTCTTTTTCTTTTAAAAGATAAACATTTTGTATGAGCTACACTGAAGTTGACAGTTTGATAAAAATGCAAGTTAATTTTAATCTTTGTGTGCTAAAAATGCACATAAGTTCCTGTAGAGATAGCAACACACATTCTCCCTTTTTGCCACATAAACAAAAGCATTTCATCAATGTCTTCTCTCTTGCTGTATCAAAATGTCACCGGCTTTCCTTTAGAGATGGTCTCAATAATGTGCTTAAAGTCAAGTCAAATTCAGTTTTTGCATGATTACATGATACACATTTTTTTTTAATACTGTATCCTGAATTGTGGATAATTAAGCTATAGCCTATATCATATGCTGAAGTACATTTCTGGAGTGTTAAAGATTAAAAGAAAAAATAACAAAAAGAACTGTACAGAACCGAAAACCGTGACCCTAAAACCGTGATATGAACCAAACCGTGGGTTTTGTGAACCGTGCCACCCCTACTCTAAACCCCTCCTTTCTGAGTGCCTGCTCTGCTCTGATTGGTCAGACGCTCCAGTCTGTTGTGGTTGATCAACCACTTACAGCGTGTGTTGATACACAGTGATATGAATGACACCGTTGGTTTTTTAAGTATCAATTCCAGCATGAGTCCTCCTTCTTTTGAAGTGCATCAAACTCCAGTCTCAGCAACAACTGCAGTGTTTGAGGGTCAAAGTAGACGTTGTTCACAGGCAGCCAATGAACACCATAGACTGGCATTATGCAAATGTGTTACATTGTTACGTAGGTTTGTAACAGGAAGTGAGACTGGAATTACTGACGACTCGTTTCAGCAGTTCAGAATAGATTCCTTCTTTTAGGAGACAATAACTTTATTTTTCGTGCACTTTGATCTTTAAAACTTTGCTGATCTTTTACATTCACAAACAGCGATATTACACACCGCATGAAAGGTAAAATTAGAAAAAGCATAACAGGGGCACTTTAACAGTCCCACTCTTTGATACTGCTCAAAAAGGTCTCCCACCTTGTCATCTTCTCTGACATTGTATTGGGCCACCTTGAAGGAGCTCAGATACTCGTTCATGTTCTGCATGTCAGAGTCATCCGTGGCGTCCTGGCTGCGGTCTAGCAGACGCTCGATGGCGGCGCTGTCGTAGTGAATTACACTGCCATCATCATCCTTATTGTCCCCTGCTGAAAAAAGAAACACACAGGTGAACCTTCAGTATAACAAAGTGTTTTTTGGTCATTCAGAGCGGAGATGTTGGGCTCAATCATGAGTTACAGAGCAGTTTTGAGTACAGAGTGAGTTTTTTCATAAAATTAATTTGTTGATACGTAGGTTCATTAAATTCTACACATCAACTGATTTATCTCATCAATCCCACCCTCAATCTCATCCTTGAAAAGCTCCTCAGTGCCAAACTTGAGGATGTCGTCCAGCTCTTGCTTAGACATAGATCCAGCTTTTGAGCCCAGACCGGGCCGCACCACCAAGTGTGTGAGCATCATCTTCCTTTTGGCCACCTGAGTGATTCGTTCCTCGACCGAAGCCCGGGTCACAAACCGGTAAATCATCACTTTATTGGCCTGACCAATGCGGTGAGCTCGACTGAAGGCCTGAGAAAAAGAGGTTATATTCGAGACGACTTAGAAAACTGCTACATTAAGCTTAATAAAATATGTTTAGCTTTGAAACCTCACATATGCTATTATGAGTTTCCCTGTCCACTAGATGGAACACTACATGACAAAGAAAATAGCGGAAAAAAAACGTCAAGTGTGACACCAGTAAAGTGAATATCTGATTTACCTGAATGTCATTGTGGGGATTCCAGTCAGAGTCAAAGATGACGACTGTGTCCGCAGTGGCCAAGTTGATGCCCAGACCACCCGCACGTGTAGAGAGAAGAAAACAAAACTGACACGCTCCAGGAGCTGTAAGACAGACAGAGAGAGATTTGATGCAGATATTTAAAGTTACAAAATGTACACAAAATTACCAAAATTTAGTCAATAAATCATCAATAATTCTTCCAAAACGTTTTTTTTTTTTGTCTTACCCTGATTCACTATGGTAAGCCTATAAGTGTTTATATTTTAGACCTGTCAAGATGGTTTTCGAGGGAAATTGCGTATATGCGTCACTCGCCCGTGCGTGTCTCGTCATATCCGTAAATAGAGAGAAGTCTGGTCTGGTGTGTCTGACAGAGGTTAGTTTCACAACGAGTGAGAAAGGTTGACATGGAGCAGCTAAATCTCAAACCTCCGGGAATAAACCCGTTTAAAACAAACGCCGAACAGAGGAGAAAGCGAAAACGGCAAAATGAGAACGAGACAGAGCTCATAATAAAACAAGAATCAACATTGACTTGGGTTTTCAGAGATGGCGAGAAATGAGGGATTTGAAATGTTGTAAAAAGCGACACGGAGATGATGTTTTTATCACTCAATTTAGTAAGGTATTTTATTGAACAGATAAATTGCCATATGTAGCTCTCTAACAGAGTTCACTGTAATGCATTATCTATTGTGAAGGGGCATTTCATTATGGTTGTTGCAAAACAATGTTTTTCCGCAAAATGCATGCAGTTTTGTTTTTTAACTTCTAGAGGGCCAAAACGTATATAGTGTACCTCAGGGGTTCCCAATTCTAGTCCTCTCACCTCCCCGCTCTTCACAGTTTGTATTGCTGCGTCCCAATTCACATACTACCTGTCCTAATAGTATTCGAAATTAGAATTAGTGTGTCCCAAATCGTAATATGTTGAAATGAGTATTCCAAAGATAGCCGGATGGTGTATTTTTTCCGGTTAGAATCCGAAGTGCAGAACCATGCAGACTCTAACGACTAATATTGCGTGTTGGGCAATGATTCGATTAGAGCTACAAACACAAATAAAAAGTGTTAAAAAACGACTTACTATGGTATGTGCGAGTCCAACGGTTAAGTAGAGAGGTTTAGATGAAGGGGTTTGAGTGCTTTATAATCAGTATCTAACCTGAAGAAAATATATGTATTCAATGTTATCCACGTTATATTTCATATGTAACAGCATTGTGAACTTTTGTAAAGATACGTTTGGTCATGTACTTTTAAATGCATCATTATGCAAATTGAAAACACATGAGGAGAGTTATCAGCAGGAAAGACCCACGACTGGAAGATCAACGGGCTACTACATTTCTCTCTGAAACGGTAGGAAGTTAAATTGAATTTAATGTGGAGGATTTTAACTGTGACAAGATGATTGACAGGGCAGTTTAAACGATGACAGGATGCACGTACCTATGCGTACCTATACGTATACACAACTTCTGTTGTGTGTTTGGATTTTAAAAAATTCCTGAAACATGATGTAGAAATATTCATAGCGTGATAAGATTTTTGTCATACATTTTGGCCACCCAAAAAGTCATCATAACAAATAACACAAATCTCAATAAAACACTTTCAATCAACCTCAACACCACAAAATACCAAAATAAATTCTCCCATCAACACAATACAAAATATAATTATAGCACCACTGTTGTTCAAATGTTTATATATCTTTCGATACTCTGGAACATTCAAATTCAACAACGATTCCAGACTTTACAAACGCTTTAAACAGAGGACTATGTCTGTTCTCAAGTCATTTTGTCCTATTGTTTTGCTTACCCAACAATAAAATAAATCAACTGCCATTTTAAGATAAGACATTCGGGATTTGCATAAACTTTTCTCCACATCTAAAAAACAACTGACTCAATAGCTCAAAGAATGGATTGAGTCTAACAAACAGAGAAAAATAGTCTCTCTAAATTCACCAAACACACATTTATCATCAACATTTGGACTGGGAAGAGAGGAGAGAGAGAGGGGGGAGTAAAGATGACTTTGCACTGACATTTTAATAGCTATTAAAACCAAACCAAACCTCTAGCTCAGTGTTTCTCAAACATTTCAGACCACCTTTGTTCAATATATACCAAATAAATAATACCAAATGTATTTAAAATTTTGAGGCAATGTAGCTAATCTCTTACACTTTTTCCCATCTTTCTAGAAGCGCTCACAACAGCTCTGTCAAACTAGTTTCATTATTGATATCATAAGTGCTGAATCCACATTTTTTTAGTTCAAAGTAGACACTCACATATTCTGAGGACCAACAGAATAACATCTCACCCGTTTCTTAATCAAATCAGTTTTTGCTGCTCTCTCTTTAGTGCATATACTAAACGTGTTAAAAGTAGGGCACAGTTTGGCAACAATCATACAGGGTTTCTACGGGTTTTATGAAGGTAAGACTTTTTAAAGACCCTTTTAAGACCAAGTAAAGAAAATGTAAGGAATAAATTGAAGGGATTAGATATTTGTATTGTAAAACAGGATATAAATAAATATATATATATATATATATATATATATTGCAATGCATGTAACATCATGTATCATGCCATGACTTTATGAATTTAATATGTACTGCACTGATTTAAGACCTTTTTAAGACCCGCAGAAACCCTGTTTCAGACAAAATCATATTAGCTTCATATATATATTCTTATTTTATGTTATTGCAATTTTGTTTCATCACCTGAAAGCACCACAGGATCACTGCTGTAGCTAATTCTCTAGCTGTATCCAAAACACACTACAGAAATATTCGCAACATGTATATATGGTGAACTGCTGTTACCGTTGAATCTGTCGATGGCTTCCTGTCGGAGAGCTCCAGTAACGCCTCCATCAATTCGCTCATATTTATAACCCTCATAATCCAAGAAATCCTCCAGCAAATCCAGCATCTTGGTCATCTAAGGAGGAAACAGAGTGTGTAAGTGATATGATCCAATCAAAATTTTCAGAGCAAGTGGCTACCGTGGGTTCCATATTAGACGGCAATAATTAGAAACACAAAGCTGTATACAATTTGAATAGAAATAAAACATAGTAAATACAATTTAAAAAACATTATATTTTGTAATATTTTTAGCATTTTACATTTCTAGAGTTTCCGCTGTGTACCACCTGGGGGCACTAAACATACCACAATTTGATAGTCCATGCAAATACAGCAGCTTCTTATGTGGCATGTGTAATGCCTGGTACACATTGTACAATTTTGGGCTGTCAGATGAAAGTTGACCAATCGTGGTGATTTCTGCAGTCGTGGCCCCTAAACAGTGATCCTATGCCGTAGAGTGAGAGAGGTTCAAAGACGACTGTTGTCAAGGTCTTGCGACCGAACATAGCTTGCAATAATTTTCTGACAGTGTCAGAACTTTAAAATGATAATCTCAACATCTACTGACTAGCCAATAAAAATGCAACATGAAATGGCGTATTGATCAACACGACATGACGTTAAAACTCAAAACTATTTACCTCAAGCTCCATTTGCAAAATTTGCATGTCAAGTTGGCCTCTTTTCCCTAGACATGACCGTGTCCATATTCTCCTTTTTCTTCCTTTTCTTTTTTTTCAGTGCACATAATAACCACGATTGCCAAAATGCCATTCATCTTGCTCTATTTGTTCACCACTAGCACATGCTGATGACGTTTTATTCTTCTATATTAGCTTGTGTCGTAGCCTACGATTTAATAGGTGTCATCATTATCGTACATTCTACATGTCGTACCTAAGTTTATTAGATCCATGTTGTACAGTGTAATCTATAATGATCTTATAGGAATGCCCAAATCACACAGTCTGTAGCAGGCATTAATAACAGGCAGTGTGAATGTGTATTTATAATATTTGCGTTTGTACCTGAGAGAACACCAGCACTCGGTGGCCTTGTTCTTTCAGTTTTCTGAGCATTTTCTGCAGCAGCGTGAGTTTCCCAGAGGCCTTAGTGAGACCGACACCTTCATACGCTCCACTTGGTGTTTTGGGAGCTTCCTGTAACACACGAACACAACAAAACAGCCTATGATACATATATGCTGAACAAAAAACCCTGACAAACAGTAAACACAGCATTTTAACAGCATTTTAACCCATTTTTCTGACAGCAGGTGGCAGTATTTCACACTACACAAGTTAGGATAGGTCCAAAAGAGCCAAAAACCCATCCAAATGTTCCAAATTCAAAAGTTTTCATGTAGCTGTCAGAAATACAGTGCGTGTTCTTACGGCAGAAGCGACGGGGAAGAGGTAGGGGTGGTTGCAGCACTTTTTTAGGTCCATCATAATGTTGAGCAGAGACACCTGGTTCCCTCCTCCCTTAGAATTCAGCGCCTCAAAGTTACGCGTCAGAATGAACTTGTAGTATTTTCTGTTCACACACAGGGTACACACAAAAACATATGAAAAAAAAAATCTCCACCTACACATAACTCTATATATCGACTATTTATTTTTTGTTTTGAATGTTTAAGGCTGGCATGCATAAAAAGAAACATGTTTATTTAAACAACTGAACTGATTTCATTACTTTAGCTAATTATCTTGAGATGTATGAATAAATTCAGCATGCAAACGCATATTGATGTCTCACTTCTGCATGGGGCTGAGCTCCACTCGGACGATCAGCTCAGTTTTGGCTGGCATGTTCTTAAACACGTCAGCTTTGAGTCTCCGGAGCATGTGTGGGCCGAGCAGGTCGTGCAGTTTCTTGATCTGGTCCTCTTTAGAGATGTCCGCAAATTCCTCTAGAAAACCCTCTAGATTGCTGAGGGACAGAAACAAAGTGAGAGTGAAATAATTTAGAGTTGTGTTGATAGAGTGTACATACAGTGGACCCCAAAAAAATGTCTGGACACTTCAGATAAACTAAAAAAAGTATATCATTGCATTAGATACATTACATTTTTTTACTGTCCAAATACTTTGTTGGGCCACTTTTATAGTCTATAGTGGATAAGAGTGCTTTTGTTTGTTTTGTGGTACTTGAAGCGGTTGGGCGTCAGGAAGTTGAGCAGGTGGAAAAGTTCTTCCAGGTTATTCTGGAGTGGCGTTCCCGTTAGCAGCAGCTTGTGGTCTATCTTGTAGTCATTCAGTCTCCTGAAGAACTAACACACCACAACAAAAGACTTCAGTTAATAAAACACACACAAAAAACATACTTCTCTCAACTGGAAACATACAAGGTGCATAACTAATAATTTAGTATGAAACCAAGATAAGCACAACTTGCCAATGACAAAACATTTTACATCTCTGTGCAAAAGTGTACAAATAGGAGTAGAATTAGTATGAATTTGTTTTTCGTAATGCTTTTTTTTGTATGTGTAGATAATCCTCAATGTATATATACTACCGTTCAAAAGTTTGGGTTTTTTAAAGTAATTAATAATATTATTTAGTAAGGACTCTTGATTAAATTGATCAAGATTTTCACATTGTTACAAAAACGTCCTATTTAACGTCCAATTTAAAGGGGCTATATGTAAGAATTTTCATCGCTTTGTCATTGTCAATGTGTGAACAGCTTGTAATAAAACTTAAAAAACTGAGAGGTTGTCTATGAAAGCCTGTAGACTGATTTTTATGTGAAGGACTCTGGACTTTTCTGCCGGGAAAATCAAAAGGATGTGACGTTTACGCTTCCGAGAATCTCCCTTTCCGTTCAATGACACATGAAGCGAATGCTTATACAATGTTCAGGATAATGGAGAAAGAGCCATTCTGTACTGTAATGTCAATGTGCCATGCAAAGAAAAGAGATTAATTCAAACATAGTCTCACATAGCCAGATCTATATAATCAAACTATCATAACAATGTAATTTTAATGACCTCATCTGTCGAAATGATCTCAGTGAATTGCAGAGCTGGTGCAAACAGATCCACATCACTATGATCAGATGGTTCATTAACTGTCTTTTCTCACAACTGTCATTTTTGTTGTGTTTATGTTGTTATTGAGAGAAAAGTGAGCAGCACATATTTACATATTCATCTTACGTCGCTCTCAGCAGCGTCTGGATTTTCGTTAACAGTATATCACAGCAAAGGTATTTCCAACTTCTTTTTACTTCTAAGCAAAGAACGAAAAATAACTTCGCCGTGAGTATATCGGGGCCTTGAATCACATTTAATCTTTTGGACATTACGCGTGCATGAGTGTGAGCATGAGAAATAAGTTGCTGGCTGCAGTTCACTTAATGGCCACCGGTGTCGCTAATAACTAGGGTTTCAGAATTCTACATATAGCCTCTTTAAAATAAATGTTCATTTTAATTTCTAGTCATCAAATAAATAAAAATATAAGCTGCACTGTTTTCAACATTGAGAAATTTAACTTGAGCAACAAATTAAAATGATTGCTGAAAGATCATGTGACACTGAAAATATAGCTTTGCCAACACATAAATTTCATTCATTTGTTAATTGTTACTTGCGCACACACAATGATTACTAAAAAATTATTTAAAACTACAAAAAAAAGCACTCCAAAATAACATCTGACATCCATATTTTTGTCCCCTCTATGATTTTTTAAACTTAGATAATGACTTGCTGAATGAAAATGCGTAATGGCTTTATTATGACCGTTTATAAAGGCGCTGGTTTATTTCTGTCATCCTCAATCTGCTGTGTTGCAAAGAATCCAAAAAGTAATTTCCTTTCCTGTATTAAATTAGAAAATTAAATCTCCCACACACTCTCTCTCTCTGTCACAAACACACACAAACCGAATAAATCCTGGACAGAAAACGGAAAAAAACCATGAAGTGAGTATACCTTGGACTGGTTGTTTTTGAGACGGTGGGCTTCATCCACTACAAGACAGGCCCATTCAATGGACTTGAGAACGTTCTGGTCTATAGTCACAAGCTCATAGGACGTCAACAACACATGGAACTTAATGGGCGCTTCTCTCTGGAGGGAAGTGAAAAGAATGGTTACAGTAAAAGTCATTTTTTGTATGTTTCTTCTTACATAACCAAATGACATCCTTTCTCTCCATACTATGGCTACTCTCCTTTAACCATTTAACTTCTCTTCATTTTCCTCCTCACACTGTCCATCTTTGCATTTCACCTTTCCAATCACCAACAAACACGTTCTTTTCAGCGCTCATCTCCTCACCCGTAATTTGAAGGCTTTCTTTCCTCGATTCATCGCTGTGTCGTCGAAAGTGAACTCGTTCTCGCGGATGATGGCCCTGCTGTCCTTGTCTCCGGTGTAGGTGACAACATAGAAGTCGGGAGCCCACATCTCAAACTCCCTCTCCCAGTTAATGATTGTGGAGAGCGGTGCACTCACCAGGAATGGGCCTTTAGTGTGACCCTGGTGAAAGAAATAAACCCAGTGATAAGGAAGAATGGAGAGAGAAACAGGATGGGAGAGAGAAAATATAGTGTGTAATTCAAGATTTTACTCGTCATTTAACATATAATTTTGCAACCTGACCCGCACAGACCTCTTTAAATAGTGAGTAGAGGAAGACAATGGTCTGGATGGTCTTGCCCAAACCCATTTCATCAGCCAGGATGGTGTCGGTGCCCTGAGCCCAGGAGAAGCGCAGCCAGTTCAGCCCCTCCAGCTGGTAGAGGTGCAGTGTCCCTCCTGTCTCTGTCACAAAGTCTGGCTGCTCTTCATACTTGATAGTGGGCTGAAAGAGGAGAGATGGGCAGAGAAGTGGTGAGAAAAGACAGAAAGAAGGGTGGTCCTACATGCCTCAAAATCTTTAATGCACTAAGGACTGCTAGAAAGCAGATTAGACAAAATAATAACATCAGAGGAGGTTAAAATTATAGTGGCCTAGAGCAGTGGTTCCCAACCTTTTTTTGTCTGAGACCCCCTTTTTCCCAAGAAAATATTTTAGGGTCCCCTTCACATTTAATGATATTATCGCTCTTGTAAGCTTGCAGCAAGGATGACAAAATATGTTGTTTTCAAACAAACGGTATGTTTACTACAACCAGATATGTTTATGCACAAATAATAGCCTATAATATTGAAAATACAATAACAAAAACATCAGGTGGCCCTTTGTAATTTAAAAACGTAAGCCTAGGAGAAGCCTATATTGGCCCTTTTTGAAATGCAAAAACAAAAATATTCACACTGGTGTGTAGGTAAAAAAAAGAAAGAATATAGGCTATTACTAAATGACAGCTGTCTGGGGCCTCAATACTTGCAAGTTATTTGTGAGGCTTTATTTTTTATGTTTTTGGCGCTTTAGCGAGCGATAATAAACTTGCGTTTATTAACAGAATAATGCGTCTTTTCGGAAGAACATGGTAGCCGGAACTACTTCTCTCTGTGTACGTCTATGACGAGTCACGCGGGTACTGGGCTACTCCGCAGCGGCAGCGATCCGAACCAGTGTAAAATAGTCCCAATGTAAACACTTATTATAGGTGTACCATAGTTGTTCAGGATAAGACAAAAACACGGATTGATGGATTAATGATGTACTCGCTCATATACATTTTGAACAGAAAAAAGTTAAGGACTTTTATTTAATGCTCATTGCTCAAAACTTTTCAAAATATGACGCGAACCCCCACAGAGCTCGCTGAGGCCCCCTTGTGGGCCGCGACCCCCCTGTTGGGAACCGATGGCCTAGAGAGCTCAATGTGCTGCAACTGAAGAAAACACATGCAAATAGAAAAAACACCAGCAAATTATGAAATAATTTTCATCAATTTGATAACACATGCGCTGCAAATACAGAAAAGCACTGAAAATAGCGCAGACCACAAAAAAAATATTTCATGGGGACCCTACAAGTGACCTGGCTGGGACATACTTATTGTTCAATGTCTATTCGTCAGTAGTGTTGTCGCTGACCTGAAAGGTGAGTTTTTTGTTAATTTTACCATCCTGATTGTGTGTGCTTTGTGTTTAGTTTGCAGCGCATTTCTGTATTTGGTTGAGTTGAGAGTATTTGCAGCGTGTTTCTGTAATTGGTTGAGTTGTGAGTATTTGCGGAGTGTTTCTGTATTTGGTTGAGTTGTGAGTATTTGAAGCGTGTTTCTGTATTTTGTTGAGTTGTGAGTATTTGCAGCATGTTTCTGTAATTGGTTGAGTTGAGAGTATTTGCAGTGTGTTTCTGTATTTGGCTGAATTGTGAGTATTTGAAGCGCGTTTCTGTATTTGGTTGAGTTGAGAGTATTTGCAGTGCGTTTCTGTATTTGGTTGAGTTGTGAGTATTTGAAGCGTGTTTCTGTATTTGGTTGAGTTGTGAGTATTTGCAGTGTGTTTCTGTATTTGGCTGAATTGTGAGTATTTGAAGCGTTTTTCTGTATTTGGTTGAGTTGTGAGTATTTGCAGTGTGTTTCTGTATTTGGCTGAATTGTGAGTATTTGAAGCGCGTTTCTGTATTTGGTTGAGTTGAGAGTATTTGCAGTGCGTTTCTGTATTTGGTTGAGTTGTGAGTATTTGAAGCGTGTTTCTGTATTTGGCTGAATTGTGAGTATTTGCAGCATGTTTCTGTAATTAGTTGAGTTGAGAGTATTTGCAGCGTGTTTCTATATTTGGTTGAGTTGTGAGTATTTGCAGTGCGTTTCTGTATTTGGTTGAGTTGTGAGTATTTGAAGCGTGTTTCTGTATTTGGCTGAATTGTGAGTATTTGAAGCGTGTTTCTGTATTTGGTTGAGTTGAGAGTATTTGCAGCGTGTTTCTATATTTGGTTGAGTTGTGAGTATTTGCAGTGCGTTTCTGTATTGGTTGAGTTGTGAGTATTTGAAGCGTGTTTCTATATTTGGTTGAGTTGTGAGTATTTGCAGTGAGTTTCTGTATTTGGTTGAGTTGTGAGTATTTGAAGCGTGTTTCTGTATTTGGCTGAATTGTGAGTATTTGAAGCATGTTTCTGTATTTGGCTGAATTGTGAGTATTTGAAGCGTGTTTCTGTATTTGGTTGAGTTGTGAGTATTTGAAGCGTGTTTCTGTATTTGGTTGAGTTGTGAGTATTTGCAGTGCGTTGAGTTGTGAGCATTTGAAGCGTGTTTCTGTATTTGGCTGAATTGTGAGTATTTGAAGCGTGTTTCTGTATTTGGTTGAGTTGAGAGTATTTGCAGCGTGTTTCTATATTTGGTTGAGTTGTGAGTATTTGCAGTGCGTTTCTGTATTGGTTGAGTTGTGAGTATTTGAAGCGTGTTTCTATATTTGGTTGAGTTGTGAGTATTTGCAGTGAGTTTCTGTATTTGGTTGAGTTGTGAGTATTTGAAGCGTGTTTCTGTATTTGGCTGAATTGTGAGTATTTGAAGCATGTTTCTGTATTTGGTTGAGTTGTGAGTATTTGAAGCGTGTTTCTGTATTTGGTTGAGTTGTGAGTATTTGCAGTGCGTTGAGTTGTGAGTATTTGAAGCGTGTTTCTGTATTTGGCTGAATTGTGAGTATTTGAAGCATGTTTCTGGATTTGGTTGAGTTGTGAGTATTTGAAGCGTGTTTCTGTATTTGGTTGAGTTGTGAGTATTTGAAGCGTGTTTCTGTATTTGGTTGAGTTGTGAGTATTTGAAGCGTGTTTCTATATTTGGTTGAGTTGTGAGTATTTGCAGTGCGTTTCTGTATTTGGTTGAGTTGTGATTATTTGAAGCGTGTTTCTGTATTTGGCTGAATTGTGATTATTTGAAGCGTGTTTCTGTATTTGGTTGAGTAGTGAGTATTTGCAGTGCGTTGAGTTGTGAGTATTTAAAGCGTGTTTCTGTATTTGGCTGAATTGTGAGTATTTGAAGCGTGTTTCTGTATTTGGTTGAGTTGCGAGTATTTGCAGTGCGTTTCTGTATTTGGTTGAGTTGTGAGTATTTGCAGTGTGTTTCTGCAATTGGTTGTGTTGTGAGTATTTGCAGCGTGTTTCTGTATTTGGTTGAGTTGTGAGTATTTGCAGTGCGTTTCTGTATTTGGTTGAGTTGTGATTATTTGAAGCGTGTTTCTGTATTTGGCTGAATTGTGAGTATTTGAAGCGTGTTTCTGTATTTGGTTGAGTAGTGAGTATTTGCAGTGCGTTGAGTTGTGAGTATTTAAAGCGTGTTTCTGTATTTGGCTGAATTGTGAGTATTTGAAGCGTGTTTCTGTATTTGGTTGAGTTGCGAGTATTTGCAGTGCGTTTCTGTATTTGGTTGAGTTGTGAGTATTTGCAGTGTGTTTCTGCAATTGGTTGTGTTGTGAGTATTTGCAGCGTGTTTCTGTATTTGGTTGAGTTGTGAGTATTTGCGGTGCGTTTCTGTATTTGGTTGAGTTGTGAGTATTTGCAGTGCGTTTCTGTATTTGGTTGCGTTGTCCATTTCAAACAAAAATTGGGAATCATCATTCTGACTAGACTGAACTTATTTGATTTTGGGAAAAATTGTACTTTTTTGCATAAAAAATATTAGAACTACTGATATAAAAGGCTGACACTAACATCATTAACAGGCGTGCTTGGAGCTTCATCATTCTCCTCTCTCCTCCTCATCCTCCTTGGCTTCTCTGGGTCTTCCTTCATCACTTCCTCCCTGTGAGAAAAAAAATAGAACGCTGCTTATTCCATCATTCAAAATATAATAATCTCTTGAAAAAAATTATTTAAAAGAGGTTACAATGCAGATGTAGGACATTAAAGGCAAACAAGTCAATCTTTATTGTGAATAAGGATCATCCACATACTATTCAAATTCTCATTTTGTGTTCCACTGAAGAAAAAAAAACAATAAAAATATAATAAATATAATAAAACAACATGAGGATGATTAAAGGGGATGTAAATATATATATATATATAGGATATCTGTGTTGCCAATGTGTGATCAGCTTGTAACGAAATTTTAAAAAGGACCTTCCTCAACTTCTTAGGTTGTCTATGAAAGCCTGTAGACTGATTTTTATGTAAAGGACTTGCCGGGAAAATCAAAAAGATGTGACGTTTGCGCTCCCGAGAGCCTCTCTTCCATTCAATGACACATGAAGCGAAAGATTATTCAATGTTCAGGATAATGCAGAAACAGCCATTCTGTACTGTAATGTCAATGTGTAATGCAAAGAAAAGGAATTAATTCAAACTAGTCTCACATAGCCAGATCTATATAGTCTATAGTCTCAAATATACTTGTCCCGTGTATTTTACCTGTGCACAAGTGCGAGCACTAGAAATAAGTTGCTGGCTGCAGTTAATTTAATGGCCACCGGAGTCGGTTTCTGAATTCTACATATAGCCCCTTTAAATAACAGAATTTTAATTTCTGGGTGAACTATCCTATGAAAAATCAAACCCTTGTGACAGTTTGCTGAAACATCTATGTATGACTGCACCTGTGTCTCCAGTACGCCGTTTTGTGCCCACTAAACTCAGGGATGTCCAGCTCATCTCTCTCCCAGGTGCACTGGTCATAGGTCAGATCTCTCCATTTAACCAGGTAGTGGTAGTTGCTCTTTTTATCCATGCTGTGCACACACACACACATACACACATACTTTAATCTTCTGACAGCACAAAGTATTAGTATATACAGTATAATATAGTAGTTTAACACAAAAATCACACACCTATGATTGATTATCCTGTGAACCATCATCCATTCTGACTTGATGCCATATCGATAGTACTTCTCCTCCAGAATGGCATATTGAGGGTCTTTGGCCCTCCGCTTTTCACTCTTCCCAGAATCCTCCTCTCCCCCAGAGCCGTAGTCCAGACTGGGGGGCTCGTCCATATCCGTTTTCCTCTGGTAGTTGCGGAACATCACAGAGTGGAAGATCTCGAGCTGAGGAAGGACAGATGGATAAGAGAAAATCTGTACATCGCATAACAGTTATGTCTGTCTCACACATCTGTCTCACTCTCACACCTGCAGCTCTGTGATCCAGGTGCAGTGCCAGTAGGACTGTCCCGCCAGCTTCACAAAGAACTCTCTCTCTGGACGACCCTTCATGGGCGGAGGGGGCGGGGCATCGGGGGGTGCGTCTGGGGGTGGAGGGACAGGAACTGGGGGTGGGGGATCACCCCATCGCCAGTGCAGAATTTTTTGCACTCGCCCTTTGATTGGTGGACACTAAAAAACAGACAACAGAAGTTAACAGCCGATTGTGTTAAAAATTTCTGATAGACTGACCATTGATGAATTTGTGATGTATTAAATATAAATTAAAATCACAAGCTTGTCTTCTTTCCCTAAGTAAACGTAAACTCAATAACCTAATAAATGATTTTATCCACAACACAAACCAACCACAACAATCAATATCTAAAAACTCAACTGACTTATCTAATCTAAATTCAATTCAATTCAGCTAAACCCATCTCAGTTAACACACCTCTGTTTAACCCAAGTCTTTACTTTTCTTTATATACTGTATATATTAGCCTATTTTATTGTACGTAATACGAATACATAAATGCTAGATTTATATACTGATGCAATTTATTCCTGAATTTCCTGACTGTGTTAAAGCTGAATTTTCATTATCATTACTTTAGCCTTCGCTGTCAAATGATCCTTTAGAAATCATTCTAATATGCTCAAGAAACATTTTTATTATTATAAATAATTGTTTGGATGAATATTTCAGTGGAAACTAATACATTTTTCATCAGGATTCTTTGATGAAAAGAAAGTTCATAAGAACAGCATTTGTTTGAAATAGTAACAATGTAAGACTTTGCATACTTGCTGAATAAAAGTATATAAATTCATTTATAATTTATATACATTTTATATATATTTCACACATAAATGAACAAAATCACAGCTTGAAAATGACAACAATATTCTGTTCACGAGAGATATTTACCTTGAATTTCTTTCTTTTCTTCACACATCACATGTCTCATATTTCATCTCAAGCATGCTCTTCCCTGACATGTTGTCTCCATGGTAAGCAAGTATAATAACTTTTGGAAAAAACTTTATTAGGAGTCACCACAACAAAATTGTTTGTTGCGGTGTCTCCACAACTACGGGACATCCCGTAGTAAGTCATTTTTCCACATTAAACAATGAAATGGTTTATGCTTCAACTACCACAGTTTTAGTTCGTAGTTTAAGGTTTAATGTTTGGGTTGGGTCAGAGAAAAAAAACTCCGTAAAAGGAAAAAAAAAGACATTTGAAAAGCAGCATATATCAATGATGAAGTTATTGTAAAAAGTTTTCAAGACACTTTCAATACAACAAAAATAAGTCAATATTAAGCCATTGGAGATAAAATTGCCAGTCGTTGAGGAACCACGTGTGTAGTGGCAGAGCATTACTCACAGTGCAGCGTGGACAGAGCCACTCTCCGTTGGGGATCTCGGGCAGTGGGGGGTTCAGGCAGTGAATGTGATAGGATGACGGGCAGGAGTCACAGCACAGCAGCTCTCCTCCATCTTTACACACGCGACAGAACTCCATGTGATCATCCTCCTCTTCCTCTCCACCCAGCCCTGCCTCCACAACCCCGACATCGTCACACTCCTCTTCAAAGTCCTCAAAGTCTTCTTCCTTTGCTTCCCACTGGATTCCTTCTTTCTCCTGAAAGACATAGACTTTAATTACAACCCTAGTGAAAAAACCTACTACACCAAAATGTATTGATGTAAATACATTTATTTCATACTAAGTATACTACAAATACATTAACATATTTACTGACATATCGCTTGAGACTTACTGATATAAAGATTATAATTAAACTTTACTTGGAGCACTTCTTTATTGCACGATGCACATTTCTTAATATTAAGCCTAAAATGTGTTTTAATATCAATATAAGTAAGGATAGTATGATATCTGTATAATATCAGTCTTTAAGTGCAAGATATTTAAAGTGTACTTAAAGTATACTTGCAATAGTTCCACTTTAGCTCAATCATATATATATATATATGTATATATAAGTATCTCTTTAGTTAGACCTCAGCACTACTTCTGGATAAAGTTTAGTACAAAATTAGTTGTTCCAATTTAGGTACATAAATATGTAAATGTATTTGTAGTATACTTAGCATAAAATAAATGTATTTCAAATACATTTTAGTATATTTATTTTCCCCTAGGGAATAAATCTAGAAAATCTCAATGTGAAGATCCTACAGAGAGGAATAACAAACTGAAAACATCCTGTTTGATATACTGTATATGATGAAAGTTTGTTGATGATCTGCTCTTATAAAAATGTGGAAAATATATCAGATGATGTCTGGCTTCACTGAGTCCTTCCGTTTAAAATGGATCTGTGATTCTGTAGGTTTGGGTTGATGTGACTCACACAGTGAGGGCAGCTCCACTTGCCCTCGGGCGCTTTCTCCAGCTCGGGCTCAAGGCACACCAGGTGGTACGCTCGAGGACAGGTATCACACAGGATGATCTCTCCTCCCTGCTGACACACCTCACAGTAGTCCTGATGATCAGTCTCATAGCCATCGCCATCCTCATCACCCAGCACTGAGAAAGAAAGAGAGAGGTACCAGCATAAGCGAGCATAATGTCCACTTCAGTAAGAAAATTTTAAAAGCAATTTTTAATTATCGGTGTGCATCTAAACCACGATGGGTGATTATCATTGGTACTTACCCACAGTTCTATGCTAATAAACTAAGAAACCTCTATTGGGGGTGCGATATGACCAAAATCTTATTTCATGATATAACAAATTTTATTTCACAATAATTATATATCATGAGTCAGTCAGCATGAGTACGCTACTGAGTTCTCATGCACGTCCCACTCTTTATTTTTTTTCATTCACGCATATTTTTTTATCACTCTAACGTGTCAATAACTTTAAGTAGTACTGTGCAACGTGGATAAATTTACATACAGCAATATATAGCGAAATCTTTATATTGTCGCCCTGATATATACCGTCATACCACACAGCCCTAATTGCAGTAAAAAAAATTGAATAATTTTGGGATGAGGAATGATTATAATTTGTATGAAAAGCAAACAAAAAAAAACCTTAGGATTTTTTGCTTTTTTTTTTTTAAAGTAACACTGTAGTTTTTCAACCTTCATTATATATTTCCAAGACCCTTGTGATGGTACATCGACTAACAATAGGTTGAATGACACGTCTGCCATAGCCTGACAGTGTCTGTATCGCTGTTACTGGCACTATGTAACTTCGGGTTTCGGGTAGGAACCCGAGCACAAAAAAAACTACAAAATTCGACTGCTTTACGGCATACGTCACTTCCCCCACTTCCTCAGATTCTGACGTGAGAGCCCAACTAGCGTTTGATACCCGCCTGTATGTTGTTGTCATGACAAGACCGAAGCAACAACTAAAAGGAAGAAGGCAAAGGTTTTGTCAGAGGTGACTAAAAGAATAAAAAGGGAGAGTGACAAATTAAAAGACCGGACGAGGATCACTATTGGAGGGAGAGCAAGACAGTTTGAAGACGTCTCTCTCTGCTCGTTCTTTCAGTAACATGCAGCCTGTCACAAGCGCAGCAGTCAGTCATCTGTAAAGTGTTTATACATTTATAAATAAATCAGAGAGTCAGGGAGCTGACTATCGCACGAAATGTAAAAGGCTGAATAACATGGCCTGGCCATGTTACAGAATCTATCTGGTCCTCCATTTATCTTCATGAATCAAGTAATGCTAGTAGAGTAGCGAATTATCAATCTGGTAGCTACACTAACATGCTAGTTTACGATGGTTATAATAAATAATCTTTCAGGATAACTATCCTAATGTCAGCAGGCTGATATGTTTGTGTATTTATTTTTACTCTGGCTATAATGCAAATCGATTTTCAAATTTGCAGATTCATCTATGGTAGCTTGATATTATAATATTGACGATATATGGCTATTACCTACCACACAAACATTGAATTGAATTAGCATATCCGTTATGTAAAACAGTAGACAATAGGCTACTATAATGACGCTGTCTTGTAAACGTGAGCTACGCGATCTTTTGACGTTTGAAAAAAATAAAACCCATGAAATTATATTCATATGACATGCTGAAATATATGCCAATGTACCTGGGATGAAGACATTTCACACGCAACGCTGGCAGTCTGCCCGCGAGAACTCAAGACAGTATCGGCTTGTCAACAAATGCACACGAGTATCGCCTGGTGTAACCATGACAGATTTTACGACAGTAGTAGAAGACAATACTGTTTCCCAACTGTAGGGGGACCCCGAGAGCAAAAACCGCAAAAACGACATAGTGTTGCTTTAATTTATTACATCAGAGGCTTAAACAGACACATCGGGTTTAAAGACAGATCCAATACAAAGATGGGGGGGGATCTCACCCTTTTTCTTCTTCTTTGCCGGACGACCCCTTTTGTTCTTCTTGACCCGTCCCGAGCTGTCAGATCGGACTGAAGAGCTATGAACGCTGGAGTTCTCCTGCTCAGAGTCGTCCTCATCCACCTCCTCACTCTGCATTACACATACAATCAAACACAACCATTGCACCCAACACACATTTACGGGGATATGCATTACACACAAACTCTCACCGAACTGCTCTTCTTCCTCTTGTTACCAAGTGCTCCCAGTTTAATGCGCAGAGGAGCCATTTTCTTAGGTTTTGGCTTCTTCTTGTCTGAGACACGAGGACTCTTACTGCGTTTCTTGTAGCCAGGGCCTGCCGATAACCAATAAATGGGCAATATTAAAATTAGATAGCATTTTGTCTGGATAAAAAAAAGAATACGCTAAAAAACTAAAAATATATGTTTTTAAAATGCCACAAGCTCAATAAGGTGCAGAATAAAAGAGTAATATTATTTTGCTATTAAATATGCAATTATATTAAATATCTTAATAAATTAGTGTTTTATAAGTGAGATTTAAAGTGCCTCTATAATGCTTTTTTGAATTTTACCTTTCATGCAGTGTGTAATAAAGATGTTTGTGAACGTAAAAGGTCTGCAAAGTTTTTAAGATCAAAGTGCACGACAAATAAAGTTATTGTCTCCAAAAAGAAGGAATCGATTCTGAACTGCCGAAACGAGTCGTCAGTAATTCCAGTCTCACTTCCTGTTACAAACCTACGTAACAATGTAACACTTTGCATAATGCCAGTCTATGGTGTTCATTGGCTGTCTGTGAACGTCTACTTTGACCCTCAAACACTGTAGTTGTAGCTGAGACTGGAAGAGTTTGGTTTGTGTTGGTCATGTCGGGAAGACGCTGTTTTCAGCAATTGATACAGAAAAACTGACACCATCGTTACTGTTTGTATGATTACAAGTGCTATGAAAGCCTTCGAAGCTGAAATTCAGATATGGTAATGAATGTTTTGTTTCCAACACGCGCTGTAAGTGGTCAACCAATCACAACAGACTGGACTGTTTGACCAATCAGAGCAGAGTTGACCAATCAGAACAGTCTGGGCTGTCTGACCAATCAGAGCAGAGTAGGCTTTCGGAAAGGAGGGGTTTAGAGAGACTGAATCTTTGAGAAATGAGGTGATGTGCAATCTATATTCTGAGAAAATTAAACTGTTTTTTGACCTTGAATGCATGAAAAATTAATTGTAAGAGACCTCTATAACAAAATTAGGATCCTTTAAAATAGCATAATAGGGGCACTTTACCTTTACAAAGGTCATCTGAATGTAAAAATAGAAGAAACGTTTTTAAGATATTGCTATCAATCCTACAAAACCAGAAAATTGTAATGCTGTGTGTTAACATTACCAAAACCTGTACTGAAACCCATAAAGCTGCCCACGCTTTCTGACCCCTTACCTTTGCCCTCTTTGGTCTTGGCCTTGCGAAGTGGTGGTGGCTGAGGTGGGGGTTCAGGTGAGGCTGATGCTGCCGAGACCTGCTCAGCAACGGCTAATGCGGCGGCGGCGGCTACAGCAGCGACGGCTGCGGCCGAGCCTTTGAACGGATTATTGGTGCTGAACTCACGCCATTTGGCCCCCAGAATGGTCATCATCTTAGACATGGGGATTTTAGGGTTCTTCTTAGCAATCATGGGTCTGCAGACGATATAATATGTTTAATACAGAAATGTTGCTGCAAAGGAACTACAATGTGTGAAACCCCTGGTGCAAGTCACTACCTCATGAACTGGCTGAAGGCCTTGTAGTTGGTTAGTGTGCGGTAATCTTCTTCTGTGAATGTGTGATCGACATCTTCCAGCCCCCACTCTCTAGCCAGCTGGGCTGATGTTTTCATCTCTACTGGCTGGAAGAGAGGCTTCATCATATGGCTGTCACACTGTGGATGGGTAATAAACATCTGGGCTCCTCTACATGTTAGCTGGATCAGTAATTATGTGTGTGGTACATTACCGTGGCCATGTAACAGTTAGAAACACCATGTCACAGTTTGTGCATGTCATTCTTTCATAATTTCTGGATGCAAGTGCGAGAAAACCTCTGATGACGTGCTTGCATATGTGTTTGTGAATGTGTAAAGTTTCTGTCTGTAAACACCTTATATTGAGGCAAATTTATTGCATATACAGCACTAACACCAGCTCTGCAGATAAAAGCAATTCATATTCTGATACACAGTAAATACTAACCGCTATATAATATTCAACTAATTATTATGAATGTTTGGTAAAATCAAGGGAATTTATCATGGGCTTGAATTATTTTGAACTGTTGTTTTGTTGTAGTTGGAAATCAGTGTTAAGATTATTAGTTTTCCTCTGGTAAACTTAGATCCTGTGGAATTTAAGCAAGTTCTCTCCATATAAATGCAAATATTTTAAATAATTATGTAAAATATGATACTTTAATCCTAGATCTGGATTAAAGTGTTCTTGCAACTAGGTAACTTTACTGGATTAAAGGGGTCATGATGTGGATTTTTATTTTATTTTAATATGTTACTTGAGGTTCACTTATAATGTTAATAAAGTTTATTTTGCTAAATAAATAAACAACTATATATATTATTTTCAACCCTCATTCTAAGCCTCTGTCTCAAATGATCAGTCCTTTTAAGTAAACGGACACTGTTATCATTGGCTAACGTCATTGCATAGGAACAGTATCAACACCCACTCACTATTGCATGCGAGTAAGTGTTTTGAAAACTTTATCCGCATAAAACCGTCATTTACAGACAAAACATTATGAAATCATTTACTTCAGTTTGTGATGCAGCTGCTGTCAGATTCAATACAGTCGCTGCTTAATTTTTGCATTTAAACAAAATGCTCCGAAAAAACATATAATCCTCCGACAGGACGACATTCAAAAAACCATCCACTTGTTTCTGACGCTGGGATCCTTCTGAAGTCTGTACAGAGACGCAAACAAACTGTTGCAAAAATTATATTTAACCCATGCATTACTCACCCTTAAGCCGTTCGAGATGCATATGTCAATCTTGTTTCAGACGAACACATTTTCAGTTATTTTAGAAAATGTCTTAGACCCTTCAGTGGATATAATGTGAAGCAATGGGGTCCACCTCCTTCAAGTCCCAAAATGTGCATACATCCTTCACAAAAGTAATCCATCCGGCTCCAGGGGGATAAACGAAGGCCTTCTGAGGGTAATCCGTGCGGTTTTGTCGTAAAAATATTCCGGCAACGATCGACGCGCGTTCACGGGTGATGGAAGTCGGCGTACGAGGTAGGACGTAGCGTAGGAACCGTCGTGACGTAGAACGCGCCTGCGCAGCCAGAGAGCACAGCAAAACAAAACTGCTCTCTGGCTACGCAGGCGCGTTCCTACGCTACGTCCTACCTCGTACGTCGACTTCCATCACCCGTGAACGCGCGTCGATCGTTGCCGGAAGTCAGATATTTTCATTTCTAAAGTTTTAAACAAGATTTACATATGCATCTCGAACGGCTTGAGGGTGAGTAATGCATGGGTTAAATATCATTTTTGGCCGAACTATCCCTTTAAAGTAGCAAGCGAAAGTTCTTTCACTCGTCTATTAGTCCTGTGTGTGGAGTTCATCAGAAACTGAACACACATCTGTAAACTGTATCAGTGTAGACAGCGTCAGTGATTATAATGGGTTTATGTTTTTGACGTGACGCTCACATCGAGTGAAGGCAAATGTCAGCCGTTAAGCAACTGAACGCCAGTGGGCGGAGCCTATGGTGTGACGATGTAGAACTATTCATCGATGTTATGTTCTGGAGGCAGGCATATGCAAATGTATTTGCCTATGTGACGTCACAGATCCCGCAATATCGAAATGAGCTGTTTTCTAGATTAAATAAATGCTTTGTTTATAATGATGAGGACGTTTTAAGCTAAGAAACTTGCAGGATGTTTTAACGGTATACAGACCTATTATATGTCAAAAGATCAAAGGAAATTTGATTTCTCATGCCATGACCCCTATAAGTTAATTTGTTAATAAGACTACATTTTCTTCATTAAATAAAGTACGTACACAGAAAAACAAATTCCATTCCTACTGAACTTTACTTGAGCCAAACAAGTACGTTTACTTTTTTCAGTTTTCATTCTCTAAGTCGAGTAAACTCATTCAATTTTACACTTTATAACAAGCTTGGATACAGAGGAGAATAAGGAAAAACAAAACCTGTAAGAGCAAAGATAACGTGTGACTCAGCATGCATTGCAGAGCAAGAAAAGACAGAGCGCTAATGAATAACCTTTGTGGTCTCTTCGTGTATGCTGTCCTCATCCTCTTTCTTCTTTTTCTTGGTTTTCTTCTCTTTTTTATCCTTGTGTTTCTTCTTCTTTTTCTTCTCCCCTCCGTAATTGCTGGCAGCACTGTCAGAATTCATGGCATAGTCCGGTTCTGAGTCTCTCTCTATGTCACTGTCCTGAAAGAGCCAGAGAAAGTGAGATCAACCTTAAGAACATATCATTGGGGCTGTCAATATACTGCATTCATTTAATACACTTAGTTATAAAAACAATTGTGTGACAATAGATTTGCGCAATTACTTTTAAATATACACCACGTTTTTTTAAATCAACAAAATTTAAAAGAGTCAATGCATCATCAATCCTTTTTCCAAAACGTGTTTTTGTCTTACCCTGATTCACTATGGTAAGCCTATTATAAGTGTTTATATTTTAGACCTGTTGGGATGTTTTTCACAGTATTTTATTGAACAGATAAATAGCCATATAGCTAGCTCTCTAACAGAGTTCATTGTAACGCATTATCTATTGTAAAGGCTCATTTCATTATAGTTGTTGTAGCGTTGTGCTGGAATGTATTTTCAACGCAGTACCATAGCCATTAATGGGTAAAGCTACAGTAACGTCTTCAGCTAATCACCTTGAGATCCTTTCCATCTAAACTGGTTATATCTCTTAAGCCTATAGTGAATGTTTTATGAGCAGCAGGATAATCTCTCTCTCTCTTTTAGTTATGAAAAAGAACCATATTCATCCACACAGTCACGCAGAGCCAAAGCAAAACCAAAACGATGTTCATCTGCAAAATGCACACAGATTTGTATTTTAACTGTCTGCTAAAATGGCCAAGAGTTACATAGTGTACCTTTAAATGATTCTCTCATCCACAACTTTGTATTATCTCCATTCAAGGGGCTCTTTTCTGAGATTTATAAATACAGGTCCTTCTAAAAAAATTAGCATATTGTGATAAAGTTAATTATTTTCCATAATGTAATGATAAAAATTAAACTTTCATATATTTTAGATTCATTGCACACCAACTGAAATATTTCAGGGCTTTTATTGTTTTAATACGGATGATTTTGGCACACAGCTCATGAAAACCCAAAATTCCTATCTCAAAAAATTAGCATATTTCATCTAGGGATGTCCCGATACCACTTTTTCACTTCCGATACCGATACCACAGCTTTGGCTATTTTCGATACCGATATTAATCCGATATTTTTATTTTATTCTAGAACTAATACTAGGCCTAATAAAATATATGGAAGCACTTTGCTCAATTAGCAACCTAAAAACATCTCACTCAAATGGAGAACAAATACTTCTCCAGTATATAGTCCACAACAACAGTTGATTATGAAAGACTGCCACCCTTTATTCATACACTACAAAAAAAAAAAAAAAAAAATACAGGCAGGCAGGCTACTTCAGTAGGCTACTTAAAGCTACCAACAGGTTTAAAGTTAATCATTAACAAGCTTTAAAATTACCCATTGATCCGTGTACGTTTGCGTTCATTCGTTTTTCCTTTTTAACCCGTAAAACGACAAATTAACGGTTGTTGTATTTTTAAAATGCAAAGTTGAACACCAATATTTTAGTTTGAACTGTATGCACACCAAAAGCTGCGCAAAAAAATAAATATTGACGGAAGTTATATATAAATAAGTTATTTTCTGTATGACCAGAAATGATAGAGTATTTTAAGTTGTTTCCACTGTTGAAAGGAAACCGGAAGTGTTCGCGCCCGCGCTCCGTCCATGCAGTGCGCGCTCCACACTCTGCACAAACCCTTGCTTGGATATGCGTCAAAATCCTGTGTAGCCTACAGTTTACAGCCTACGGTTTATAAACGGAGGAGACAGATTGCAAAACCGTGTTTATAGTACACCGAAGGTAGTGGGATGGAGTGTCTGTTGTTTAGGGGGCACGTCAGCCAGAGATGTGTGTGTGTGTGCGCGTGTGAGTGAGTGAGATAGACTACTGCCTGCTGAACAGAGGGTCGCCGAAAGAAGGATCTGAAGTGCCGGTGTTTTGGCTACAAAAACCCGCCGAACTGATCCGAAACCAGCCCAATTTTTATCCACCCGCACAAACCCATTTTTATACACCCGCACAAACCCATTTTTTGCCCGCAAAATAGATTGCAAAACCGTCCAATATGCGCCGCTTAATTGGATGTCGCAGCAAGGGGAAATGCTATATTCAAGCATTGTTGGATAGGTATCGGATCATATTTTTCTCCCCTCCGATCTCCGATCTAGCGTTCTGGGCCAGTATCGGCACGATACCGATGCAGTGGATCGGATCGGGACATCCCTAATTTCATCCGACCAATAAAAGAAGTGTTTTTAATACAAAAAAAGTCAACCTTCAAATAATTATGTTCAGTTATGCACTCAATACTTGGTCGGGAATCCTTTTGCAGAAATGACTGCTTTAATGCGGCGTGGCATGGAGGCAATCAGCCTGTGGCACTGCTGAGATGTTATGGAGGCCCAGGATGCTTCGATAGCGGCCTTAAGCTCATCCAGAGTGTTGGGTCTTGCGTCTCTCAACTTTCTCTTCACAATATCCCACAGATTCTCTATGGGGTTCAGGTCAGGAGAGTTGGCAGGCCAATTGAGCACAGTAATACCATGGTCAGTAAACCATTTACCAGTGGTTTTGGCACTGTGAGCAGGTGCCAGGTCGTGCTGAAAAATGAAATCTTCATCTCCATAAAGCTTTTCAGCAGATGGAAGCATGAAGTGCTCCAAAATCTCCTGATAGCTAGCTGCATTGACCCTGCCCTTGATAAAACACAGTGGACCAACACCAGCAGCTGACATGGCACTCCAGACCATCACTGACTGTGGGTACTTGACACTGGACTACAGGCATTTTACCATTTCCTTCTCCCCAGTCTTCCTCAAGACTCTGGCACCTTGATATCCGAATGACATGCAAAACTGAGCAACAGTCCAGTGCTGCTTCTCTGTAGCCCAGGTCAGGCGCTTCTGCCGCTGTTTCTGGTTCAAAAGTGGCTTGACCTGGGGAATGCGGCACCTGTAGCCCATTTCCTGCACACGCCTGTGCACGGTGGCTCTGGATGTTTCTACTCCAGACTCAGTCCACTGCTTCCGCAGGTCCCCCAAGGTCTGGAATCGGTCCTTCTCCACAATCTTCCTCAGGATCCGGTCACCTCTTCTCGTTGTGCAGCGTTTTTTGCCACACTTTTTCCTTCCCACAGACTTCCCACTGAGGTGCCTTGATACAGCACTCTGGGAACAGCCTATTTGTTCAGAAATTTCTTTCTGTGTCTTACCCTCTTGCTTGAGGGTGTCAATGATGGCCTTCTGGACAGCAGTCAGGTCGGCAGTCTTACCCATGATTGCGGTTTTGAGTAATGAAACAGGCTGGGAGTTTTTAAAAGCTCAGGAATCTTTTGCAGGTGTTTAGAGTTAATTAGTTGATTCAGAAGATTAGGTTAATAGCTCGTTTAGAGAACCTTTTCATGATATGCTAATTTTTTGAGATAGGAATTTTGGGTTTTCATGAGCTGTATGCCAAAATCATCAGTATTAAAACAATAAAAGACCTGAAATATTTCAGTTGGTGTGCAATGAATCTAAAATATATGAAGGTTTAATTTTTATCATTACATTATGGAAAATAATGAACTTTATCACAATATGCAAATTTTTTGAGAAGGACCTGTATATACAATATGTATTATTGATATAATAAATATATTATTATATATAATATATTGATATATGGTGATTCATAAGGGCTAATTAATCAGCATATTATGTCATTTGCCTTAAATTTGTAATTTGATTAAAAATCAATTGATGGTTTGCAGATTACTATTAACTAAAAGTTTAATGAAAAATGCATTTGAACATGAAGACAGAAAAACACACCAACCACATACTATTTTTTTGCGCTTGCGTGCTTTGGTCATCTTCCCCTCCTTGTCCTTGTCTTTCTTCTTCGTCTCTTTCTTTTTCTTAGGGCCTCGTTTCTTTTTCCCCAGGTTGTCCCTGTCTGATGTCTCGCCAATGTCGTCTCCATCATCTAAGTGAGAGAGATGCAGGGAAATGAGGGAACATGGGAGGACTGATGAGATTAAAGTGACCATAATTCTTTTGCAAACCCTCTGAGGTATCCTTCAAATCATTTCCCACTTCAATTATTGAACAACACGAGTGGTGCATAGACCGAGACTGTCACATAGGAAATAAGTCATTCCACTTATGACTTGAACTAAGCTGTAGTATTTTATGAATTAATCTCACAAACATAATTATCTACATGACCTAATTATGACAGCCGGCTCACATGGAAAGCTATTTACAGAGTGAATTTTAAGATGATGATAAATATTGTATGCGGCACTCCATAAGATTAAAATTTCAGGTCACTGCATGAGCAGAATAAATTACTCTAAAGCCACCATGAAATCAAAATTGACAATTCTTATTTTTTTTTATGGAATACTGCAGTATTTATTTTAAAAGATTTATCCATGCACATATTTTTTTTTATGTGCCCTCATAATCTTTAATTAAAATAACTCACAACCTGTCACTCACATGAGATTGACCAATAGCAAACCACAACCACAAACTCTCTAAGAATGTGTCTGTGTTGTCAGTTAACCTAAAATTTGCTTCATGAGATAACATCTAAATAAAAAGGGGTTAATATTATATATTCCAAATAAGGTCCCTGTATTATGCTTCCATAAAAGGTGCTTTGACACAGACAACATCTTTCAGAAGGGGCAAAGTGGAGTTAAACAGCTGCAGTCATGTGACAATTTACAGCAGCCATGTAAAAACGTTGACATTCATTTAAAGCAGGCAGCTCTGTGTAAAACACACCAACAACTCTTTTAGCACATTGAAATTCAAAAACATCTTGGACATAATATTACCAAGTCCAAAATATAATTTAACATGCCTAATAAACCTGACGACATTAGTTTAGGCTACACCAACTAAAGAGCTTTTTTTAAGGGTCAGATATGATAGAAATACCTCCTCACGTTAAAAAGTACACCTACTCACTTTTTAGTTTTACACTGCATTATACAGCTTGTTTTTGTAAATGTAGCACCGTATCTGCACTGTATCATCATCATATCATGTCTGACTAACAGCAGATAGCGCAGAAGTATCGCCATTGTGCTGCGATAAATGAGTTGGATTTGATAGTGTCTTTGTTGCTGGGGCGCGCGCGCGGGCAGAGCCCTTACCCCCTGCCAGAGGCGGCAGAAACACACACTCGAGGCTCGGGGATCGAAAGGCCGTGAGCTGAGCTGATGTTCCCCTCTTCGTGAACTCCTGCACCCGGAGTGAGAGACCACCAGATGAACCGCACATGAAGGTCGCGGGGGCGAGACAGGACGCGCGTGCTGCAGCTGACTGACTCACGCGCACTGTGGGAATGCGCGAGACACACACTACACGAGGCCCCAAATATAAAAGTTAGAATTAACTAAACAAGTTATTTTAAAGAAAAATAGTATTTAAGAATAGTATTATTTTACCAGTTATTATTATTATAAAAAAAAAAACATTACTCGTCATAATATGACATAGCGTCATGTTTATAAGCTTTGATTGTGCACTATAAGATAGCACACTGAACAGTGGAACTTTTGACTCACTATCTCTGTTGTTGTCATGCCATACACATAATAATATAGCGGTTTATTGACATAGTCACAGTCAAATAGCCTGAGGGATGATGACAGAGGACAAACTGTCATGACATTTTGCAAAGTGAAAGCATAGCAGATCTCTGAACAAGGCGGCAGTGGGTCGGGTCAAGTTTATTTACATTGTCACAATCAAAGCGGTAACAGTTAGTCCTGACACTCGCGCCTCTTTCTGAGCCGCATTTAGATCAATGCATTGGCTTGTTATTCTGTATCTGCATTAGTAAAAATCCGCAAGGTTCAGGGTAAAAAAAAACAACAACCGAGATGATGGCAGCTTAATGATCCTTTGTCAGATCACCGCGGGAGATGAAAAAGCACCATCATATGACCAGACCTGATGAATGACACAGACGGGACAGAGAGAGGGGGGATCGGTCAACTTTAGCCAAACTCTATGCAACTCTTTGCCGAAATGCACGCGGATAAATAAAGCATGCACAATTCCTAACAGCATCAGAGCATCCATGATGAAGTATGCAGTAGCGCAGATGTCGCAGTTTAAGGGTGATTCGCGTTTGTTTCGATGTGTTTTTGTGCCCCACGCGCGCGGACTGTACGGTACCTGGCGCGGCTCTTGCTGCAGTTTCTCGAGGCGCCGCCGGCGAGTTTATGTCGCTTGCGTTCTCGTCCAGGTCTCCGTCGTCTTCTTCTTCTTCATCAAAATCTCCTCCCTCGGAATTAACCGCCGTGCCCTCATCTTCCTCACAAGAACGGAGAAGAGAGGACATTATATTCCCGCTGGTGACCCCGTTCCGCGAGATCCAAAAGTGTATTCCGTCCGAATTATGATATTTATTTAATATTCAAATCGACACACAAAAAGTGGGGGGCGTTTAGGAATATTTTACACTACAAGGCAGAGAAACAAAGATGGCCGCCCTTATATTTATTTTTTAACAACCCCCCCTCCTCCCCCCCCAATAAGAAAAATCCCCTTACATAAAAATGGCTGACTATATTATTTCAGAACGCCCCCCCCCCCCTCCTCCTCCTCCTTTTTTCTCTTTCTCTCTCTCCCTTTCTCTCCTGTCTCCCCTCCCTTCTTAAAATAATCACACTGTTAATGGAGGGGGGAGTATAGCTGATTGCAACTTGTATTTCAGTTCATTTTTATTGTGTGATCTTTCTCTCTCACTGCTTCAGACTTGCCTGGTATGTAACTCTGGTTTTTCTGAAAGTGCATGTAATAACGCACGCGCGCACTGCCAAGAGGAACACGAATCTAACAAACATGGCCACCTTAATATTCTTTAAAGCCCCCACTTTTGTAAAAACAAATCCACAAAAGAAAAAGAGCTGGAGCGAAAGGGCTGATGTGAGGTTGGCTCGAGGGGGAGCGCTGCCGCAGCCATGCCCACACTTACATCATGTTGCATTGCTTAAAAATTAACTATTTGAGGTGAGGATAAAACAAAGCAGGTTATCAGAGCTGCAAAAGATAGAATAATTATTAGCAAATGGAAATGGCATAGATAGATTATTCCACATGTTTAGCTGCTGATTTACACTAATAGTTTGCAAATACACATATTGCATTCTAAACTGACACTTTTCAAGGATGCATGCCACAAGTTTCCATGCAAAGCAGACCAGCTTATGCACATTTTTCATACTTGAAATACCATTTCTTTGATTAAACTTGCAGTTCGTTTTTATACATACATGCATGCACACACACACACACATATATACAGGTCCTTCTCAAAAAATTAGCATATTGTGATAAAGTTCATTATTTTCCATAATGTAATGATAAAAATTAAACTCTCATATATTTTAGATTCATTGCACACCAACTGAAATATTTCAGGTCTTTTATTGTTTTAATACTGATGATTTTGGCATACAGCTCATGAAAACCCAAAATTCCTGTCTCAAAAAATTAGCAGATTTCATCCGACCAATAAAATAAGTGTTTTTAATACAAAAAAAGTCAACCTTCAAATAATTATGTTCAGTTATGTACTCAATAGTCAATACTTGGTCGGGAATCCTTTTGCAGAAATGACTGCTTCAATGCGGCATGGAGGCAATCAGCCTGTGGCACTGCTGAGGTGTTATGGAGGCCCAGGATGCTTCGATAGCGGCCTTAAGCTCATCCAGAGTGTTGGGTCTTGCGTCTCTCAACTTTCTCTTCACAATATCCCACAGATTCTCTATGGGGTTCAGGTCAGGAGAGTTGGCAGGCCAATTGAGCACAGTAATACCATGGTCAGTAAACCATTTACCAGTGGTTTTGGCACTGTGAGCAGGTGCCAGGTCGTGCTGAAAAATGAAATCTTCATCTTCATAAAGCTTTTCAGCAGATGGAAGCGTGAAGTGCTCCAAAATCTCCTGATAGCTAGCTGCATTGACCCTGCCCTTGATAAAACACAGTGGACCAACACCAGCAGCTGACATGGCACTCCAGACCATCACTGACTGTGGGTACTTGACACTGGACTTCAGGCATTTTGCCATTTCCTTCTCCCCAGTCTTCCTCAAGACTCTGGCACCTTGATATCCGAATGACATGCAAAACTGAGCAACAGTCCAGTGCTGCTTCTCTGTAGCCCAGGTCAGGCACTTCTGCCGCTGTTTCTGGTTCAAAAGTGGCTTGACCTGGGGAATGCGGCACCTGTAGCCCATTTCCTGCACACGCCTGTGCACGGTGGCTCTGGATGTTTCTACTCCAGACTCAGTCCACTGCTTCCGCAGGTCCCCCAAGGTCTGGAATCGGTCCTTCTCCACAATCTTCCTCAGGGTCCGGTCACCTCTTCTCGTTGTGCAGCGTTTTTTGCCACACTTTTTCCTTCCCACAGACTTCCCACTGAGGTGCCTTGATACAGCACTCTGGGAACAGCCTATTTGTTCAGAAATTTCTTTCTGTGTCGTACCCTCTTGCTTGAGGGTGTCAATGATGGCCTTCTGGACAGCAGTCAGGTCGGCAGTCTTACCCATGATTGCGGTTTTGAGTAATGAAACAGGCTGGGAGTTTTTAAAAGCCTCAGGAATCTTTTGCAGGTGTTTAGAGTTAATTAGTTGATTCAGATGATTAGGTTAATAGCTCGTTTAGAGACCCTTTTCATGATATGCTAATTTTTGAGACAGGAATTTTGGGTTTTCATGAGCTGTATGCCAAAATCATCAGTATTAAAACAATAAAAGATCTGAAATATTTCAGTTGGTGTGCAATGAATCTAAAATATATGAAAGTTTAATTTTTATCATTACATTATGGAAAATAATGAACTTTATCACAATATGCTAATTTTTTGAGAAGGACCTGTATATATAGTTTCATATTCTAGATCGGCGGTTCTCATCCTTTCTGACACTATTGTCAAAGACAATATTTGATGCCCCCAAGATATTTCGGGTACTTCTGCTATATAAAGAAGAAGCTGCACATTAAAAAAAATATATATAATAATAATTATATATATATATATTTATTTTTTTTACAGAAACTAGTGGCAATATAATTCATTTAATAATAAATATTTATATAAATAGTTGAAATTATTTTTCTAACATTTAATTTTACTATTATAATTACATTAAATAAAAGAATTGCATAATACAATTGCATAACTACAGCAGTTTAAATAACAAAGCTTTTCAGTTTACATTTTATTATTAATGAATTTACATGACTTTTCTAGTCATTTGTGAATATTTTTTTATTAAATTTTTTTTTACTCACAAATTGCAATTTCTAGCCATTAAAATATTTTAGAGCTTGACAATAACTAGAAAAATGTATATCTGTTATAGAACTGTTCACGACCTTTTAAGATTTTACTAATTCGCATGACTTTTCCAGGTCTACAAATCACACTTTTAAAATTCCTTAAATATCCAGGTTTTCTAAGACTGTGGGAACCCCAGTTCTTTAGTAAAAATGACAAGTGTTTGGGGGAATTAATTAAAATAAGAACTATGACATCTTGATCTTGAGCTGTTCAGCCTATTTTAAAGTATATTTTGTCTTATTTTAAATAATTTTAAGTCATCTTTAGGCCCCTGATCCCCTGGTTGAAAACCACTGCTCTAGATGTTCTTTCTTGTGCATAGCTACGACACAAAGACAAGTAGCAAAAGAAACTGCTTGCCTAAAAGACGCATATTTGCTGATGTTAATGGCATCGCAAAAACGAGTCTCATAAAGTAGTGATTTCATTGATGTGTTGGTTGCGTGAAATCAATTCTGTGTACATGCATACATATATAATGCTACTTAATTAGGGTTGAGAGCCCGCTGTGGCCTACAATACAGTAGCTGCTGCATTTCCTCCGAGCAATTACCATGGCAACCACCAGACTTTATGGTTCAAGGGTTTATTATGTAGGCTGACATTCATCTTTTTTATTCTCTTGCACAGCTTTTGATTGGATGAAGCCCAGAGAGCTGCAATAAGATAACCATAGACAGAAATCGATAAAGCACTGAACACATGAATAGTTGATGTGGCGTTCTCACTCAGATGCCTATAAATTCGCTAGCAGTGGATACAAAATTCTAATGAATTATATGCCATTGTTCATATTAATATTAATGCATACGTCTTTAAAGTTCAGTGAGGTCGTCGTTAAAATACAGGCATATGGATGGAGAGAAGAGGTTACACTCTGGGCTTCCGCAGTAAAACTCGTCCTCTTCAGGGATGCCGTTTTCACTCAGGGTGTTGCTCATGTCCAAATTTACGCCATTGTGTTTCCAGGTGTAGCTTGATGCATGGGAATTGTAGCGCAGGTATCGCTGGAGAATCTCATCCAAGGTCTCCTCTGAGCATACCTGCATAAAAAAAACAACTGCTTAAAAGAACTATCTGGCTGCTAAAAAGTGCTTCAAATATACGTTTAATTATGAACGGTGTAAATAAATACTTCTACTGAAAGACAGAGGGAAGGGATTTGTCTTAGACAGGCCCAGAGAAAGATATGAAATCTTGTTTCTGCCATGAAATAAAAAAGGTAATTATGACTTTTTGGCCTGGTTTCACAGACAGGGCTTAAATTAAGCCAGGATTAGGTCTTAGTTTTATCAGGACGTTTAAGTAGCTTTTATAACGTCCTTTAAAAAGAACATTACTGGTGTGAATCTTGAGACAAAACATATGGCACTGACATATTTTAAGATGTGCTTTCTTAAAAGAAAGCACATCTTTTTTTTTTTTTTTTGAATTGTGAGAAATAAGCTCAAAAAAAAAAAAAAAAAAAAAAGTCTGAATTGTGAGATATAAACTTGGAATTAAAAAAAAAAAGGAGAAAAGTCTGAATTGTGAGATATAAACTCGGAATTCAAAAAAAAAATCTGAATTGTGAGATATAAACTCGGAATTCTGAAAAAAAATTATGAATTGTGAGATACAAACTCGGAATTCTAAAAAAAAAATTATGATTTGTGAGATACAAACTCGGAATTCTAAAAAAAAAATTATGAATTGTGAGATACAAACTCGGAATTCTGAAAAAAAAGTCTGAATTGTGAGATATAAACTCTGAATTGTACTGGAAAAAAAGTCAGAATTGCAAGATGTAGAACAGTTTAGACATAACCTCTTATAACTCACAGTTGCGAGTTTATTTCACATAATTCTGAGAAAAAAAACGAAACCTGCAATTCAATTCTGACTTTTTTTCTGCCACTTCCGAGTTTATATCTCTCAGACAGGAGAGGAAGAAGCATCTGGACTGAATGAAAACAGGCAGATGGTTGTTCAACCCAGAGTTTATATAGCCTGGCTGCTGCTGAAGCATGTAAATAAGCACGGTTAGTCCGAGAGCGCCTGTAATGCCAGAGGCTCAACATTAGGTCCATTTCCCTCAAGCTGGAAAAGGATCAGATGCAAAGAGGGAGGATGACATCACAAGATGTGGAACAAGAAAGAGAAGAAATCCTGCCCTCCTCAGTTTGCTGCAGCACAGTGCAAGCATGCAATATGACATAAGGAATATGGTCTGTGGAGTAAAACAGGCATTGTATCAGGAATCCCTGTGATAAAAATCTAGTTTTTAATGTTGTTTATATGTCTATGTGGTAATTTTAATATGCTTTAAAGGTGCATTGTGTAATATTTAGGAGGATCTGTTGACAGAAATGCAATATCATTTACATAACTATGTTTTCAGTGGTGTATAAAGACCTTACTTAATGAACCGTTATGTTTTTATTACCTTGAATGAGCCATTTCTATCTACATGTTTCTACAGTAGCTCTAAATGGACAAACGCGTTTCGCAGAGGTAGAAAGTCCAGGCTCAGAAAGTAAAAGTCCTCCTCAGTATTTTGTTCCAATCACGTGGATTTGCTAATTAGCACAGTTTTTCAGCCTGGATAGAACTAATTAGTGAAATCAGCTGGGTTCATAGGTGGAATAAACATATGGCAGGGCTTTTACTTTCTGACCCCTGGACTTTACACCTCTGGTGTTTCGTCACTATGTTGTTCTTGCAAAAAAGCTAGCAAAAGTCAGTGAATAAAACACTGACACAATGATGAACAAGTAACAATAATATTCGCAATAATATATCGTTTTACTGAATAATTAAGTAAACCTAATTTCTTAATTTTATCTTTGTAAAGAAACCTCATCATTGTTTAACTGGCTACTCTCTGTTGTCTCAGACGATGACATATTTTCCTGTCGGCCACCGTAACTTCTGTTGGTTGCATTTCGCAACCTCACCACTAGATGCCGCTAAAAATTACACACTGCACCTTTAAGACAAACCTTGTGCAAATTCATCAGTCAACACCATTGTTTGCGGAGTATTTTCTCCTTAAAACTGCAGTAAACCAAAGACAGTTTTAAAAACTTGGTTCTCTGCATCACAAACATGTTGTAACAAATCCGGTCACGAGGGGGGAGGGCTTTAGCATATCATTAACTATGCTGCCAGCGGGGTCTCAAGAGAAGCCAGGTTATCCCGGTACATTTTACTGTTATAAAAAAATCGAGTAGATTTAGCAATATAGCAGGATTATGTTTATATGATATATATTACAATGTTATGATGAAGTATATGCCTTTCTCCACTGACGTTCTAAGTTGTTCAAAGCGTTTCTAAGAATACTGATTTTTAGAAGACAGCTTTCTAAATCGGAGATGGCGAACGGGAACATGGTTTGTGAAACATTAGCAACACATTATTAGCTGTTTGATAACGTAGTCAAGCCAAAGGCTAATCATATTAATTACTGTTATATGTCTGACATTGTAGAGAGCGATACATAAAACGTATCACCATTCTGATACACTGACTTATACAAGCCAGTATAATTTACTCTTCCTCTTCTTCTGAATCAGTTTCTGGTTCAAAAATGGCAAATGTGTTTGAATTAAACTAACATTTCCACTTGCCATTGTGTTGCGTTTACTATAGTAAAGCTGACCGAGTGGATCTCTGAGCTGGGCTGCGTTCCAGTCCACTTTTAGACACGCACTTGCAAACTTCCCTAAGCACTTCCCCTCGGGGGAATCCCTGCCGCCATTTTGTAGTGCGTTCCACTTCGTGAAGTGGACGAGGGAAATTTATATGGACAGACCCTCGTTCCCTCGATTTTGACAGAGGGAGCGAGTCTACTTCATATGTACACTTCAGGCAGGTCCATATACCACAATGCAACACGACTGTGACGTCACCGCAGATCTCGTCTAATCACCACCACCACAAACAACTATGATACATTAATTATGATTTTTTTTTTTTTAATTAAAACAACCCAAACACATCTATATACATTTGGATGCTGCATTAAACAAATTCTTAAAGGGAAAACAAATGCAACTAATAAATCAACTCCATAGCTGATTCCAAGTGATCAAGGGCTTAGGACGTTCCAGTTCAGCCCATTGCAGTTTCCGCCAGTAGTGGGCACTCGTGCAACGTAAGCAATGACGCACATCCAAGTAAACGAGACGGAGGGAAGTTAGCGAGTGAAGGGCATGACAGTTTTGGACTGGAATGCAGCCCTAGTGTGAGTGAGTGGAGGCGAGGCTAATTTGCATATTAATGATTCCACGTATACTAAATGAAGCAAGGGTGTAGAGATACATTCAAGCTATTTTAAAGCATGAAAAATATATTTTCAGAGGAAAAAAATTTTTAAATGTCATTTTAGTCATCAAATATGATTTTGACTACAGGGGGACTTTAAATAATTAATATGCACTTTTTAAGACACAATCCCGAAATCATTTTTGCAGATGAGTCAGCATTGTGTGTTTAACATTTTCTGTTTGTTGCAACTAAGAGGCAGTAACTCTATACTGTGCACTGATGTACTGGGCTACCTCCAGCCTCTGCTCCTGGGAGGTCAGAGTGTTGATAATGCGGATCCAGCGTGTTTTGGCAGACAGCAGCCCAACCTCATAGCGGTTATCCTTCCACCACGGCTTCCCGAAGTCATTGGCCCAGTCAGTGCGGGGACAGGGAGGGGGTATGTGTATAAAGCGCCCCCTAGGGGTGTAGTATTTAATGCAGCCAGTCATCAGGTCAACATGGGTAAGAATCTGAAAAGGGAAAACACCACATTGAGAAGAACAATATACAGTGTATATATATATATATATATATATATATATATATATATATATACACACACACACAGTCAAACCAAAAGTTATTCGGACACCAGATATAATTTTTGATATTTTACTAGGGGGTGCAGGACACTATAGTTCATTTATGTAAGTGAGGATAGCAAAATAAACTGTGACATATTATACCCAAAAATGCTTCATGCAGTGGAATACCAGTAAAATTTATAAAAATTTTGGACCAAAAATTATTCAGAGACTTTGACCTGACCATGTTTTGTCATATTTTATTACAATTTTCTAAACTATAGAAAATAAACTGTGATAATGTGAGAAATGTTGAAGGTGTCTGAATAAATTTTGGTTTGACTGTATCAGTCCCATAATCTTGTTATAAAAATGTTTTGTCATTAAGATTGACATAGAGTGACAAAAAGAGAAGAAATTACTAAAGAAAAGACATTTTGTGTGGTCTCTATAAGAGTTATTTTCTGTACAATTCTTGTTTTTGCCAGATGACATGAAAATATATTTTCATTAAGTTTTGTTTGTGTGTGGCTTACGTCCTTTGTCTTTGGGTCAAACCAGTTACTGATGTCCTTTCCTGCACACTCTGTAATAGGTTTCAATAACACATCACCTGTCATTTGAGTGAGTGAGAGAGAGAGTGAGTGAGTGAGTGAGTGAGTGAGTGAGTGAGTGAGTGAGTGAGTGAGTGAGAGAGAGAGAGAGAGAGAGAGAGAGAGAGAGAGAGAGACTTTTTGACATATTGCTTTGAATAAATGGTTAATAAATGCCAAATAGTTATTTCTTTTCTTTTTTTAATGATACGGTACTAGTTGCTTACCTTTATATTCCTCCAGCAGTGGCGTCAGATCGTACACTTTGCCCAAATACGAAACCCATATATCTTTGACAGTGTTGTGAAGGGACACCTCATTCAGCGTGAAATACTTTGGGCGACGCATTTTAACAAACCTAATATTTTATAGAGATAAAACGGTTTACTGAATACGGTTTAGTATTCAGGGACTGTAGTTGCTGTTACATCATACGGAAGCGCGGCTACGGAAGCGCGCACAAGCCCACTGGTTGCTGTGGAAACCGATGCACTGAGGAGCGCGCAAGAGTGCTAACCTACGGAAGCCCAGAACCGCAAAGAGAGAAAAGTATCGCTATTTTTTCATCATTTGCTATTATTCATAGGCTGTATCCTAAAGGCGGAAGTGGGAGACTGCAAGTTTTGAACGCTTATATCTTCTAAATGTGAATTGTGTCATTGTTTAAGAGCAGCCATAGCTTATAGATGACAACAAGGCGAACATATTCATACTAAAAGCCAAAAAACTTTTGATTTCAAAGGGACTTTGAGGGTATGGGGGCGATTTCTGACAGCCATAATTAGTTTGGTAACACTTTATTATAACGGCCAATTAGTTAACTTTAGTTTAACTTATGCATTAGCCAGACATCCCACCCTGCAAAAACTAATTTCCGGGAGATGGCACAACACTTCCCTAACTTTCAATTCAATACAGTTCTATTCATGAATTCAAAGAATATAAAATATATCTCTTAGATGTATCCTCCTTACCAACTAAAAAAAAAAGACACTTGATAAACGAGTCCTCAACATTCTTTTTTAAATACAGCATATCTTGGGAGTTTTTCATGATTTTGTTTATCTTAAAACAAATGAAAAACAAGCATAAAACATTAGGAAGATCCTTGTCCTTAACATCAGTGAGGTCAAGAAGACATTTGCTTTGGTACGTCGGCACAAACTAACAATCGTAAACCCCCCAAAAAACTGCAAATCTTTTAAATAATGGTGGCCGCATGTCATAAACCTTCAAATAATATATATATATATATATATATATATATATATATATATATATATATATATATATACATACATACATTTATTTATTTCCCACTAACTAGTGATTGCTTAAGTAGGTTGACATTCAATTTGAAATTAGACAGTGCATGAGTAATTTATCAAGCTTACATAATAGTTTCAAAGTGTTGTTGTGGGAATTGAGTTGACCTGTTGATATATTACACAAAAAACGTGGACCAAATAAAGTCTGCTTCATAGTCTGTCACCTGATTTATCATCTGCAACAGCTGTAGAATGATCATAAACTTTCTGTCATGTAACCTTTTAGCAAAGACTTCAGTAAAAAACTATTGTGCAAACTGGTATCAGATCGAGGGCAGGTACATTTCTGGAGGATTTATGGGAAACACTTCAGCATTATGAAGTTAAGAAAGTCATGAGAAAACTAAGGTACTTCTTTTGCCAGAAAAGCGTGCAATACTGCTTTATCTATTTCAAGGCTGCCGGCATGTCAGAGCTGAAACATTAAGAATGCAAATATGACATACTGATGTCAGAAGTACTTGGCACGGTCTAAAAGAAACCACAACCCTAAATTCTGGAGTGTCATTCAAAGTAAACAAACACAAGCAGCAGAAAAAGAAAAAAAGACAGTATGAGAGAGACAATGGAACATACGTCAAAGAAAACTTGGAGCCGTAATGACTCAGCTGGGTTTAAGACTCCAAGTTCAACTAGACTCCATTTTAAAGTCTTTTAGCAGAGAAAACCAAACACCAAACTACTGGTGTCTGTCCGATCAAGTAATTTGCTCCTGGAGAAGTCCAAAACAGCCTGTGGATTCAAGTCTCAACAACAACAACAACAAAATCAAACTCCCCCTTTGATAAGATTCCTCTAAAGTTCAGTTTGGATAACGCAGGTTCTCTAGTCAGGTTTCTTAGTCCAAATCATTGTCCGTTTATACTGCATCAGCCGCTCTGTTATTAGTTGTACTGAAACTTGAAGTGGAAGTTTCCGTTCTCAAAGGGGTTGAAGCCAAAGGGCCATTCTCTGTTTCCTCCTCCTCCACCCTGATGATTCTCAGGGTCCAGAGGGTCCTCGCCCGAATCAAACTTCTGACGCATTTCTGTACGGAAAACAACAAAGAATGCATATGAAGGTAAACAATTTTTATACATCCAAAAGTGCCCCTCTTATGCTATTTTTCCTAATTTTGTTTTGAAGGTCTCCTACAACAAGTTTACATGCATCAAAAGTCAAAGAAACAATTTGATTTTCTCATTATATACTTTCCACATCACCTCATATCTCAAAGATTCTCAAACGACACATCCAAAAATTCAGTCTCTCTAAAAGCCTCCTTTCCGAGAGCTACTCTGCTCTGATTGGTCAGACGGCCCAGTCTGTTGTGATTGGTCTACTCTGCTCTGATTGGTCAGACGCCCCAGTCTGTTGTGATTGGTCTACTCTGCTCTGATTGGTCAGACGGCCCAGTCTGTTGTGATTGGTCTACTTTGCTCTGATTGGTCAGATGGCCCAGTCCTTTGTGATTGATCTACTCTGCTCTGATTGGTCAGACGCCCCAGTCTGTTGTGATTGGTCTACTCTGCTCTGATTGGTCAGACGGCCCAGTCTGTTGTGATTGGTCTACTCTGCTCTGATTGGTCAGATGGCCCAGTCCTTTGTGATTGGTCTGCCACTTACAGCATTTTTTCTCGACATGTCGACAACATGAACCAAACTCTTCCAGTCTCAGCTACAACTACCGTGTTTGAGGGTCAAAGTAGATGTTGTTCATGGGCAACTGCAAATTTGTTACAAACCTATGTAGGTTTGTAACAGGAAGTGAGACTGGAACTACTGATGACTCATTTCAGCAGTTCAGAATCTATTCAATAACTTTATTTGTCGTGCACTTTGATCTTTGAAACTTTGCAGACTTTTACATTCACAAAAGACTTACTGGAAAGAACATTGACATTCATTTCGGATTTGCTGTCACTTGGTATTCTCTTACCTGGATCTGTGAGCACTTCCTTTGCTGATGCAATATCAATAAACCTTTTCTCTGCCTCTTTCTTGTCTGCTTCAGACTGGAAATTATCAGGATGCCACTGCTGAGCCAGCTTTCTGTATGCTTTTATGATTTCCTGTTTGTTGGCACTCCTGAAAACAAGTGAAAAGAAAAAAAAATTTCTGTCAAACAACATTCTTTTGGCTTACACATATATGCTTATTACTATCTACTCAAAGATTACAGTTTCTGCATCAAAGCTTCTACTTGTTTCAATTGAGTTACACTGTTACTCGTATCACACATTTAAGCTTTTAAAAACTTACACGGTGCGTCCAAAATTGCATGCTAGGTACTACATTTGGTTTGAAGCTTGGTTTGTGACTGAAAGTATGTTCTATGCACAGGAATATGGGTAGTATAAATGAAATTCGGAGTCGGACGTACAACATCCGCCATGTTACTGTCATGTGACCTACCAAGGTCAGTTGCGTCGCTTCACTGCCATTCATAAATCCTCTCCTGTGGCCTCATGGGATAGTAAAGTGTTCATCGAATACGCATTTCAGAATCTCACCGGAAGTAGTAGGTCACCTGGGTAATTTTTGGCTACTGTTTTTCACATACCATCTATTCGATTTGCTACAGTCTCCATGCTTAGGGTGTCCTGGATACCAATATTTTAACAATTCAGAAAAGATGACTCACTGTCTGGCCAATTGACATTTTGGTATGGAGATAAAGGTTAGGGTCATGATTTTTCAATAGTATTACAACATACTGAGTGAATATTAGCGCAGTTTGTTGTTTTCTTTTTGCATCTGATAGAGCATTTGAACGTCAGAATTAACAAGTGGATTTTAAGTGCACCAGCAAAACCTTGGGGGATCTGCGGAAGCAGTGGACTGAGTCTGGAGTAGAAACATCCAGAGCCACCGTGCACAGGCGTGTGCAGGAAATGGGCTACAGAGAAGCAGCACTGGACTGTTGCTCAGTGGTCCAAAATACTTTTTTCGGATGAAAGCAAATTTTGCATGTCATTCGGAAATCAAGGTGCCAGAGTCTGGAGGAAGACTGGGGAGAAGGAAATGCCAAAATGCTTGAAGTCCAGTGTCAAGTACCCACAGTCAGTGATGTGGAGTGATCAGTGGCTTCCATCTGATTTCATTTTTCAGCACGACCTGGCACCTGCTCACAGTGCCAAAACCACTGGTAAATGGTTTACTGACCATGGTATTTCTGTGCTCAATTGGCCTGCCAACTCCCCTGACCTGAACCCCATAGAGAATCTGTGGGATATTGTGAAGAGAAAGTTGAGAGACGCAAGACCCAACACTATGGATGAGCTTAAGGCCGCTATCGAAGCATCCTGGACCTCCATAACATCTCAGCAGTGCCACAGGCTGATTGCCTCCATGCCACGCCGCATTGAAGCAGTCACTTCTGCAAAAGGATTCCCGACCAAGTATTGAGTGCATAACTGAACATAATTATTTGAAGGTTGACTTTTTTGTATTAAAAACACTTCTCTTATTGGTCGGATGAAATATGCTAATTTTTTGAGATAGGAATTTTGGGTTTTCATGAGCTGTATGCCAAAAACATCAGTATTAAAACAATAAAAGACCTGAAATATTTCAGTTGGTTTGCAATGAATCTAAAATATATGAAAGCTTAATTTTTATCATTACATTATGGAAAATAATTAACTTTACCACAATATGCTAATTTTTTGAGAAGGACCTGTATAGCCATATTTTCTGCATAATCATCATAGAACGATAGTAAGGGCTGGTTCACACAGAACGCGCATTTCAATTCCACTGCTCGAATTCTCCATTGTTTTTCAATGTAAACGTGCTAGATAGACATGTTTGACCAATGCACTCGCGTCTTTTGTAGAGTCTTGCGCGTGACGCGATGTTCTAACAATACGGCGCTCAAATTGAAATAAGTTGAACTTTTTTAAAAAAACATGTCTCTAGATCTTGCGGGGTTTTTTTCTTCACTTCACTGACCTGCTTTGTACGTGAGCGGCCCAACACTGTCAGCAACATTTTAAAGCAGGATTCTGATCATCAATCATTGGCTTACCGGCTGACCCCCAGGATCTTGTAATAGTCCCTCTTACGGGAGAGCTTGAGGAGCTTCTGTGCCCGATCGAGACTTTCACGAATCTCTTGGTTGTCTTGATCAAACTCCCGAGCCTCCTGATAGTCTTCCACAGCTGAGGAGAGGAACAGAGGAAAAAGCATTTTCATACATACAAAATGAAAATCCTTACATGAAGATGCATTTTGGTCGATCCGATCAACTAAATACAGGGTCTTGTGATCGAATGTGTTCAAACAGCCGCTAAAGACTGTCTACTCTCCTCCTACTGACCTAATGCGTAAACAACATTATGGGAAGCGGCTAGACAGACGGGATTTAAACTAACGGCTGCAGACACAAATTTGGTTTGAAGATGAAAAACGTACCAAGCACAATGTCCTCTTATCATTCCTGATTTCTAAAACACACTTTCAGTGTTCAGCGTGATCTTGGGGCTCAGAGCAGAAACTGAAGCTGCTGCTCTCTGTATGTTTTCCCATCATCTCCTGTCACGTTCATATGTAAATTACACAAGCTTATTTCGTCCATTAGATCGAGAGATCAGAATAAGCCCGCACATTTAACCAGCCATAGACCCTCCCCTTGAAGAAATCAGGACAGAAGTGGTTGAAAGTGGACAAAAGAGACGTATTAAAACACCAGGTGTAAACGGGAATGTGTCTCCCTCGTCCACTTGTGATCCGATCAACCAAAATGCATCTTAAGTCCAGGTGTAAACAAGCCTACATAGTAATAAATGAGTAAAGAATATAAAATAAAATATATATAAAAAATAAATTCTACCTTTCTCATATTCCTGCAGTAGGATGTAGGCCTCCGCTCGGTCCCGGAGGATGTGGATATTCTGAGGTTCTCTCTGATGAGCTTCTGAACAAATGTCTAAGGCTTCCTCAGCTTCCTTCATCTGGAAGAGTCACAAGAGAAAACCACAACCAATGAGATGAAGGCTAGACACCAAAGCCTGACTTGAACATGGTCTTGCATTATTCACCTCTAATGATGTGAAAGAGCACATACCACATTAATGGTAACTAGAAGGTCTTTTAATCCCTTTAAATTTGTAATATAACAGCATAATGACTAAATTACAATTTGTAATGGCACATACTTTGACTAAGCAGAAACAGATCCTCTCCTTTGCTTTATTAATGTAGAACGCAACATTCGGCTCTGTTCGCATCACAGACTCATACTTATCAATGGCTTCCTGATACCTGCCAATCAAGAGCAAAAGTAAAGACAAAAACACTTAATAAATAGTCAGAATGATGATGATGTCTGCAAAGTCTGGAATGATAGAAAATCATTTTGATAGAAGCACTGTTTGATACAGAGCCATTCAAAACCAAGTCAGTAACACTTAACTCAAGGATCAAGGTATTCAGCAAGGATGCATTCAATTGGTAAAAATTGATATTAAAGACATTTATAGTGTTACAAAAGATTTATATTTCAAATAAATACTGTTCTTTTTAACGTTATGTTCAAAGAATCCAGAAAAAAAAAATCACGGGTTTCCACAAAGCAATATGCAAAACAACTGTTTTAAACATTAATAATAATAATAATAATAAAATAAATGTTTCTTGAGCATCAAATCATCATATTAGAATGATTTCTGAAGGATCATGTGACACTGAAGACTGGAGTAATGATGCTGAAAATTCATCTTTCCCATCACAGGAATAAATTACATTTCAAAATATATTACATTTAATATTTCACAACACTACGGTTTGTGCTGTATATTTTAAAAAAAGAAATACAGTTTCCTGTGCATAAGAAACTTACTTCAAAACCATCACAAAGGTTTGAATGGTAGGGTTTGTAATAAAATAAAATAAATGAATACAAAAATAGTTCAAAATAAAATATTATACTTTATAATATACTATAAAGAATCTCTAATAAAGGCCATTCTAGAAGTGACGGGGAAGAGCTGTTTTCAGCACCTCTGTTCTGAGATCAGCTCTTCTGCAGAGTCCAGCTGCTTGCTGAGCTTCTTGACCTGTTTGTAGTGGGAAAAACACTCCTTGTCATCCTGATCCAGCTTCAGACACTCACGGACATGACTGAAAACAGAAACAAAGAAGGAAAGACAAAGTTAACAGCAGCAAGAGAAAGAGACATCTTTCCTTTTAGAATCAGTTTGATATAGTATTTCTATGGCTACATGTACACGGTCAGTGAGTGGGTCTGACAACTGTATTTACTAACAGGTACGACCCTAGAATTATCCTTAAAACTACCTACAGGAGAAGCTTGAATACTGAATTCAATAACCAAATTCCTAACCAAAGAATGCAGCTGTCAATACAGCATTCCAAAACAAGCCTGACAACTTGACGTTTAGCTTGCTGTACATACTTAAGTGAGTCGTGATGCTCGCCTAAACTGTAATGTAGTTGACTGAGTTTGAGGAATCCAGCTCGGTTGTCCGCACGGAGACGAGTTGCTGGTGTCAGGTCCATAATGGCCTTCCTCGGCTCCCCGAGGCGGATGAAGCACTCGGCTCTTAGTTCTCGAGACTCTGGGTCCCATGGAGAGAGCTGGGGAAAGAAGAGAAAATGACTACAAGAACAAAGCTAGATGACAACAAAGCATTCGCGCAGAGGTTTTGAATCTCTAGAGACATCTTAAGCCTCAACTGCAACATTTGATGTGTTATTTGTATTTGCATTTTATTTATTAAAGGTGCAGTAAGCGATTTCTGAGAAACACTGTTGATATTTGAAATCAACCCAAACAAACACACCCCTCCCTTCATTGCTCCGCCCCCAAAATGTACAACACGCAGAGTTGGATGTCTTTTTACCACAGCTGAAGCGAAAAATAAAGTGAAGATAAAGCAAAAAATAAACAAGAATACTTGACTAAACAAAACTTTCATATTTTCAGTGAAAAATCTGAATAAAAATGACATTTGACAATTTATTACAATAGATAACATTTGTTTCAAATCATAATATTACTGATTTACTGTATTTCTGAACAAATAAATCCAGCCTTGCTGAGCAGGTGAATTCTTTTAAAAACATTAAAACCTCAATTTTTGAACAACAGTATAAATATGAAATTCAGAAGACTTTCAATTAAAACTGGAAGGAATGATTCAATGACTCACTCATACTTCATACATTTCTGTACTGGATGAATCAGCAAACTCAACCCGAGCTGCTGAGGCTTTAGCCATTTTCAAGAAATTGCTTGACGCACCTTTTTCGTGAAAACTTGACCCATTTCTACTAACACTATTCTGTATACGTGTACTGCGTTAAACTAACTGAGACTAGTCATTGCACTTACATATTGTTGCCCTATTGTTAGTTTGATTGCTTCTATTGCTCTCATCATTTGTAAGTCACTTTGAATAAAAGCGTCTGCTAAATTGTTAAATGTAATGTAATGTGATGTAAATGTGCAGCTCTTCTTTCAATATAGTTCACAAGTTCTATAGATGTCGTTTATGCTCATTGTGTATCTTTTTTGGAGCTTTACAGAATAAATCACATACCAATTTTTGTTGTACGTAAAACATTCTAGAATCTGAAAATGATTCTGAGTTTCATAGAAGAAAGGAAAAAAAAAAAAGTCAAACGCTTCGAAAAAAACATGATGAATAAATGATACCTACCATCCTTTTAATTTTTGTGTGAACTATCCATTTAATATTACTATAACCAACACCTGTTTCATGTGTATTTGGTCTCCAGATTAACTCACCTCTATGACTCGCTCCAGCACCTGGACAGTAGTGGTGTAGTCTCCATGGTGATAGGCCTCATGTGCCTCTTCCTGGAGTAACTCCAGCTCATCGGCCTTGTGGAGCTGGTCATGTGCTTCCTCATGATCCGGGGAACGCTTCAGCTGCGAGAGAGAGAAGTTAACAGAGCAGACGGCAGGAACAGAACAAGCAAATGCAGAATGTGATCTGGTTTGAGAATGAAGTTGACAGGTTTTAAAGGGATAGTACTCAAAATAAAGTCATCATTTACTCACCCTGGTGTTGTTCTAATACTGTATGAGCCGCTCTTTTTTTCAGACCACAGAAGGAGAATTAAAAAAAAGAAATGTCTTGCTCGCGCTAGTCCATATAATGGCAGTGAATTGCAACCAGCATCAAGCTTTTCAAAAAATTATGCAAAAGGATCACAGAATGATCCCATATTACATGTGACGTATATTCCAAGTGTTTTGGGGTTTATGACAGGGTTTTAAATTTGAAACTGAAACGTAATTATTTAATGAAAATCCTTCCTGATCTTGGCCGTTGATCTTCTGTGCACGACTGCGCGTTCATGAGACTCTATAGAGTGGTGCAGGTATGACATCATTTTGTAGGCCAAAATGCAGAAGCGAGTTAGCATTTTAACACTTCCGGTTCCATCGTCCCGAAGTCGAAGGGATTTCTGAATGGGATTTTGGTTAAATGGCTGAAATAAGGTGGTGAACACAGGCTCAAGACACTTGCACGTTTTATTCCACGACATAAAATACATCAATATAACCCCACTCATGATTTGTTAAGCTGTTGTGTGTCTTGAAAAAGGCGGTTGCTTACAAGTGGCTAAATGGGACTTCAGAGGCTGTCGGTGACATTAAACGTCATCAGGCCGAACAGTTAAACCGCTTTTACAGCCTCATTATGATTATGATTGTGCTCTTATAAACTATTTTAACTTAAACGTCCTGGGAAAATGTTTTTAGATAAAAACTGAAAGAGTTGTCGGAAGCTTGTCGAAATTGTGGGACCGTGGTGTAGTTTGTTTATAATCTTTAGCTTTTTACTTCTGGAGACTGCATTTACGCTTCAAATTTCATAAAAGTTGTGTTCATCTCTAAAATTTGATGGACAAACGTGTAAGTATCATACACTTTTGTTGACCACAGAGCTTGTTTTTAGCAATAATCCAAAGGCCTTTGGGAAATCCTATTGGGTTTTCTCGAAGGAACCAACGTGATGCTAACTGGCAGTTAGCATACAAAGTGACATCACACCTGTCCTGCACCTAGAAGAGCCACAGTTCACTCTGACTCGCCCTGAAAAAGCACACAAGATGTGAGAAATCAAGACTAAGAAAAACGTGACATGAAATACAATCCATGTACTTTTTTTACTCTCTGATGTGAATATATATGTTGTGTTTGTTGCAACAAGAAGTTATGTTCACATCTGTCGACTGTCCTTCTGACTTTCATCAGACAACCGGGGTCTAGTCCGGAGATATTCAACTCAGTGAAGAAAGTGCACAGATACTTTTTTGGGGATTTCTAGGCGTTGTATTTCATATCGCGTTTTCATTAGTCTTGATTTTTCACATCTTGTGTGCTTTTCCTGGTCGAGTCGGATTGAACCGTCTCATAAACACGCAGTCGAGAACAGAAGATCAACGGCCAAGATTAGGATTTTTGTTAAATAATACATTCAATTTCAGGTTGTTTTTCACCCAACCCTATCGTAAACGCCCAGAACACTTGGAATATACGGCACGTGCAACATGTGATCATACTGTGATAATTTTGCATCTTTTTTGAAAAGCTTGACATTGGTCTCTATTCACTGCCATTATATGAACAAGCGCGAGAGGGACATTTTATCATCTCCATTTGTGGTCCGAAAAAGAAAAGACGGCATTAAAAAAACAACAAGGTGTGTAAAAGATCATTTTTCATTTCAGAGTGAACTATCCCTTTAAGGGAATTGTTGTACTCACGACTGCTTGGAAGTCTTCTCTGGCCTCTTGAGTACTTCCCTGTTTCAGCAGAATATTACCCCTCTGCAGTCTGGCCTGAAAACACGCACACACCACACTGAGTGTTTACACCTACAACCCAGTTTGATATCACAACAATAAACTGTAACTCACAGCAAGGAAGTCTGGCTTGAGCTGAATGGCTTGGGTCAGGTCCGGCAGCGCTGACTTGGACTTGCCCATGGCCAGGAAAACAGCGGCCCGTTTGTAGTACGTCAGGTAGTTCTTAGAGTCGCCCTCTATTTAAGAAGTTTGCATTTGTTAAAGAAGTGCAACTAAATCTTTTTTTCATTTTGAATGATCTACATAAACTGAAATGAAATGCATTTAAAAAAAATGTAAAAAAAAGAAGCTAGCGTTCAAAAATCTTTTTGAAAGTCTCACCAAGGCTGTGTTTATTTGGCCATAATCTCTTGAACAGTGGTTTAGCTTTCGTGTGTGTGTGTTTGTGCATGGGTCTTACCCACAGCTGAATGATAGTGAGACAGGGCCTCAGCCAACTGTCCGGCTGCCAGCAGCTTACGGCCCATTTCCAGATGATGCTCGATCTCAACAGGTGTGGCGCCTAAAACACCTGAAATGAAGCGACTTACACATGACACCAGGCCTCAGAAATTTACATGAAAAACGGCTGGATGTCAGAACAGCTTCTTCCTGGGGCAGCTTTAAAAAAAAACTCCATCTGCCTCATGGGATTGAGTTTACATGCTTTTTACATGTTTACATCTACATACCCGAAAAGGTACGCCTTTCTGTAACGTCATAAAAACAAAACTCCGTCAAGGGTTCCCATGGATATTGTGTTTCGGTTCACAATGGCAGCACAAAAAGTGAAAGCATGCAGGATGGATTTGGAAAACAAAACCTAAAATTACTAACTACCTTCTTTATTTACTTTCTATCACAAACTATCACTTCTAATTAAACCTCGTGAAGTACCTTGGAATGACACATTAAACAAATCATGATTTATCTCCAAAACAGCATTTACCATAGTACATGTACAAAAATTACAGGGTATTGTTATTGTACATGTCATTTTGTGTGAAATCAGACCAGTCAGGAAATGTTTAAATAACGTGTGCTTCAAATCCTACTGAGCTTTCAATACACTATAAATGTATCAGATGGCAATTGTGTCTAGTTAGGCATATCACTAAGTTTTATAAGCCAATATGATTTTATACTATTTTTCGAAAGACTTCTTCTTTGTCACTTCCTGTTGAGCACCTGTAAACGTATCATGATTGAGTAATATTATCCTCAGATTATGATGCCAAGGTGTTCTGATATATATTTCATGATTAATATATTAGTGTACAATGGTATTTTAATTGGTAAGTGGTAATACCATAGTATTAACATGGTACATGTCCAAAGACATGGTATTACTATGGTACTTCCCGGACAACTTAGTACAGTAAACCTAACAAAACCTGAAATCCTTTGCATATAAAAAAAATCTCGTGTATGGAAGAAGAATAAGAGTGAAATCTCACCGTCCAGCTGTAGGTCCAGAACCACACAGAGCAGAGACAGGGAGGACAGGACACTGTTCAAACCTCTCCGCCGTCCCGAATCCATCATGACATCTATCAATCACACTCCCGATACACAACCGTATGTCTTTCCACTGTGCTTCACAACAAGCAATATGACAGAAAGAGTATTTATACTCAGATCACCATAACAGCGGCATATCCGGCATATTTGGTAAGGAGATGTTTCTGTTGTCCGGGTTATAAATATGTCCGAGTTGAATAAAGGAATGCGAAACTCTAGTTCCGTGTGTCTCTCAATAAGTGTATGATACTTTGTATTAAGTTGTTTCTTAGCCCCGTGTGACAGTGACTGTGCACAACAGCTGTCGGACACGAACTTTCGGAGGTCTCCTCTAGCTGAACCTCTTAGGTGTACAATTCAAATCGCCCTACATTTCAGCGCGGTGACATCCGTGTTTGTCGACGAACGTGGTCTCGTCCCATTGGCCGAATTATTTTAGCGCACTGGACAAACACGCCCACATCTAGCAGTGGACTGATAGTTGATATATGACCCTTCATTTACTAGAGAAGAAAAGTATATTCTCGCCTCGCCTAGTCTCGGGAGTAAAGGAAACCGTGGAGACCATAATACCTGTGTATATTCTATTCTATTCTATTGTGTTTTATAAAGCTCCTAAAGCATTATGGAATAGAATACAACATAAAAGAATCACCAAGTCTCGTAGTAAAGGAAACCATGGAGACCATGGTAAATATATGTCTATTCTATTCTATTCTATTCTATTCAATTATGCTATATTTTATAAAGCCCCTAGAGAATTTAGGAATAGAATACAAAATAAAATAATCATTCAGTCTCGTTTGTAAAGGCAACCGTAGCTTCCACTGTATTTAATTGCTATTGTTATTGATAGGCCTATGTATATCAGAATAAATTAATATAAGATTAAATAGTGTAAATTATCAAATTTTGTAAGAATGGAAAATAAAATATGAAATGTAGTATTATTGTTGGTATTACGTGAGCCGTGTCAAACAATAAAACATCTCTAAATACAAAATGGCCTTTTTAATGTCATGTATGTTTAATGTTTGTATAAAATACATCATATAAAACTGGGTCATTTGTACAAATGAATGGTGTAAAGATCATCAACACATTATGAATTCTTCTTTTCTACATATACCTTGATTCATGTAACTACGGCAAAAGAATTCTGAACAAAATTGAAGCATTTTCATTGTGTAATTCCTATACAGTGAATCAACTCTTTCATTCTGTATAATGTTCTCCAATGTGTTTTTGCACAGCAAAACTGACATGGTAACATTTTACATGATTTATGACTTATTCTAAGGAGGCCAAAAACTGCCAGTGCGTCTCTATAAATATTTACATAATTGCACAGACAGAATATTAACAGTCAACTGCTATATTAAAATATAATGTTTGGCCATTAGGTTGACCAGAATTGCTTCGTTTAGACGTAGGCATTTCTTCCATAAGTGCTCTGAGCATCTCTCCTGGATGTGGACGTTGAGTAAACCGTTTCTCGCGTGGGCTGGTAGGGGTAAGCACTGCAAGAATGTAAGAAACACACAAATTCATCAAATAACTAGAATGGGGAAAAAATTGTGGCTATAAATGAAAAAATGTGTGTGAGTGAGTGTGAGTAACAAAGCAACTCACGTCTTCTCGTTTGAGCCTAATTTGCAGCTGCACATGAGACAAGCTCCTCCACAGATGGAGAGGACACCTGAGGCCCAGCCGATGTATAAAGCCTCTCCAATCTCATACCTACAGCACACCACGAAAACAACAACATGTTCAGCTCACTTCAGTGTGACATACAGTTTCACTCATAATGAAAGTTGCTTTCAAACTAAAGGTAAAGGCCCACTGAAGTGCCTTGAAACACGCAGCATTATTCAGTGTGTTGATGTAATTTCCACTGAAACAGGAAGAGAGGGGGCGGGACATATTGAACAGCTCCTCCCTTTTTTTTTAAATAGCCAATAGCGTTTAGTTTATACCACAGTTCGGCTAGAGCCGTTGAGCTCAGTAAAGCCACGGTTTCTTCCTAATCTCCTCCATATCGCTTTAAAATATAGTATTCTGTGCAGAATTCAAATACGTTTTTGTGGTCTTGTGCATATGAACCATATAGAAAATAGTAAATGTGTGAACAAGTGACCGATTTTAGCCGCAGCTTCAGCGTCTATTTATAGTGTAGGAGGCGGAGCTTAATATTCTAGAGAGCATTTGATTGGACAGAAAATGTGATGAGAAGCTGAAGTGCAGAGTGATTTCATCAAAATAATTGATTTTGAGAGTGAGAAACTAATTTTGTAATGCTTATATATCTTATAAATGCGAATTTTGTAATTGCACACTAGCTTATAGATAACAGTAAGCTTAGTCATACTAAAACTTAAATTTTTATTTCATGTGGACTTTAAAGGCTAACTAAACCCTAAAACAACTTTTTTTAGTTAATGATCTGTTAGACTGGGGCTTTACTAGTACTGTTCATTGATTCGAGTAAATGTGGCCGGAGTTAGGCTCTGACCAGCGGTTGAGTTACACTTTAAAGTGTGATAATATTTTCTATTGTGACGTATATTCGAGTCAAATGGCTTCTTGGAAGAAAAAATGTAGGGCGGGACTTGATTTCGCCCGTCTGTAATTGAATGGATGGTTGTGGTTTGCAATTGGCCAATCTCATGTGAGTGACAGGTTGTCCCGCCCTCACGCCAGTAAACACGCGGCCCTGTCCCAAATGGCACACATGCACTTCATATGCACTTACGGTCGTGTGGACTTATAATAGCCATTGCATGCACGTGATAATGAAGTCCACGAGACTGTAGGACAGGGTTCCTCAAATCCTTTAATTACAACCCTAATCAAACACACCTGAGCCAGTCAAGGACTTCAGAGTTACTGGAAGATTGCAGGTAAGTGAGTTTGATTATGGTTTGGGATTTGAGGAACCCTGCCGTAGGATGTGCTGTTTGTCATTTTATTCCTGCTACACTCTCAGAAAAAAAGGTATAAGAGCTGTCAATGTGGTGGCTTGTGTTCCTCATTTACCCCTAAAGGGTGCATATTAGTATCTTAAAGGAACATAATATTATCTAAAAGCGTCAATATTTGTACCTTTTCAAAGGGTACTGGTCCAGTGACAGATTTTGTACCTTTTTTCCTGAGTGTACAGACTGTGAGATTTGGGCATTCCTATAAGATCATTCAATATCACACTGTAGGACATGATTAAATTATATAATAAAATACTATACAATTACCGTGATGTCAGGCTAAACAAAATATTTGCCCTCAAAGCAGCTTTACGTCACGTACAAATATTTTGATTTTAGCCTACACATTTAGTAAATCACAGTAGGGCAATTCAGTAATAGTCTGCAGTTTATTTAAATAATACTTTGTAAAACTGTGCAGCCAGATGCACCTGTTGGATGTGAGTAGAGTGGAGTATTAAAGAAGCCAGCAGGGGGCAGCATTTCCCTCTAAACTCTTTAAAAGTGAGATCTTACTCACTTTTGCCCAGGGTAGAGCGGGTTGAAGAACTCTTGAGTGATATTTGCAGCGTACCATGACACTGATACCATCGTGCACAAACCTTTACAAAAGATCAAAAACATAGCCATAAAGATGAATAGATAATATCAGCAAAGCATCCTGATGAGTGAATCTGAGATAGCCTATTGCATGCATGCATGTAGCAGTCGTCATTCTATAATGTTGATATTAAATATGAATGTGCTTTACCCTGCAGAAGGAAGAGTACGCCCCCGGTTCCTGCGATTCTGCCCTTCAGGAGGTAGTTCTCCCCGCCGGCCTTCGAGCACTGGATGCCGATCAGCGTCGCGACCACTGCGAACGAGCCGCATACCACAGCCGCGATCATCAGCGCGCGAGACGCCTGGATATAACCTGCGCGAGGAGGACACACTGCTTTAGATAGAATAACACACTGATAATACACGTTACTTTAGTGCTGAAAAAGAATTGGGTATGAAATAGGAAGGACTATAAATACAAGAATTAGCCTACCGAAAGACAGAAAATAAACAGCATAAGAAAGAAAGAACGATAAATATAAATTAATTACTATAAATAAATAAATAAATAAATGAAGGAAGGTAGAAGGGAAAGACCGACAAAGAAAATGCGAAACTAACTAATTAAATAAATACATATATAGCCAGGTAAATAGTAGTAAACAAATACATTAAGTCAAATAAAATAAAATTACTGGATTGAGAACGAATAAATAAATAAACTTAAAGAAGGAAAGACCGGGTAAGAAAATAAATAAATAAATAAACAGTAGTACACACATATTAAAAACAAACTATTTGCCTTGTTCAACAGTGTTTTGGTCTACTAAATATACAAATATTAACTGAAAAAGAGTATGGTCAATAACAAATAAGTTTTTTATTAATAATAAAATTAGAGAGGTATCCTATAAAATTGTACACATGTTTACCCTGTCAAGGAGTTGCTTGAACGTTTCCATTTGAATACTAAAAACTTATGTGAATTTTGTGACGATGCCAAAGAATCTGTGATTCATCTATTTTTTTTTTTTTTTTCTATTCCAAAATTTTTTGGTTGGATGTTTCAATTTTCATTTCTAGGTTGTTTGGAACATGTAACAAATTGATCTGTATGATGTAGTATTTTTTTGTTTTGTTTTGTACAGGACAATGTTGACTCCAAAAGTGCAATGTGCCTGAATCCTTATACAACTTTTTATTTTACTTGGAAAATATCACATTCATGTGAAAAATGGACTAAAGCTAAGCCAAGCTTTGAACATTTTGTAAAAGAGATTAAACAATATGGTACTACATTAGGAACAAAAAAGCAAGAAAGACCTATGAGGCTTAAAGGCTACTTTAAATTGTTGTAATTTTACCCCTGCATGACCTACTTTATTTTACATATTCTTATGTATGTTTATTCTACTTGTTGTGAGGTGTATATGCATGTACAAAGCTTTGTATATTTTTTGTTGCATAAAACAAGCAGTAGCTTAAACAAATAAATTAAGTCAAATAAATATAAAATAATTACTGGACTGAGATCGATAGATCTAGATAGATAGATAGATAGATAGATAGATAGATAGATAGATAGATAGATAGATAGATAGATAGATAGATAGATAGATAGATAGATAGATAGATAGATAGATTAATACATATTAAACAGTAACAAATATAGATAGACAAATAAATATAAAATATTTACTGAAGTGAGAAAGCAGATAAATAAATACATAGGCTTAAATAAATAAAGACAGACAAAGGAAATAAATTACTGGACTGAGAAGGAAAATTAAAGAAGAATAGCTTGACAAAGAAAATATCCTATATAGCAGTAAACAAATAAACAGAAACATCCAAGGGACCAAATAGAAAGAAAAAAAAGATAATTGCTCTAAATTATTCACAAAATATGCGAGCTGATGTGAGAAAATACCTAAGTTCCCGTCCAAATTAAATGTATTTCCATTGTTTATGACAGTGGTGGCTAATATCAAGTTTCTACATCTGTGCTGATGAAATGATTAGTTTGAGAGGTGTTTAGTACCGGACAGGGCGAGCAGAGAGGGGAACTCGCGGCAGTTGTGCACTCCGGTCGAGTCCGTGGCGCAGGACATCCACAGGTTCTCGTACAGGGTGGAGGTGGTGATCACTGTCCCGTCCAACGACGACACTTTCCAGTAGCGGTTCGGGATTGTGATGCCAACCATGACCCAACTCACAAAGCCCAGAAATAAAGCTACGACTTCAATGACAGGATCCATGGCTGCTTTTAGATCACACCGGCTCCAAAATCATCCACAATCAACGTCAGTATTCCTGTGTTATGTAGGCTATTGCTCTGCTTTATTTAGGCTGTTTTGCTTGGCTGAGAAATTATTTGGCTATTTATTTCCAGGTGTTGTTGATTTCGCGAGCTGAGCCAGTATTTCCATGGAGAGCGAGATTACACCTGTGTGACACTAAAAAGGTGTTGTTAAAAGCAGCGGTCATTTATCGGCTCTGTTTGCCCTCCCCTCTCCTATCCTGCCCTGCTTTTGCATTTTACACCCAGAAACTCGACAGCTGGTTATCACTAAAGTCCAATGTTCGTGGCCTGACCTTCACTGTAAAATTATGCGTCCGTTATGCATATAACACATTGCACACTGTAAAATGAGATTAGTTGACCCAGGATAATGTGAGGAAACCCGTTGCCACTGAAAAGTAAATAAGCTTCACTCCGGTTTGTTGGGTAGGCCTATAGGCTACAACCCGATCTCACGGTAATTCGTACGAATTTTACGAGGTGTCTAATTCGAACGAATTCATGGGCAATTCTTAGACTATGGGCACTTTCATGTCCTTTGATCATATTTTATAAAAAAACATTTAATTTTGAAAAATTCACACTTTCATATTTAACTTTACAATAAAAGTACTTTTGAAACTTTTTACGGATAGTCTACGATGATTTTTTCACCTTTTTAAACATCATTATAGATGCAAATATTGCTGTTTTGTGCTTGTCCCACACCCAGACTTCTGATCTTCAATAATGAAAAAGAAGTGTAAAAAAATGATTTATCTATTTTATTTTAATATGACTGTATACAGTATCAGTAAAATAATCAAAACATAATTGGGGTATTTAAGGTCAGACAACTATTAATGTGATTTTATATACAAAATGTAGTTGTCCCACAGTATTGCCGTCATTTCCACCACAACGCTGTAATGTCCCTTTTAAAAGTTTTTTTTGAAAGATTGTTTGGGTAGTTTCTATGGAAACGAACAATGACATCACAGCACATGTCTGACATGGAGGAGATTTTTAATTTCTTCACCAACTTGGAGAAGAAAACTCAAGGTAAATACTGCTTGAAATGAAAATATTTTTATTGTATGTCATTTCCAAACATGGCGTAACATCAATTGAGTTTGTAAATAAATAGATGTTTTAACATAAATAGATGTATTTTGCATGCATATAATGCTAGCTACCAATTCATAGCTAATCTGTAATACTAGCTTGGATTTTTTTACAAAATACTGCAGGATTGTCATTTCCACCACCATCATTTCCAACACATTTCTTCTTGGGTGGAAATGACAAAGGTGAGGTGGAAATGACATTTATGCTTACAAGGTGCAATTCATAGATTGTGGGGGTACATATGTATATTTTATTTATTGAAATGTACAATGCTAATGTATTTATTCAAATATATATTTGTTGAAATGCCTTTTCATCTATTTTTAAGATGCCGCGGAAGTCAACAGCAGAAAGGTCTCAGTCCTATACCAAAACAGAACCAAACAAACTAATGACTAATGCGATTAATGATTTGTTAAATGGAATTGTCTGTTTCAGAAAGTTTCAAATAAATGTCTTCTGTTTTTCTAAATGGACGTCCATTCATTGTCATTTCCACAACACTCAGTCATTTCCACCCCCTCATAACTTTTTAAAAAATATTTACAAAATTCTAATCACTCATTAAAAACTTCTGCATAGTTTATGGGATAATGGTCCACTTAATGTAATAACACAAGTAGTTATTTTTCTTAAATGTATCTAACCAATCCAATATTATATTTCAGGTTGTGGTGGATGTAAGATTTGTGTTTGGGCCTCATGACAATTAATTTACTTAATCCACAAATCTATGGTAATTGCAAAATAGGTATAAACTGGTAATACTATGTGTGAAAGTGGTCTTACACTGTTAAGAAATGATGTATATCATAATATTTTAAAATAATAATCAAATATTTACATGTGATGGAAATGACATTTGTTCAGTGCGGATCAGAAAATATGTCAAAAAACACCAATTTGTCTTATAATGTAAGTGCGTTCTCTTATGGATCATTAAACTAGACTAGTTATATTTAACTGTTAGACTGCGACAATTTTGATTTGAACACTTTTTCCCCCTCAAGTTCACAAGGCCAAAAGTGCCGGTAGTTGAAGAACCACCCGACCTCACTCGTACGAATTAGTATGATTTTTGCTAAATCGTACATATTTTAAGAGGTGCCCAATTCGTATGAATTCGTACGAATGACCCCTGACCCCGCCCCTAAACCTAACCATCACGTGGGTTTAGACAAAATTCGTATGAATTAGCCACCTTTTAATCAGTCGTGTACGAATTGGTCGTGAGATAGCGTTGCAAACTATATCTAAAATATAGCTATACAACACAGTTCAAAGGTTTAGGGTTGGTTTAACACTTTAGTTTAGGGTCCAAACTCACTATTAACTAGTTGCTTATTAGCATGCATATTACCAAGATGTTGGCTGTTTATTAGTAGGCCTACTTATAAAACTCATATTAATGCCTTATTCTACATCCCTTAATCCTACCCAATACCTAGACCTAACAACTACCTTACTAACTATTACCAAGCAATTAGCAGTTTACTGAGGCAAAATAAAATTGCTAATAAGTCAAAAGAAGTTGAAAACATATTTCCAGCTAGCAACAGCTGCTGCAGTGAGTGACATTTAGACGAATATGTAAATTAGTTCTGCATGCTTTCATCTCTCAATAAAAACCTGCACACAACAAAATGACAGCGGTGAGAAAACAGCAGAAAGCATCTGATAATTTAAAAGCTCTGCAATTCATCGGCATGTCAAAAGATTATGTTTTATATATATATATATATATATATATATATATATATGAGACTATATGTAGATGGCAATGTGAGACTAGTTTAAATTAATCCATTTTCTTTGCATGCCACATTGACATTAGCTCTTTCAGCATTATCCTGAACATTGTACAAGCATTCGTTTCACGCATCACATCTTTTTGATTTTCCCGGCAAAAACGTCCCGAGTCAGTCACATAAAAATCAGTCTACAGGCTTTCATAGACAACCTATAGGAAGTCGAGGAAGGTCTCGTTTTTATATTTCGTTACAAGCTGTTCACATAGGCAATAAAGAGCAGTTAATACATGAAAATTCTGACAAATAGCCAGTTTAAAACATGCAGTGACTACTCAAAATTTTTGTAATTCTTTCAAACTTTAACCTGGCTGGCCTAATAAATAATAGATAGTTTTAGTGGATTTTAATAGGCTAACAAGAAGTTTAGTCAAATGTTTTGGATCATTTCTAAAAGGACACTATCAAAAGAGAAAACATGCTGGGAACTACTGGGTGCAGTGATTAAATGAACAACTGAAGAAGCTGTTGAGAGTGTTTATCTACTACAGCCTTTATCTCTATAGTCTCATTATCAGTCTCTCTGCTTCAGATATCCTTTTATATATATATATATATATATTCATCAGCTGGCTAACAGACCAGCACAAGCACACTCACTAAACCTTCAGGAATCTACGTCATAGTTAAGTCAGGTTGTTTAGTTTTCATTTACAGTTTATACAGGGTTCACTGAACACTGAAATGCTTGTGAGGAGACCTAAACACACAGTAGGAAGACATTTAGCATACAATCACAAAGGTAAATAAAAAATAAAGTAACTCATAATTACATGATTAGGTAAATGGTGCATACTGTCCCTGTTAAAAAAAAAGAGAAAATCTCAAATGTAATGCACATTATATACAACATATTAAAATAATATATTAAAAAGGATTACTATAAGCACAGACAATGTTTTTATCAACACGTTTAAACAAATATTGCATTATTCCTGCCACACACCTGGCCAATGTCTCAGATTAAGTGTGTCAACATTCACAAGACATAGGATTTAGTCACTGATGATATCACAGAAATGCCTACAAAAAAACCAACATGTTTAAATAAAGCAAATGACAAGCAAAGCCTTCATTAATGTTTAATAGCTAAGAAGGAAAAATATCCATCTCTGAAAAAAAAAGATAATGTTAACAAAATATGACACACCAGAGGCTGAAGTTCATGTAGCAATAAACAAAACTTTCAGTTTTATTGTGAAATCTCTCCGAAGAACATGAAGACTATTGATTTTAAGGTCTTACTGTACGAAGACCTATAAGTGATTAACTTATTTTATTGACGTGGGACTAAGATATTCTGAGTGAATATTGCTGAAAATATGCAAAATGGCAAATCGTATCTTGGAAGGTTAACATCGATTTCCAAATCAAGTCCTAAAAGGAAATAACTATGTTGCAATACATAGTTTTGTAAATTCTGTATCATGAAAGGATTAATCTATCGGAATTATCTATCTATCTATCTATCTATCTATCTATCTATCTATCTATCTATCTATCTATCTATCTATCTATCTATCTATCTATCTATCTATCTATCTCTCTATCTATCTATCTATCTATATGTACATTATCTATCTATCTATCTGTACATTATCTATCTATCTATTTATCTATCTATCTATCTGTACATTATCTATCTATCTATCTAATCTATCCATCCATCCATCCATTCATTCATGTTTATTAACAATATGCTGGATTTAGACCACAATATTTATTATATGGTTTAGGGCCTCCTTTTGCAGCCAATACAGCTTCAGTTCGTCTTGGGAATGACAGAGTCCTTCAGTGTCCGGAGGGATTTTGATCCTTTCTTCTTCCAGAACAGTGGTACCCCAACGTGGCTCACAAATATTTAGATCTGGTGAAAGTGCAGGACATGGGAAATGTTCAACTTCCCTTTCATGTTCATCAACGTGTGTGTATTGAATTACTGAATTGTTCGGTAGTCCTTCACTCTCAGAAAAAAAAGGTACAAAGCTGGGGCGAGTTCCTATAAGGTACAAAAGCTAAAAGGAACTAATATGTACACTTAAAGTACTAATATGTACACTTGAGGTACTAATATGTACTTTTAAAGTACTAATATGTACCTTTAAGGTAAGTACCATTCAGGGGTAAATAAGGTACAAAGATGTACCTTTTCGCTTTTGTACCTTACTGCCCCAGTTACAGCTTTGTACCTTTTTTGGCAGTGACGCACCCATCAAGAACAGTAGAAAAAGCTGTGATATTACTAGGATGTTACGCATCTTTGTGGTTTCCCCACACCGTAGTCCCACGGATGTTGGAAAGACAGTGAAGGTGGACAGGTTTCATAACTCAAGATTTGCACTGAATGAATGAAACCGGCATTTGGCATTGGCATGAGTGACCAAAGGTTTGTCAAAGGTTCACATTTAATTCTGCAGTGAGTTAGGCAGCTGTGGTTTTATGGTTTTTGAATACAATCAGGATAAGCACCTGGACATCCCTTTCAGATAGATTCCTCTTGCGTCGACAGATGGATGTGGTTTTTCCTACGTGGAGGTGTGCCGACATTACCCTGTATATATACCATAGCTCTCGATACAGCACAAAGACTTGCTGTCCTGGTCACAGATGAGCCAGTGAGACGCGCAGACTAACAGTTTATTAGGGATGCACCAAAACGAACATTTTGGCTGACACCGATAACCGATAATTCTTTATATTTGAAAGCTGATAACGATACATTGGCCAATAAATCTAAATCAAAATATATACCTCTATCATGTCAATATGGACCAAAGTCTCTGAGGAATGTTTCCAGCACCTTGCTGAATCTATGCCGCAAACTGCAACCTTTTGGTCCAACCCGCTAACAATAAAGTGTCCGGTGAGTATGTGTATATACACACATAATACATACATACATAGTCAATGTATCAAATAGAGAATAATCGATGTTTAACTCTTTATAACATGAAAATGGTGAGGACCAGAGTTAGACTAGGGGCTGCCGCTGTGTTGAAGCGCTTGCGTGTGATAAGCAGATGATTGTTCTATAGGTTTTAAAGGTCAGGTTTATGAATAGCTTGCTTGACTATGGCTATAACTTAACTTTAATTGCTCTTTTAACAAACACAATAGTTTTCACATCACCTTAATGGCACTTTTGATAACTGGACGTTTATGGGGACCATAGAAAGAGCTCTGTCAGAAAGCAGACTTTTTGCAGGGATGCTGAATCATTGTCCTAGAGATCTATCCTCCTTCAGATCGATCTATCGTTCACTTCAGAGACTTCTCTAACACACGTACACGGCAAACTAGCTTTAATCAGATCAACTCAGATCAATGATCCCTGCCAAGTTTACTGTGTTAAATGAAATTGTGAAATTGACACGTGAAAGTGTCTTTTAAATGACACCTGTGTGCCGTATAAAACCAAAGACAGACAAGATTGGCTGGTAAAAAATGTGTTTGTTTACTCAGCAGGAAGGCCGATTTCTACAAGCAGGATTGAATTGTGTGGGAACATGTCAGTGGAAAAGATTTGTGTGTGTGTGTATGTGTGTGTGTGCATGTGTGTGTGTGTGTGTGTATGTGAATCAACTGTAGGGATATTTGTTTGCCTATTTTACAGAGAATGTGTCATGTAAATAGGCACATTTGTAGCATGTTAACAAGGATATGAGTAAATGAAGTTTGAGCTCTGAACCCAAAATGTTGTAAATCTTTTTTATGATTCCTTTATTGTTTTGCGTGACATCAATAGGGGATCAAACTCAAACTCATACTTTTTAAATAACTAGGAAAACCTTTGCCTCTGTATTGTTTGACTGATTCGAAAATGACCCTATATGTTTCAATCGTACTTGGATTGAGATTTTTGGATTTGCTGTAATAGAAAAATGCTTTAATAAAAGTTTTTCCATTTACTACATATGAGAGAGAAAAAAAAACAATCAGATGTAATCTCAACTTGTACAACAGTAGCATTGACTTTAATGGGATTAAATGATCTTTGGGAGCTTTACTTTATGAAAATTTGTTATTTTGACATTTCAGTTAATTCGTTCGTTTTCTTTCGGTGCTGATTTTAATGTGATGGTCCCACAAACTTCAATAAAGCTAAGACATGTCAAGTCACAGACAGACAAATAAGAGTTATTTCCATTATTTGCTTTACCAGTTAATTAGTAACCCCAAATACTGTTATAAAATGATGTTACTGATGGCAACCATAAACCCTAGCATTGTAAAGCTGAGATGTCTTAACATGTGCGTAAGTCCCTGAGATGAATAATATGGGAAGAACGATTTGTACCCAACATTAAATTGGATGCTATTATCAGCTATTATCTTAAATAAACATGTCTTACAGGGAATTTGTTACTTTCAAGGTCTGAAAGTTGTTGACTTTAATCAATGTTGGAGATACTCCCACGTCTGAGTCTCTGAGCTAATGATGCACGGAGGACAACGACTTTGTGAGTGACTATTTAACCAGCAGTATCGGAAATTAAAGCATCGATTTTCTTTCCTTACCATGAATCCCAGATCTTTTGACAAATAAATCTAAGACTTTCCAAATATTTTTTTTTTTTTACAGAGAATGCACTCAGTAAGAGCAAAGATGCAATTAAATATTTTAGAGCCATATAAATTTCCATGCATGGAAATCACCATTTTAAAATGTCCTGCAATTTCCGTGTGTTTCATGATTGTGGGAATCTTGTGCTTACTAAAGCAAACGTAACTTAAAACCATTATAAACCTCACTAGGCAGTCAAATTAGGCAGAATAACAGGAGATATTGCACAAAACCTACATTAGCCTCTCCTATAATGTGTGGAGGACTAACAAAACGCTGGGGGAAAAGTGATTTTATATCTAGCCTATAATAAAAGCATTTATCCCAGTGCCGCTGTGATAAACTGAATGAGACCGAAATAATGTTAAAAAAGACAGTTTGTGAAGCCGTTTCATACCTATACATGACAACTGCTCTCTCTCGCACTAGGTGAATCATTGTCATTTAGAAATAGGATCGTGTGAGTGTTTGAATCGAGATTGAGATCTTTTAACAATTAATCGTGCAGATCGGTGTTTCAGTAAGAAATCTAGGAGCAGAAATTAAAAAAGAAATACTGAGAGAGACACACACACACACACAAGTGTCACAGTTGACATCACATGTAAACCGACGGGTGATAAACTTTGCTGACAATGAAGACATGTAAGAAAATGAATTACAAGGTTGACCCTGGTCACGCATGACACTTCCAAATCAAACCAGACAAATAATGATTAAGACATGCAAATACACCGGATCACTTTAGTAAGCACACATTTTAATTCTTTAACACATGTGATGTATTACTGAAGTTTATAAAATATTGATTACCTATAGTGTAAATACAGTTATATATTAAAAAAAAATCCCAAATTGCATGCTATTGCAATACATCTCATCCATAACGGCAAATCTTTGGCAAGCATCTGTAGTTGAATTGTATTAGGAAAAATTAAAGGTTTCAGAGGAAAAAAACATTGTTTTTTAGTTTATTCCAACCCCACATTTCTATACATACCAAAAAGAGCTGGGAAGCAAAAAAACCTAGGTAAAATATGATTACTTTATTATGAAAGACATGGCAGAATAATACAAAATAAAAAAGGGGGACACTTCCTTATGGTTTGATGTGATTATATGATTTTATGAAATCATTAAGTCTCTTTTGTGAAGAGGAAAGGAATCAAAGTACGCTTCTCAGGAACTCCATATTAGGACTTTGCACCTTTGGACACGGCCAAACCAATAAGACCAGCCAATCCGGCCACACCTAATCCGATACCACCAACGATCGCCATGCCAACTAATCCATCTGAAAAGAACGGAAAAAAGAGAGAGAGATCACTTGTCTGCTGAGATTTCTTCACTACTGCCTTTGGTGTTGCTGTTTGTTATCACTTGTATCTTTAATGCAACAGATTGAGTATGTTTCCATGTGCATCAAATTCTGCTGGAGGTCTATATTTATTTATGTTTATACATGTACAGATATCAGAATATTCATGTATACATGGTTGTTGTAAGCAGTGTTGAGGATAACGCATTACAAGTAACTTGAGTTATGTAATCAGATTACTTTTTTCAAGTAACTAGTTAAGTAATGCTTTACTTTTGATTTTACAAGAAAATATCGGAGTTATATTTTCAAATAGGTAACTCAAGTTACTTTGTTTTCACATTTGACTGACAGCTTTTCTGTCCTCATGTTGTGAAATCGTGAGTAAGTGCAGAGGCGTTGTGTGTGAACATGATGGTTATTGTAGTTCTAGACTAAATGTCAGCAGGCATTTATTCATCTCACCTGCACAAAAACAGATTCAGTATTCCTCATACTGAGGAATGAATAAAATTGGTGAAATGTAAACTCAGAATATTACACAAACCTGCAATAATTCAATGCTGAATTACACAAATATACTTTATGTATTTAATCTAACTTTAATGTCTTTGTTGCTGACTTTCGATGATCAAACTCAACCATACTAAAAAGCAAAAACAACCTGCAGTCCAGAACGGCAGCACAGCTGGAAGCTTTTGGTGTGAAAGGCCCTTTAATTTTGGCAAAAATAGAACTTTTTTTTTTGTCATTAAAAAACAAACAAACAAGCAAGTCCAGCCCAGCCCAGATGAGAAAAAGTAACGCAAATGTAAGGTAACCCATTACTTTCAATAAAAAGTAACTAAGTAACGCAATTAGTTACTTTCTTAAGGACTAATGCAATATTGTCATACTTAATACCAGTGCTGGAGAAAGTTACGTTTCAAAGTAGAAGTAGAAGAAAGAAACTACTTTCTTAGGGACTAACGCAATATTGTAATGCATTACTTTGAAACTTAACTTTCTCCAACACTGGTATTAAGTATGACAATATACACGTCATACTTGTATATTCCATTCCTGCTGTTATACAGGACACTGCCACTGATTATCAGTGGTCAACCGATTAATCAGACGACATTTGACATATCGACAAAGCTTAATTTTCAGCAGCCATTTCTCGAATATTCACAAGATTCTAATATGCTGATTTTCTGCTCATTAAACGTTTCTTAAAATTATCAGTTGCACTGCTTAATATTTTTAGGGGCATCCTTGCAGAGTTAAATGCATTAATTCCTTCTTTTTTTTATGTTACTGACCCCAAATGCAGTGTATGTCACAAAATCCTATTTAATAAGGCCATTGACTGATGTTTTTCTAGTCTGTCATTGTATCTCACCTTTTCTTAGCGCATCGTTGATGAGTTTCTCCAGTTCCAGGGCCTGTTTGTTACCTGGTTCAGTCCTCAGCAGAGTACGAATGTACTTCAGTGCTTTCTCATACTCCTGAGAGAAGAAGAAAAGATAGATGCAGGGTGGTAAAGAGAGCAAAACAAAGGGAGAAAGATTACATTTATCCAAGTACCTCCAAAACCTGTTTGATCAAATAAATGCAGCATTGATGAGAAAAAAATGCATTCAATATATATATGCTTTCCCCATGATTTTGTGGTAAAATATGAGCAGGAGGACGTACTCAACAGGTTTCGTGAGATTTACATCTAGTACAGCTACTTCATCTGGCACTGTGATTGAACCGTTTATGCATTACACTGGTTTATATAATGATGTGACAATAAAGTGACTAAATTGAAATTATGCAGTAAAGTCATAGGCTTCCAGGAACACTGATTTAATTAGACGACAAAGATATGTGATATAAAAAAAAAACATTTATTAGCAGTGATGTCATCATCATCCCAGATAATAAACTGGATTTGTCTGGGAAAATACTAACCCACCTTGAGTCTGTAGTTTGCAACAGCAAGGTAGAAGATAAAATCTCTCTGATCGTCTTTTTTACTCGCTTGAACCAGTTCTGGTAAAAGAAAAATGAATCACTTTTTACTGAATTTGAAAACAAGAACAGGCCCAAACTAAAGGGATATTGAACTCCTGTCATCACTTGCTCACTCTCATGTCGTTCCAAACCTGTATGAGTTTCTTTCTTCTGTTGAACACAAAAGAAGATATTTTAAAGAATGATGGTAACCAGACAATTGACTTCCATAATATATATTTTTCCTACTATTGAAATCAATAGCTACCGTCAACTGTTTGATTACCAACATTCTTCAAAATATCTTCTTTTGTGTTCAGCAGAAGAAAGAAACTCATACAGATTTCAAACGACATGAGGGAGAGTAAATGATGACAGAATTTTCATTTTTGGGTGAACTATCCCTTTAACCAAAAACTAGCACTGACCTTCCAAAAGCTGAATGCCTTTTACAATATCATTAGTGTACTTGCTTCTGATCAAACACCAGGCGTACTCAAAAGTGGTTTCCTTTGAAACAGGTCCTTTCACCAGCTCTGCATTATACTTCTTCTCAAACCTCTGGAAGACAAAAAAGTCCCATCAGTGGAAGTGGGAATCAGATTCACTCAGTTGCATCAGTGGGAGGATGATGTCAGGATCATGTGCTCCCCCTGGCCGACAAACACAGACTAACTTTTATAGAAAGATTTTTACCTCTATTGTGAATTATAGCAGTGAGTCATCTGTTTCCATTAACAATAGGTCAAACTATAGGTGAAGTCACAAAACTAATAAAATAGGTATTTTTATCCCTTAAAAGCACAGGCTGTATAATGGTAGGTCTACTCTTACAAAAGTCATTAACTAACAACAAAGTCCCTTTAAGACTGTGTATAAAGTCTTTGCTAACAATGACTTGAGGATACATCAGTATAACATACGTCATGTTCATTGTTGTTGTTTTGATGCGGTATATTAGAGCTGCGTCAACCGAAACTCTCGATTATAACCGAATATCGATGATTTTGTCACATATACAACCTTTATCGATATCATTTTGGATTCGCAGTCGTTAAAGGAGAGAAAATGTCTTACCTTTAGATCTTCTGGTGCCACTACATCTGACACAACCGCCTCCATGTTCGCGGAAAAACCAACACTAGCTTGCACACGAAGTTGTCAAAATAAAAGACAGTGATTATGTCATATTCCGTTTCAGTTGTATATCTGTCTTCCCATTTTTAATAAACCATGACTGAATAATTAACATGTCCTTTATTTGGTACTCCAGGATCCTTAAAAATATGGTATTAATATTACTATATATTTTTTAAACAAGCATGGTATTATTAGTGATATATTTAATTTATTATAGCCTAGTCATTTTTATACAAAGCTCAAATACATAAATAAAAGCCTAAACATTTGTACCATACCTTTATTGTTTTTTTAAATCCCATTGTTTTACCTTAGTGCATGATCTATGGCAAGCCGTTTTAACTTTTATTCATTTTCAGGATATGAATTCTTGATATCAACAATTCAATTGTTGATATCAACAATTACATTTTTGATATCAGCAATTTAATTATTGATATCAACAATAGAATTCTTGATATCAACAATTGAATTCTTGATATCAACAATATAATTATTGATATCAACAATTGAATTCTTGATATCTGTAATTGTATTTTCACTAGTGAAATGTCACCATAGGCTGCCATTCAAAATTAAATTGTTGATATCAAGAATTGATTTCTTACTAGTAGAAATATAATTTTTGATATCAATAATTACATTGTTACTAGTAAAAATGCGAATTCCTGATATCAATAATTCAATTGTCACTAGTTGAAATGTCTATTCTTGATATCAACAATTTAATTGCTACTAGTAAAAATGTTAGTTTTTGATATCTGAAAATGTATTTCTGATATCAATATAATTTCAGATATCTAAAATGGCTTTCTTACTAGTAACAATTACATTCATGATATCAGAAATTAACATTGTCACTAGTGAAAATGGAATTATTGATATAAAAAATGAACATTGTTACTAGTAGCAATTCAATTGTTGATATCAAGAATAGACATTTCAACTAGTGACAATTGAATTTTTGATATCAAAAATAAAGGTTTTTACTAGTAAGAATTGTATTTCTGATATGTGAAATTGGAATTTCAACTAGTAAGAAATCAATTCTTGATATCAACAATTGATTTTGAATGGCAGCCAATGGAGACTTTTCACTAGTGAAAATACAATTACAGATATCAAGAATTATAGTTTTTACTAGTTGAAATTCAGTTGCTGATATCAAGAATTATAATTTTAACTAGTGAAAATTTAATTGTGGATATCAAGAATTAGCATTGTTAATAGTGGAAATGTAATTTCTGATATCAAAAATTGCCATTGTTACTAGTAGAAATCTAATTCCTGATATCAATAACTATTATTTTAACTAGTGAAAACTGAATTGTTGATATCAAGAATTCATATCCTGAAAATGAATAAAAGTTAAAACGGCTTGCCATCTCTTTTCCTGACATCTTAAAGGGGTCATGAACTAGCTTTTCAAAAAATTTTATATTGTTGTCTGAGGTCAACTTATGACGTTCGCTTGTTTTTTTTTTACCGGTTTTTACATTCAAAAACATCAAAATGAATAATTAATAGGCTATTTTCTACCCTAGTCCCGAGCCTTTTTATGGGCGTCTCCAATTGAAGACTTGGAAGTAAACGCCCACTGCTGTGAGTGGACAACAGTTTTGCATAAGGAGTTTCAACTAACTCGTCAGTAACGATTAGACTGATACACATGTACATATAATTATTAGATATCAAACGATCTGTAACAATGCAATACTAGCCTATCAGATTGTTATTATTTTTTAAATAAAAATTTTACTCACATAAGTGTGTTGCACCATTCCTGTCGGATCCAATATAGAAGGCACAGCACCGTTTTCTAATCTTAATCGGTCTGCAAATCAAGTCTCGACCTGTGTCTTGTTTACAAAACAATCCTCAGTGAAATGAAGCGAACAAACGGACAATGTTTTACCCACATCAGCTGGAACGTCATTAAAAATAAAGTTTAACCAAGCATTCCTATTGGAATCCAGAGGAAGCTTATGCAGCGACTGTCTTCTTCCACAACCAGGCATTGCACAACATTTTGTAAATGTCATGTTTATTGCTCGGTAGCTCGATCCGGTTTGTCATCACAAGGTAGGCCATATTATTTAGCTATGCGTGTAATGCGCGAATCGGTGGGCGGGGCTAAAGTAGCCGTGTTGAAGTAGGCGTTGATCTTCTTCAGCGGGGGTGGTGTTTTATCCTTCTTATACTGTCTATGGTTTTATCCTCTTTGACGTCATAGTTCCCCACTTTGAAAAACGAGTCGTTTGCTGAGCCTGGTGTCAATAAAAGCATTTATTGGACTAACAAGGACGTTTTCAGTTCTGAAATTTACAGGATGATCTTATAATATGATGACCTCTTAGATGTCAAAAGCTCAAGGAAAATTTGATTTCTCAGTTCATCACCCCTTTAAATATTAAACCCAGAACTTTGTTGAGTAAATGATTGAAATTTTGTGTAAGTGAAGAGGTTGATATGTATGTGAAGAAATTATTTTTAAAAGGGTGAAAATGTCATTGAATTGTGTCTATTAAGGGTACATAAAGTTATGAAATTAGTCTGATCAAGAGAAAAGAGTCAGGAATATAATTCCAAAGATGTTTATCCCGACCTCTATGATCCCGACCCACCACCACATTCACATAATGATATTAAACACGATACATTATTGCACAATACAATTTAAAATGTGATGGGCATGTTCATGACGTTTCTTTAAATGACAATAATGTCCATTGTTAGTAGTAGACAAGTTAAATAATCCAATGAGAGATTGAAAAGTAAGACTTTATTGTCTACAAAATGACAGAATTATAGTTGAAAATCCCTACTTCTACTACTACTACTAGTAAGTTAACTACTAGTTATTATCATTATTATTAGTAGTAGTAGTAGTAAGTAGTATTACAATATTTCTATGGGTAGGCTTATTTACTTAATTGTGTGTTTGTTTGTTAGTTTGTTTGTTTATAGATTGATTTATTCGGTCCAATAATTTTTAGCAATGTAATTATTGTGACTTTTATTATGGGCAAAGCATTTCCGGTAGTCATTCAAGTCTTCCGTTAGGGGTCGCTATCTTCACGCGCCTCTGAGAGCAACTCGACACTCCGGTCACGTGGTATGACCGAGTAGGACGGCCATCTTCCCTAAAACACAAACAACAAGAGCGTACTAGACATCAACACGCAACGACCATTGGAGAGGGAGAGAGAGAGCAAAAAACAGTAAAAACGGAACACGATTCTCGAGGAGGAGCACAGAACACAAACAACTGCACATGCATCCAAAGTGAAGATCGTAGAGTTCGACGGGGCGACTGGACAGTAAAAATCGCATCGACAGCTCCAGAAACACGGTCAGTGTCAACTGTGCGCCTCTCTCTCTCTCCTTGAATGTCAGAAGCGTTTAATGGCAGATGGGTGTTGCATTAAGTTTTATGCAAACTTGGAAGGGGAAGGTCAGTGTGTGTATGCGAGCAGAAAATGCGCATTTGAGGCCAGGCCTTGGTTCAGTGGGAATAAATTGTGCTGGTTTAAGTAGAGAGGCTTTTGTATGTTTGGAAAGGCAACTGTGGCCGTGGGTTGAAGGCCAAGGGAAGCACCGGAGTGGAGTTTGGAGCGGAGCCGCGTGCACACTTCCCCTCTCCCCTGTGCACGCGACGCCCTTCTAAACTCGTCCAATCGATAGAAAAACGAGGCCAATCTGCTTATAAATGGTCGGTGCCATTCAACGGAGTAGGTATTGGACAGCGACATCTTGTCTGTAAGACAAAATAGGCGTCTTTTCTGGGCGTACGTTTGTGTTGAGCGCGAGGATATGTCAAATATGAATGGATTGAGGAAAATAGTTAACGTTAGTTAGTTGGTTGTGGTTATGTCCCATTCGCGAACGACTCGTTCTTTTGAGTCGGATCTTTTCAGTGATTTGGTTGAACCGATTCACGGAACGGGTTTAGGCGATTAGTTCATGTATCCGTCCGAGCGGTTGACGAACCGCAGATTATTGACTCGTTAAAGCAAGAACTGTCAGATTCGTAAAGAGTCGAGAATTATAAGTTAGTTGGAGCATTTGGAGAGAAGTTAGGGCTGCACGATATTTAAAAAAAAAAAAAAAAAAAACGCGATATGCGATACTATATTGCTTTAAGTGTGTGGAATTTAAATATAGTTAACTGAAAATATAACCAATTTGTCAAACTTTCACATTCTTTCTGGGGAAAAAAAGCAGCAATGTTTTAGCGTTTCATAAAAGGTCACAAAATCTGTCACAATGACATCTGACAATGTCATTTCAACATCAATGTAAAGAAGAAATAAACTTATTTAAATACTAACAACTCTTTGTTAAACTTGATAATAGCTATATAGTTATATAAATCTGAAAACTTAACAGCAAGAACATCCAGGTAAACAAAACACCTGAAACTTAATATATTTATGAGTTGAGCATAAGACAGTTTTATCAGCATTGATACAAAATAAAGTTTTAGTAGCGCTTTATAAAGTCAAAGCATTTTTTTTACCACGGTATGTTAATTATTTTTAGTTAACATAAACTCAAGTTTTATGAACTTGAACTGAATCAAGACAAACAAACTAGCGCACATTAAATTACTATAAACATCCATATTAGTAAAAACTACTTATCAATAATAAAAAAGTTAAACATGTATTTGTTAATGTGCATGGCTTTATTAGTATATATATATATATATATATATATATATATATATATGGATTGCTAAATAGTTTTTTTTTAAACTGTTCTTTGAATCAAATTTTCTTCTGTTTGAGCCAGCTGTTTGCTGTTATTTGGCAGCTGTTCATATGATGACATTGTAGTTCAGCAATGAATTATGAGCACTCTCAGGCATACTAATGTATTTATAATTGAGGTTTAAGTTACAGGTGTCTTTAGTTGTTCTTGGGCTGACATGCATTATCATGTTGTACTTTGTTTAAAAGAACCCAACTCCCCCAGTGGATACTATTTATTCTCACCGGTTCGTTCAGTTGCTTGGATATTTCGGTTGCTATGACATCTGTGGGTGCAAATTAAATGTTTCTTTTCCATCTCCATGTATTTCTGATTGCACAAACTCTTCTAGTTGTGCTGTGCAGATGTCAATAATCTAGAAAGGTTTTATCTTAAATCTAGCTGCACTTGCCCTTTCCAAAATATAGGCCTTCTGGCAAACTTGAGGGGAACTTTGCCACAAATTAACAGTTTTTAAGATAACATCATGTTTCCCTTAAGGCAGGTCTATTTAGGTTTGTTTGTGGTCACGTTTCTTAAAGACAATATCTTTAAGAATATTTTTAAAAGGAGAAAGATTATTTTTATGCACGCTTGGCCTTTAAATTGATAGGATACTAACGGACACAGACAGCTGTACTCCCCACCTTTCTGTGTTTTACTGGCTTCAGTTAGGGCTGCACAATATATTGAAATTATCGGATGTTTCAAATTTACATATCGTAATGGCTTATGATAACTGAATGTTTTAATACTTAAAAAGATTAGGAAAAGTCTGAAATCAGAAAAAAAATGTTCATCATTTAAAGCGATCCAGTCTATTCAGAAAATTTGGACTAAACCGCTCAATTCATATGGATTAGTTTACGATCTCTTTATGAACTTTTTGAAGCGTTAAAGTGGTAGTTGTGTAAGCTGTCAATGGAGGGACAGAAAGCTCTCAGATTTCATCAAAAGATCTTCATTTGTGTTCTGAAGATGAACGAAAGTCTTACGGGTGTGGAACGACACGAGAGCGTAATGAGAGAATTTTCATTTTTGGGTGAACCGTCCCTTTAAGCTGACTAATCAGTTGAGAAAAAGCGTGCATGTAATAATATATTGGTTCGTGCAGCTCTTAAAGTGACAGCAGCCTAATAAACTGTGGGCTTAATGTTAATCAAACAACAAAAGACTAAGAGAAAAACACACCCTGCTCTTGTCTGAATAACTTTTGTAACTTTCAATCAGTACATATTTAATTCATACAGTGAAGACTAAGCAGTGTTTTATTTTTGCTTCTTATTATTTAATGTCTGTTCTTGTTAAATAAACCTAATGTAGTTAGTTTTCAACTGTGATAATAGTCATAAATGTTTCTTGAGCATCAAATAATCATATTAGAATGATTTCTGAAGGATCATGTGACACTGAAGACTGGAGTAATGATGCTGAAAATTCAGTTTTGATCACAGAAATAAATTACACTTTACTATATATTCACATAGAAAACAGCTGTTTTACATTGAAGTAATATTTCACAATATTACTGTGTTTGTTTTGTATTTTTAATCAAATAAATGCAGCCTTGGTGAGCAGAAGAGACTTCTTTTAAAAACATTAAAAATCTTACCGACCCCAGACTTTTGAACGGTAGTATATCATTAACATTTATTTTACACAAAGCATTATTGAATCGCAAAGCAAATATCACATATCACATTTTTTTTAATATCTTGTAGCCCTAGCTTTGGTGATTGTACTTGCATTTAGTCCACAATATTGAAAAGTTTTCTTTTTTTCTCCTGCAGGTAAAGGAGGGAGAGGTATTGTCAGCGTGAGGAGAGGGTCACCAGCTGGGACCTGGTCCACACAGCATTGCCAGTACAACAGGAAGAGTTATAAAGACACACACAGATAGAGAAAGAGAGAAGCTTATTGTGGTCATAACTGCTTCTGGCAGCTGTATTATCAACAAATTAGTCTCTTTTTTTTGTTTGTTAGTCTTTTGTTTGTTCCCTGCAGTCAATCGACTTTAGACGTCAGTATCAAAGCTCTGCAGTTTTCGCAGTCCTACAGGTATTACTAATTTTAGAGGTTTTTCGTTCATTGTTTTGGTTCTCCAGTTGTTTTTATTTGTTTGTTTTCATCGGCTGTGAACGAGAGCTCTTACCATCTCTGACCTTTTGTATTTTTACTCTCCTGCACACACATCCTGAATAAGGCAGCTATAACCCTCCTCTCTCTTAAGTTGGCTACTCTGAAACACACACACACACACACACACACACACACTCACACACACCTTTCAGACCTCTCACCCAGACCTGGTCCAGCCTAGTCTTGCCTGCGCCACTCCCCTGGACAGGGTAAGAATAACAAATGAACGGCTGTGTTTACACACACACACACACATATATATATATATATATATATATATATATATATATATATATATATATATATATATATATATAATATATGTATATGTCTTGCAGTTGTGTGTGCATTATCAGGGCTCCAGACTGCGACATTTTTTTCTAGCAGTTGCGACTAAATTTTGTATTGCCCCACTTACGAGCTGCCATCTGTTGCATATAATAACATCAAATGACAAACGAACCAAAGTGGAGCGAAACCGCGCTTCTTGTTTGAGCTGCACAGTGCGGACAGTGTATTAGCTTTGAGTCGGAGCAATATTAGACAGCGCAGAACACTCTCAGAACAGGTTTACTCACTGACCAATCTCGAGCATGCGACATTGTTACTACAAAGCACTGGGAGATCCAGTGAGAAAGCGTTTAGATTCGCTGCAGTATTCATGAGAGCGCTGCGAGATATAGTGGGAAGCATTCAAATTCAGTGCTGAATTCTGTTTATAAATCAGGCAACAATCGGTATCTGCGGATAAAAGCAATTATTTTCACTATGATTTTCAAAAACAGTCGATGATCAGTGCCGATTATATCCTGTCAATCAAAAGGGTGCGGTAAAACATGACCGACAGTAATTCACACTGTGTGTGAAGAAAATCTTGTGTTGAGTTAAGGCCAGTTAATGCGAAAATAACGCATTAACAGCAACATAAAATCAGGCTCTATTTGACCCTATAAATCACCAGTAGTTCAAGCCAGGGTTGCCAGATCTGCAGTTTTTCTCTAACCCAATAATCGCAAATAGCTCTGTGCTTTGTTACTTCTAAATAGAAAGTGTCATCTTTCAAATTCTGTCCATTATATCACAAAATTCAAACAATAAATGGCGTTTTGATGCTCTTAAATGTGACGTGACAGATCACTGTAGTTCAAGCAGCAGGGCGGAGCACGAGTCTATTCTTCCACTTTAATACAAACGATATCTAGAAAAACATGCATGAATATCAGAAGGTAAGTTGAAAGTTACAGTGCAATTTACCGAAATCCTTATGTCTCATGTAATCACTCAATCAGTGTTTCAACCGTGGAAAGATGTCAATAAAACTTGCTTGTGAACAATACCACTTAAAGTTGCATTTACCTCAGGAAAGTCATCCGTTTGTTAGTTAGCTTTAAAGAAAAAAGAAAAAAAAACTAGAGAGAAGCTTATTTACTGTTAATTATATATGTATGTTTGAATGCATTTGCCAGTGTTTATGAAAACTACCTTAAATTATGTGTAACTGAGTTTTATACAAACATTTCATCTTTTATTTGAGTGTAAATATTATTTCTGGAAATAAATGGCAGTTGCATATAATAGCTCTGTTGTTAATTTTAACCTCTAATATTATAGTGTACCAAATGAGAGGGTTCTCTATAGTTTTCAGAATTATTTGGGAGAGATTTTTTTTTTATCCATAAAAAGAAAAACTATCGATATCTGCATCAGCCGATATCATTCTGAATAATCGGCTGAGAAATTTCATGTAATTTCTAGTTATAAACCATAGATATCAAATCAAACAGCGCTGACGTGGAAGCCAAGAGAAACATAGTGCCATGAGCGAACAAGTTATTGTAGTCTTTTTCACAAATCACCAACATTCACAATACATTTAATATAGTAACGCTACCTGTAACCATGGTATTGTGGCTGAAATAGTCGAATATTTTTTACATTTTTCATTTCAGGGTTCATACATCCTTTTGAGAGTGAAATTCAAGCACTTTTTACAAGGACTTTCAAGTGCTTCTCACTTTTTCCAGCACTTCATAGCTTTAAATATTATCCAATTTAAATGTTATTTTTAATGTGATGACCAAAAATGTAGAAGTTTTCCTTATAAAATTAGGTTTTTAAATGTTACTGTCTTTAATAAAAAGTTAATTTTATGTGCATCTCAACTCAAGCTCAGTGCTTTACTGTCAAATGTGCATTTCCAAGAAATAAACATGTAATATTATTAGTTACTACACTTATTAATGCAAAAAATCCCCCCATTGCTACCAAATCAGGTTCTGGCGCTACCATCTGTAGAACTCAAATGTTAATCTGGAGCCCTGAGTATGTCGGTGCACACTGCAATCAATGTAATAAAATAATCTGTGTGTACTAATGACGGGAAGTGTGCTTGCAAAATATTTGAGTTGGTTGTATGCTCATGTTCAGGTTTTTTTGTTTGCAGACTTTCACCTCCGAGAAGGAAGGAAGAATATGACTGCTGAAGCACTTCACTTTGGCCCAGAATGGTAAAATCCCTTTCTTTCTATTTCGTTGTCGTCTTCTCTTGTTGCCAGATCTGTTTTCTCCCTCCCTTGTCTTTGTTCTCTTAATATTAAATTGTTTTCAACATTGATAATAATAAGGAATGTTTTTTGACCACCAGCATATTGTGCTGGAATCAAGATAATCTGACCATCATCTTTGTTTAAAATGTTTAAAAATCCTACTGTTTTGTTTCAAGGTTAAAATTATAGTTTGAATACCAGATTTTCAATGTGGACTTTTGAATCGCACTGGTCTGAATATATATATAAAGAGAGATGTAATGCAATACAATGTGAAAAAACAAACAACACAGTATACAATCATTTATAGTAATACTTTTGAATATATTTTTCCATTCAAAACCACATCAGTGCAGTGACCTTCAAAACAACCACTTAGCATGCTATGAGCTAATCATAATATCTATCTTCCCCAGCATTACTTTCCCCGTATTTCTTCTCTCTCTCTCTCTCTCTCTCTCTCTCTCTCTCTCTCTCTCTCTCTCTCTCTCTCTCTCTCTCTCTCCATTCCCTGTTTCCCAACCCCCTTCTCTCCCTGTATCTCCTCTTGGCACACACTAAATGATTATGCAGAAATTAAACCGTTAGGCGTGGTTCTCTGCTGAACTAAGGCTCTTCTGTGCATAGTTGGTCCTCGGCCAACAAAAGTAAATTCCTGGGTTTGACATGTACAATGCAGGGGTGATATGTTGCCTCAAAGCCTTCTTCATCAGCTTATCTCGGCAGGGTAGTGCAACCCCTTTTCCACCGACAAGGTGCCTCAGCCGGTGCCGTTTCACATGTTTCCCGTCCACCGCTGAGAAGTGGTTTCAGGCAGGAAAAACAACTTTGCACTGGCCTCTAAAAGCTGCTGGGTTTAAAACAGGAACGTCAGATGCTGGAGGCGGGATAATGTCAGCACTGAGTAAAGTTGTCAAAACAAAACCTCTGGTGAGACCGACACACAACAAAACCAGATCTCTCCAGCCACTTGATTTTCCTGTTTTTCTAAAATTAAATATTACAAAATATTTACTATAGTTCAAAAGTTTGGTGTCGGTAAGATTTTAGTATTTATTTTTTCTTGTGCTTATTGAGGCTGCATTTTTTTCCCCAGCAAAAATAGTATTATCATCATGAAATAATATTACAGTTTAAATGATCCGTTTTCTGCTTCAATATATTTAAAAATGTAATTTATTCCCGGGACAAAGCTGAATTTCCTGCATCATTACTCCAGTCTCCAGTGTCACATGATCCTTCAGAAATCATTCTGATATGCTGATTTGCTGCTCAAGAAACTTATTATCAATGTTAAAAACAAAAGTGCTGGTTTGTTTTTGTGGAAAATATGATAATAAAAAATGTCAGGATACTTTGATGAATGGAAAGTTCAAAAGCATTTATTTGAAATATTTTATAACATCATAAAAGTCTTTAATGCCACTTTTGATCAACTGAATGCGTTCCTGCTAAATAGAAGTATTCGTTTCTTTCAAATCTTACTGACCCCAAGTTTTTGATTGGAAGTGCTTGTTTGAATTGTTTGGTATTTTTTCATTAGGTGTAACATGTATCAGTAAATAAATGCAGCTCATGATGGCAATAAAAAAAAAAATCTAAATAGTTTGTTTTTTTAAAATATCTCAACTCTTAACACTGTGCTGCACTGTTTGTGATTATGTGATAACGTAGTCACTTGTCATAGTTCGCCTGTTAAAAGTGAAAACACTGACCAGTTTTACTGTCCAAGCATCATCACAAGCTTCAGCACCATAGCAGTTGAAAATGGGTGTGAGAGATCCTAAATAAATCAGGACATAGAGTCGGGATTGTCAGGGCCGTCCTTGGACGATAGCCAAGACTGGAGCATTTCTCAATGAAGCTTCCAGATTGTTGCTGTTGAATCTCTTTTGATCAGATGTGTATCTCTCTCTTTCTCAGGCTTCGAGCACTTTCCAGTGGAGGCAGTGTGTCTTCCCCTCCTGCCTCTCCTGCTATGCCAAAGTACAAGTTGGCCGAGTACCGTTACGGCCGAGAGGAGATGCTAGCACTTTATGTCAAAGACAACAAGGTGGGAAAATGCTTGAAACAAATCTTGTTTTTGTTAGCATAGTTTTAAGCCTAGGTGATAGCCTAGCATTCAGTGTGCCATGATTGTGTTTGCATTTTTACCTCAAGACATGACAAGTCTGAATATCATAGTAAGGTTTTTTTTGTTTTTTTTACACAAATAGTTTCATCAGCTCATAATTTGATATTTTAAGGTTATTGTCACTGGTTGTTATTCATGTGTACTTGGCCAATTTAAATCAACTAACAAGTTTATCAGTTTATACCAATTTTTTTTTTATAAAACAAGTTTAAATGATGCTCTTTTTTCATTTGTCTTTGTGTCCTCTTCCATACTGTGAAAGTAGACAGTGACCATTACAAGTATGGAAGTAAAGATTTTTAGTCAATAATTATTTAAATTTGAGGTCTGTTCTTCACACAACTTTTTGATTTAGAATGTAACTCACAAAGTATGGTCACATTTGCTGTTGTTCTGTGAATTTTCGTGGGCAAAATCCAGTTATTTCATTAGTAATCAATGAAAATCTGAAATTGTGTGTGTGTGTGAATGTTTTCACAGTGGATTCCAATTTTGCTTGTGTGACTACAACTTTAATGGGCTAATTTTATGGTATCCTGCTGTATTATTGCCTTTTTTGGAGCTTGAAAGACCCTGTTCTCTTCACTTCCATTGAATGGAAAAGAGCAGCCTGTACATTTAGCTAAATAAGCTTTTTTATGTTTCACAGAAAAAACTAAGTAATAAAAAGTAATTTGAGTGAAATCAGAATAAGCTGATCTCACAATTTTCGGATGAACAGTCTTTGTTAGTAGATTTCATTTGCTTAATATGATAATGCACAGATCATTTGACATGATTCCTACAGTATCAGATTTTTCCCCCCATCCATTGCTATGGTTATCGCTTTCAATCAGATTCAATCACGCATTTAAAGAGATTGTAAATCCAGAAACTTTGCAATGTGTAGTTGGCAGCATGAAAAATATATATTATGTACAGAAAGCGAGCAAAGATCGCTGCCCTTATAATCGAAGCTGTCAATTACAAAGCGAGGTGCACAAAGCTGCACTCTTGTGAAAATCCCCATTATAATAAATTAAGCTGTCTACGCTGTATGTACGGGCCATAAATATTTTTTATATATTCGATACCACAGCTAAAACTACTAACCTGACTAATATGAATTTAAAACCTTATTAAAAGAAGTCAACAGTAGTTTTCAGGTAAAGTCATTGAATAAAGTAAAGAATAAGTAAAGTGTTTTTTCTTTGTCCTTGGTTTGATTGACATTAAAAACACAGACAACAACAGAAATAATAGAAACAGAATAGAAATATGCAATAGAAATATGTCACTTTAAGACCTACACATGTATTGTCTTTCTCTGCTGTTTGCATTCACTAGTGTTTAAAAGGCACAATTGACTGTTTACTAGGATACTTGCTGAGATGGGCATTTTTTGACACAATTTTGTGTGAATTTGTCCATTCAAGCTCAATAAGACGTGAATGAGAGTTCAATTCAGTATTTGTGCGATGTCTTGCTTGCTAGGCGTGCGCTTAGGATGTATAGCACACAAAACTTCCACACCGCACGTAAATAACTAGTTGAGTTCGTGGTGATGCAGCGCTGGGCCGTCATCTTTTTCGAGTGTCAATTATCTTTGTTCACATTCATATTCTCACAACATTGCATTGTTAGAATTTATAAAAATGTTACCGACCAACTGCTGATTGACAGTTTCATATACTCAGCAATACCAGTCATTACTCGCATTTGGTGTTAATTTTAGGCCTTTTCACGAATTTAAGGATTCGTGAGCGTGCAGAACTCTCTCTGAACAAAAACTGTCATTTTGAGAACTGTTGAGTGGATTCTGACTAACTTAAGCCCTATTCGCACTGGATTAGTATTACCTGGTGACCTCTAGTCATTTGTAATAATTGCGGAGGTTGTCTGTGATCTTAATCCTGTGCGAATCGTCCATGTCTGTAATTTGTAAAGTAAAAATTCCCCCACAAATGACCTACCATATTTCGCCGAACACCGAGGTCCTGTGATAATATTAGTCCCGTGCGAATCGGCATCTCTTTGATTTGGCGGGGTCGTATATAATTTTTCCAAGGTTTTTGTTTCCTGTGCGCCTTTTTATCCATCTTTTGCGAAGAATGGAGTCTGCATTGGAGTGTTTTGATAGTAATTTGATATGCTGGGTCAGATCGCTATACCTACACCACAACTATACAATTGGCAGAAAGATAAGGCTGAAAATCATCAGAAGAGCGAAAACAAAAAGAATGATTAGATGGAAATGGATGACATGTATAGTAGCATGCGGTAAGGAACATTATTCTGTTTATGATATATCATACAGCTAGACCAGTATGCTAGACCTAGACCTAGACAAGATATTTCCAAGCAATAGTCTATTGACATCATATCCGGGAGATAAGTCTGTAAATTCGAGTAAAATCACAGGCTTCGCTTATCCCGTGCGAATGCGCCACACGAAATTCAGATGTGGGGCGGGGGGTAATTTCGAATTCACACGAGGTCCCCAGATAATACTAATCCCGTGCGAATAGGGCTTTAAGCGCATCTGATTGGCCATTGCGTTCACACGTTCCACAGATATGTCTGTGATTGGCTACAATGCTGAAAAGATTGTGGAATTGAAGTATTTTCAATGCAGGAAAACCCCTTTTTAGACATTTATTTTTTACGTTTGTAAAAGTCACTCTGTACGTTCTTTTTTGTATGCTGTTGAACAGTGAACTTCTCTAACCTGTTCTTACTGTCTCTTAAGTGGAGTTCACATGGCCTGAGGTTTAACACACAGTGCAAGTACATGTTTCCCCTGGTCGACTTGAATATGCAAAAAATGTCTTGCCAGTACTGACACAAGTCATAAAGTTTTCCATGGGCAAGAGCTCTGTTGCAACAAAACTAGACTTTAGGGACTTAGGATAATCTTTTATCATAGTTTATTTTGTTGCAGAAGAAATATTCAGTTCACTGACCAAGCATATTTATTTGATGTAAATACTTTTTAATGTGTTTGAAAAGTGTTTAAGAAATCCAGCCACTCAAGTCTCTGTGTAGGGTCAGTACTAGGGATGTCAATTTTCACAAATTCCCATGATCGCTCGTCGTTTAAACTAACGATCAATTAATCGATTAATCGTTAGCCTTAATACTGCAATATATGTCTGCTGCAGTGTCATATAGCCAACAGCATGACAGGGTGTGCAAATGCTACTCAAAACGCTATGTTCCTCACCAAATGAATGAGAGGGTTTTTAATTTAAATAAAGGGCTAGTAGGATTGTAAAATGTTTCGATGTGATTGATCATTTAATTCAATTACTTATTTAATAATCAAATATAATGACTAATACAACGTGTCACCAACACCGCCTCAGATGTGCTGATGCGCTCTTCCTGGAACAACGCACTGAAAATGGCAAAGAAACCCAATGAATTCATAACGATTTAATAAAATAGTGTTCTTATCATTTTACAGTATGTAATATGACAGTCCTAATCATAGTTTTATTAGTTGTGCATTGCTGTTTGAGCTGCGCGTGCTTAATGAACACCTGTAAACTGGAGCACTTTGCTAGCGCGTTAACTCAAAGAAACGCATCCTATATGAGATTAATCAGATATATACAAAATAAACACATTACAAATTATATCTGCACTATATAAATGACACGAATGCACAACAAGTGAACTTGAACTAAGTTAGTGCCATTCAGAATGACTCATGTTGTGGCTCTTCCTGGAACAACGTGATGAAACACGGCAACTAAACCCAAATAATTCACAATATTTTATTACAATATTGTTCTCTTTATAATGTTATGTAATATGACAGTCCCAATCATAGCCATTATTAGTCGTGCATTGCCGTTTGAGCTATTAATTCTTACACAAATGCATCCTTTGAGATAAATCAGATATAGATAGGCCTACACAAAATAAACTCAATATTACAACTTACATTTGCACAAAACAAAAGGTTGCAAAGGCACACGCAAACTTAAAGCCTCAAACATAACCCCCGCACGCTCGCTTTACATGTTTCCGGGTTGAGCGTGAACCTGCTTAATCGACGATCGATAAGTTTTATCGATTAAATGTATTATCGACAATTAATTGATCGTCGATTAATCGTTAACATCCCTGACCAGTATTGTTAAAAAAAAAAAATTCTCTTTATTTGGGCAAATTGATTTGAATGTTACATCTAAAAGTTGATGTTACCGTTGTGTAAAAAAAACATACCCACCCCGAACGTTTGAACATCAATGTAATGTACACTTCTCAAACTGGCTTAAGGAAAGGCCCTTTTGTCAATTGATTCAGTTGCTCACTTGGTGTGGTGTTCCCTCTGCAGTGTCCTTTTAAGAGAATTTGCTCAAAATGTGCTGTACCAAATATTTGAGAAGGGTTAAACCTGACTCAGATAAGCACAGTCCAAACCTTTCATGTTTCTCTGTCCAGCAAGTGTGAATTTACTGTGTGTGTGTGTGGTGTGTTTGTTTGTAGGTCCCTGAAGAAATGCAGGATAAGGAGTTTGCTACTATTCTGCAGGATGAGCCTCAACAGCCACTGGCACTGTTGGCTCTCACTGAAGAGGAGCAGGTGAGAAGTGCACACTTACACGTCTGGCGTTTTGAGCTTCGGGCTGATTAGACATGCATCACACACACTATCCTGTGAAAGTAATCCGAGGTGGGGAGGACACATTTGAAGTTGTGTACACACACACACACACACACATACACACACATATGAGGTGTGCACGAATATTAGAATTGTCTTATATTCAAACTAATTATTCTTCAAAAACTAAAAAATATTAAAATTTTACTACGTTGCTTTGCTGGCCGTAAATGCAGTGAATCCGTGATAAATCCCAAGCACTAACTCGCAGTTATAATTAAATGCAGTGTTTGAAGTGGGGAAAAAAAGGTGCCGGTACTCTCTTGCATGGGCAAATCATGACATTTGAGATTTCTACAGTGAAAAACAAAACTTGGAGATATTGCTGGTACAACAACAATTTATTGTTATTTATTAACAACTTAAATGTATTAAAGGTGTGCGTTCGCGAAAACCTCTGGTGACGTGTCTGGCTCTGGCACACGCGTTCTTTTAGTACCTTTCTGAAGCCAGGCTAACATAACGACTTACAAAGTCGACACACTTTTCAGTTTCTAGGTTTTCACTTGCAGCAGTGAAAAATCTGTTACGGTCAGGCGGACAGCTTTTTCGAACTAGCGTCCGTTGAGAAGCGAACTTCTGATAGGGTGGGCCGACTGCTTTCCTTTACGTGATTCGTCAAGATCTGAAGTAAGTCACGTAGTGCCCTCTGGGTAGTGTAGTTTATGTAACGTTAGGTCGTTACCAAACTCTCTGACACTGACGTTTTTTATGTCAATGGTAGAGTACCGGCTACACGCGAGAAGTAGCGGTACGCAAGAAAAAGTGCAGGTTCGCTTAAGAGTAAAATGTAGAAGTGGCGGTACTGCATACCGGTGAGTACCGCCCCACTTCGAGCACTGATTAAATGCACTGGGTGGCGCTGTGGAGCGTGTTAACAAGTTGTGTGTTTTTGATCACATAATGTTGTCATCTGCCTTGGAATTACTTGAAAATGATCTTACAAAATGGAATTACTTTTGATAAAATTAATGAATTAATCTGAGTTATAATATCATCACCACAATGAGAAATCGCATGAAATCCAAACAGCAGTCGAATGAGGAAAGACAGCTGTCCATCACTACATTCACGACTGCAGGTAAGCGCAGCTGGACCCCGCGTGATCCGAGATGATAACTTATCTAATAGCAAAATTATTTTGAGACATATACTTCCTTTAAAGGACAATTCTGGCCAAAAATGAACCTAGGGGTAAATAACACATGGGTACCGAGTCGACCGTTCTCTGGGATGCGTTTTCATGATAATCGAATGTACACAGTTTTAACGTTAGTTTTAGTTTTACCACAGATTAGCTTATAACGCTTATGTACTGATCAAACCACGAACGCCGTGCTACGTGCTGGTCAGGTCGATATTCACAGTCCAGCTCACGTAGCACGGCGTTCGTGGTTCGACTGGTCGAGACTGTTTTCCAAAGATGGCTCCTGCTTGTATACGCGAAGTGTTCTGTCTTTATAAAGTATCTTCTTATTAAACTGTCTGTACATTTACAAAGTTCTCAATGCTTCGGTTTGCAGGTAGAGACCCTCATTATGCTACCGTGTTAGTGTGGGTCTATTTTGAGCCTTGTTAGTGGTATTATTAACTAGCGATTTTTATTTTTACTTATTCTATGCCCTATATACTAGCGTTAAAAACTAATCTGTGGTTAAACTAAAACTTGATTATCATGAAAATGCATCCCAGAGAACGGTCGACTCGGTACCCATGTGTTATTTACCCCAGGTTAATTTTTGGACGGTATTGTCCTTTAAAGGAAATATATGTCTCAAAATAATTTTGGTATTAGATAAGTTATCATCTCGGATCACGCGGGGTCCAGCTGCGCAAACTGCTGTTAGAAACTTAGATCACCGTTATCTTTGTGTCTCTTGAACGTCTGTCAGCGCAGCGTGTTTTCTCACTCGAGCATAAATTGCTGGCGGCGCCCCTGCATGTGGATATTATTGTTTTTCTCAACATAAACGTGAAACAATATAAACACGATAATCATATGCTGACTCGAGTGTGTGTACGTTCTGTAAGATATCTGACGCAGTCTGCTTTATTATGCGTTTTTTTTCCGTTTGTGCTGCTTGAGCTTAAATGCTTTTGTTCTTTATATTTTTTGTTTACACATAGGCCTACTGTTTAATGTTTTCAACTAAAAGAAAACTTTAACATATATTGTAAGGTTGTTGTGTATATTGCCTAATCGTAAGCTTGTTCAGAAATGCTGACAAAAACAATCTACAACGATCTTTTTTATCTACACCGATCTTGTTGTTTTTGGTGAAGTCCTGGTTTCATTCCTTGTGTATTCTTTCTTTGCAGAGGAATTTCTCCATGTCTGTCAACAGTGTGGCTGTGCTGAGGCTTATGGGTAAAGGGGGCGGAGCCGCCCCAGCTGGGGTGAATCGAGGCAGAGGCACTGTGCGAGGCGGTCGAGGCAAGCTGATCTATTTATGTACATGTGTATACTATTCATTTATTGGCGGAGATGCTAGAGTTTTTGTCGTGTGTTTAGGTCGAGGAAGAGGAGAGGGCGGATTCTACCAAAGAAGCAGTGAGGAAGTAGAGGGTGCTTTTGGTCGTGGCGTTCGAGAGATCCATCGCAGCCAGAGCTGGGATGACAGGTATTCTCATTGTTGTTGTGTTTTTTGTTTTTTAAATTTTATTTGATATTGATATTTTTTTATTTTTTTATTTATTTTTTAAAATATATATTTTGTTTTACATTATTATAAATAATTTAATTTCCCTACCATTTTTGTTTTGTGTTGTTTTTTGGTGTTTTAAAATTTTTATTTGATTGTTTTTTGTTTTAAAAACAAATAATTTTATTGTTTTTATTTTATTATAAGTTTTTTTTACATTATTATAAATTATTATAAATTCTTTCTGCAGAAGTGAGCGGCGTTTTGAGAAACCTCTGCGGAGGGACGGTGTGCGTTTGGGTTTTGAGGAAGCAGCTCCAGTTGGCAGAAAGGAGTTCATGCGCTCTGATAGCGACAACTGGCGCACGCTGAGAGAGGAACAGGAGGAGGAGGAAGCGGGAGAGGCTGGTGGCAGCTGGAGAATCACTGGCCTACGAAGAGAAGGTAACGCATTAAACATTTGCACTTGGTATTAAAAGGAAATGGTTCACCATAAAGTATCCAAACATATTTTTTACTAATTATTTACTAACTTTATTTTACATTGGAAAACCCCTAGTTAAAACTTGAGGTGTGTCTCAATCAGCTTCCTAGGTCGTGAATCAGTATATTGTGCACATGAATTCGGGACCTTTGCTCACTACACATTGTGACACTGATAGTAACATGACAATGTATTTATGAACAAGAGCAGAACTGATATTTTTTTAACTAATGTTATTTAAAGTACATTATGATAAATACTTTGATTCTTACATATACCAGCAACTTTTTACCTGTAAATTAATTATAAATGCATCTAGATTAAGTACCTGTCTAGTGATGTATGTTTATTTTGAGGATTTTGAGATTGAAGACGGCCTTTAGTATGGCCGTCTCTGAGATCAGTGCCCTGACTTTTGAACTAGGGAGCTGATTGAGACACACCCTAGGTCTTGGCTGACCACTTGTTAGTGGATCACCTTAGATGTATCATGTGTAAACAGAGCTTGTGTAATGTTAAACATACACTACTTGTTCAAAAGATTGGGGTCAGTTTTTCAAAGAAGTTAATGCTTTTATTAAGCAAGGATGCATTAAAATAATCAAGTCACAATTTGGGACGTCACAATATCAGGTTTTTCAAGCGATAGCTAAAGAAATCTTGAAAAAATAAATGATGCTATGTCAAATTCATCTTTATTTTTTTTAGCAGATGATTCACACCATTGCATACAAAAGGAACTATTACTCTTATTTGCCACCTGATACTGATAAACAAAACTGATCAGATATTTTTAAGACCACACCATGTGATTTTATTTTGAGGAGACTAAAATGCTAACCGTTTTTAGCTTAGCACAGCGTCAAAGTGCGCCAATTTAAGGAGAATAACAGCATATTTTTACTACAAACTCGATGCAGAATGAGAATAATACTTTTCAAAAAAACATAAATAATTGTACAGACAGACCCAAAACTTGTATACACCTGTGCTTCTCTTTCCTAGATGGTGGTCCTCGCTCGGCTGGTTGGCGAGAACACACTGGTCCAGGTGAAACACTTCGCCGCAGGAAGTTTGACTTCGACTTCCGGGACGGAGGGACTGAGGGAGGCAGAAGGAGAACAGGCAGCGATGGAGCAGAAGATGAGCGAGACGGTCTGCCGGAGTGGTGCACTGATGAGGAAGATGGAGAAATGGGAACCTTTGATTCCTCTGGAGCATTTATGTGTAATAAGGTGAGACCTTAAGATCTAGTCTCTAATGACTTATTAGGCCATACACAGCCTCTAGGGCTGCGTTTACACTTGGCATTAACATGTGACCTGTATCCGGATGCTGTCCACCACATACACATTGAAAAGACAAGTGTAAACGCGCCTCTGATCGGAATGTTATCCGATCCGCGTGTCCAGGTTCGGAGGTAGTCGAGGACGCATTGTGATCGGATCTCAGTGTAATGTTAACACAATCCAGCCATAGTGTCTGCATTCACAGGTGGGCGTCACACAAAACCTCCTCACTCCGGGAATTGATGCACATAGCTGTGTGGTTTTGTGATACACTCGAGTGCGAAGTACATCGCAAATATACTTAAATGTTTGCTTTTGTCCCTAAAGTTGCAGAACCATTCATTTTCTGTAAAGAACGCGCATTTTTCCCACCACAACTGGCAACGTTCTCGGACCCATACGTTTCTCTCGGCATCTATCCACATTATTAGTAGGCTGCTTGCAGCCTCTTCATCCTCCTCATTTTGCGAGATTTGTAAAATGTACCCTGACTGAAAACGGTTTTTAAAAGAAAACCCGCGAGAATGCGAGATCCGATCTGTTATCCAGATACAGAAGCCACTTGATGTGGACAGGTGTAAACGCACCGTGTCCTGATTGGCTTATGATCCGATCTGCTTGATCGGATCACGGGGATCGCATGTTAATGCCAAGTGTAAACGCAGCCTAGGTCACTAAGATCTAGTGATCGGTTACTTTTATCTGTCCCTCTTCTCGTTGTAAATCAAAAGGTGATCAAGCTTTCTCTGTAGTCGCCCCAAAGCTCTGGAAGGGTTTACCTTTATACATCAGGGCCTCCAATACTAGATGCTTTTAAATCCAGTTTAAAGACCTATTTTTACTCTCTTGCGTTCGAGTGATGCTGTGTATGTATTTTAAATGAGTTGGTATACGTTATGTATGTATGTATATACACATTGAATGATTTTGATACTTGATTTTTTATCTCCATTTCGGTTTTGTTTTCTCTACTCCCTTTCTCTTTATGTAATTTTATTGTTATTGATTTATTTTATTGTATTGTAAAACACTTTGGATAAACTTAGGTTGTGTTAAACTTGTGTCCTATAAATAAAACTCGACCTGACTTCTGATCTATGGTTTTCTGTTCTCTACATTTTTCTGCTCTTCTGTTGTCTTAGAAGGGTCCGAAAGACCCCATTCTAGAAGAGTTTGAGTTCCAGGGGTTGGAGGATGAGGAAGAGGACTGTGCTAATCTAGAGAAGAACAACGGCACTGGTGCTGTAAAAAGCGAGAAAGGTGGGAACAGAAATGAGGTGGGGGGGGGGGTTCTTGCAAAAATGAAAATCATTGCTTTGTGTAGACCAAAGTACAATTTAAACACCTCTGAAGTTGTCTGAGATGAATTCATTAAAAAAGTGAATTCATGATTTTAAATAAGTATATCTACCTTGGTTTCCACAGATATCATTGACTTCGCTCCAGTGTCTGAAACTGAAGTGAAAACGGTTTCTCCTTCCCCTCCTCCTTCTCTCCCTTCCTCTCTTCCTGCTCCTGTCCCTGAGGCTTTGCCCTCTGCTGCCCCCTCTGGCCTGGAGGAGCCCCAGCCTGTCCCCTCCATTCCCAACAAATTACCAAGTGAAGGTAAAAATTATGCTTTTTTAATTGCCCTTTTTTAAATTGATTATCCTACAGCTGTATAAATGGGTGACACTTAATTTGTGTTCTCTTTTTTAGTAGTGTTATCAGAGGCCATGTTAGATTTGAGCCCTAGTGCCTCCTCCAGTCTGCCTTCATCGCCTCCCTCTTCGTCCTCTGCTGCTACTGACCTCCCACCGCCGGGGGGTGATATTGAGGATGACGAGGGCATGAAGCACCTGCAACAGGTACCACAGAAAATGAGTTCTGAGAGTAACAGCTCACATAATTTCAAATTTAACACAATTTAATTGCTGAACGGTTCAGCTGCAAAAACTGGTCATTTAGCATAAAATACCAAAATTTGTTTGCAGAGATTTAAGTTCAAATACTTGTTTCTAAGTAAAGCAATGCTAAATCCAGTTATTCTACTTTGAAATGTCTTTTCTGTGTCGGAATGTCTGTTTTTGTTTTGGTCTCTGTGATCCCGCCCCCTGCCAATTTACCCAATAGTATTTCGACACACCGGGTTGCCAGTTGGCGGCAAACACAGCAATGAAATCCAGCAAGCAAACTGGGTCTGAGATCGCAGATTCTACCCGACCCAAAAAGTCTTAGCATTAAAAACATATGTATACATTAGCCGATCAGCTTATAGTGTAAGACTCGTCAGGTTTCTTTGTCAATTGCCCTCGTTACTGTTGCGTGTCCTCAATCTGGCAACCCGTGTGAGCGTCGATTCGAGTCTGAGGAGAATGGTTGAGAAGCAACTCTCTCCAATATTTTGAATTTGAACTGCAGTTCCTATTTCAACCACTGTCTATATTACATACTGCACCTTTAACCATTTCACATATGAGAGGGTTATTTCACAACATGGTTATTTGCAATGTTAAACGTGCAATAGTTAAATGTGCAATAGTTAAACTGTTATAGTTAAAATGGTTTTAAATCTTAGAGAAAATGGCCAGGTAAAGCTAAATGATTATTAAAAACCTGGATTAACACTATAAATAGACAAATGCACAAAATGTGTAGAATATGTCCCATATTTAGATAAATCACATTGTTTATAGCACACTTACATTATAGCGAAAAAGTTTTTGATGGAGATTTATGTGTGTAGGAGGCAGAGAAGATGGTGGCAGCGCTGCAGGATACGTCTCTAGAGGAAGAGTGTTTCACCCAGACTCTTCAGGAGAGCAGAAACACAGCCTCTGCTCTTCCTCTCTCCCATGACTCTGCCATGAAATGGTTTTACAAAGACCCGCAAGGAGAGATTCAGGGTACGCACGCACGCACTCTCATAGGAGGTCAACTCATGCATATGGAGCAATACTTGGATTATAATAGCGTCTCTTTTGTCTGTTCTTTCTCTCTCAGGTCCGTTTAGTACAGTGGAAATGTGTGAATGGTTTCAGGCGGGGTATTTCGCCATGAACCTGCTTGTTAAACGTGGTTGTGATGAGGGATTTCAGCCGCTGGGGGAAGTCATTAAGATGTGGGGGCGTGTGCCTTTTGCCCCTGGCCCCTCCCCTCCGCCCCTCCTGGTGAGGAATCAAGCCCATCTTCGCCCTCAACCACCCCGGGGGGCAATCGTGAGTCTCTGGGTGGAGGGGTGAATGTCGGGGAGTTATGTTACATGGGGTTATTTGCATTCTGGGTTAAGTTTTTCTGGTTCATTAGTTCTTATTTTAGGTCTAGTGGTAATAAGCTTGTTTGCAAGTGTGTGTGTGTGTGTGTGTGTTTGTAAATTTGTAATTGTGTTCACATGGATTGTGTGCAGGGTGTTTTATATTGGTCTTGAATTCTTTTTAAAACTTGCATTAAAGTCTTGATGTCTAACATGATTTTCTTAAACAGGCAGATAGTGTGTGTTAATGTGTTCATGTATGTCTCTTAAGAGTCTTTCTCATGAATAAATGCATGTATCTGATCTCTCTGTCATGGGTTAATGTGTGTTATTGACCTTTCTGTGTGTTTCAGGGTAATATGGATCAGGAGCGGCTGAAGAAGCAGCAGGAAATAGCAGCTGCCACGGCTCTTTACCAGCAGCAACAGCAGCTGTTTCAGCTCATCAACAGGTGAGTGATTGAGTTTTTGTCTTTTTACAGTGCCGCTGTGTACATTTCATATGTTTAATACTGCTTTTTTTTCTGTGTAGGTGTGGAGAGCAGGGTATGATGCCTGCGTTAAACAGGTCGATGTCAGTGCCAGATACAGGGTCCATGTGGGACATGCATACCTCAGCCTCACAGCCAGCAGGTACACGCATAAGTGCCCCTGTTATGCTATTTTAAAAGTTCCTAATTTTGTTTTTGAGGTCTACTACAATAGGTTTACATGCATCCAAGGTAAAAAAAACCCCACTAATTTTCTCATAATATATGTTGCACATCACCTCGTTTCTTAAAGAGTCTTAGAACTGTTTCTTTGAATATTCAGTCTCTAAACCCCTCCTTTCCACGAGCCTACTCTGCTCTGATTGGTCAGACGGTCCAGTCTGTTGTGATTGATCTCAATCTGAATTTCAGCTCCAGATCTTCCTCAGCACTTGATACACAGTGATACGAACATTAACGATGGTGTCGGTTTTTCCATTTAAATTCCCGCGTGAGTCCTTGTCCTTTTTTCCCCCAAGTGCAGCAAAGTGTATTCTCAGCGCTGAAAACAGCTCCTTCTCGACATTAACAACACAAACCAAACTCTTCCAGTCTCAGCTACAACTGCAGTGTTTGAGGGTCAAAATAAACGTTGTTCACAGGCAGCCATTGAAGACCTTAGACTGGCATTATGCAAATGTGTTACATTGTTACGTAGGTTTGTAACAGTAAGTGAGAGTGGAAGTACTGACGACTCGTTTCAGCAGTTCTGAATTGATTATTTTTTATTTTAGGAGACAATAACTTTATTTGTCATGCACTTTAAAATTTTGCAGACCTTTTAAATTCATAAACAGCTGTCTTACTGCAGTGTGCATGAAAGTAATATGCGAAAAAGCATAATGGGGCACTTTAAGAATCACCCTTTTTTTTTTTTCTCACACACTCTTATCCGGAAAATAAACAAACATTCTTTTGCTCCCTCTCTCTCTTTTCTGTGAGCAGGCGGTGAGGCCAGTCTATGGGACTTAATGAATTCTTCAACTCAGGGTCCAATTCTAGAACAGCTTCAGAAGGTAAGAGTTGACACTGACGGCCTCTGCTGGTGATCTGTGGAAATGCACTGAACTCAAAACTCCTCTTTGTTGTGTCTCAGCTAAAAGAGAGAAGAGAAGCTGAACTCAGGGCCAAGCATGAGGAAGAGGAAAGGAAACGGAGGGATGATAAAAGGCGAGAAGAGCAGAAAAGGAGAGAGGAGGAGGAGCTTTATAGGCGCAAGCAGGTGTGATAGTGTCATATTAAAATAACCTCAAATACATTACCGTTCAAAATTTGAGAAGTTGATTATTTTTAAAGAAATTATTACTTTTATTTACCAAGGATGCATTAAAAACTTTTACATTTGTTAAATATAAATATATATATATATATATATATATATATATATAAATATTTATATTTATATATAAGCTCCTCTGCGCTTTCTATTCATCAAAATATCCTTATTTTAAGCAAATAAATGCAGCCTTACACCGTGTCCTAACTACACGCGTCGCGATAAAATTCCAGCGACAGCAAGTGTGTCTGTCCACACTAGACGCGACTGTGAGACGCCACACGTCAATCAAAAATCACAGCCATTCAGAACAGTGTGTGGGCGGAGTCTCTCTGTGAAAGCACACTGCTGGCCCGCACTCGCATTGGAAATGGGTAAGGACATAATCAAATCAAGAAATAACATTATTAAAAATCAAAACATTAACAAAATATACTTATTGACTAATTTTGTTATGAAGTACAGTTGTATGTTTGCATAGAATTCAGTTTGAACGCTATATTATATGCTTTCAAAATCTGAGGTAAATTATCCATTATCGCTTGTGGCACAGTGACCTATTTTTAACTAAAAATAAATAATGTGTACTCATAACCAGTGTAATTTCTGCATATGACAATCAGTTTATTCGATCTTGTTCATAGGGAAATTCATATCCATCTCGTCGCTTTATTATGGATGGAAGGAAAATTATATTTAAATTCAAATGAAACAATTTTAATACTATACAAAAAACTAATGAACACCTGAGATTATTAATCTGTTAGGGCGGATCTGTCAGCCGCGACGTCGCAGAAATAGGAACCGTTTCTAAATTAGAAACTTTGCGTGTCGCCGTCGCGTCTGGTTAGGACAAAAACTCTGATTAACATGGAAAAGATACCTTTTATCGCGTGTCGCGTCGCGTGTAGTTAGGACACGGTGTTAGTGAAGATAAGAGACTTCTTTCAAAAAACTCAGTAGTGTAAATTTAATTTTGTTTTGGTCTCTATCATACTCTCTCTTTTTTTCATATCGCTGTTTCTGTTTTTCCCAGCAGCAGGATTTGCTGATGAAGTTGCTCCAGCAGGCTCCGCGTCAGGGTTCCTCGGGCTCCGGGTCGGGCTGGAGCGGAGGACCCATCCCTGGGCTGGGGAAGCAGACCAAACCCCACAACCTCCTGGACATCCAGCCGGAGGCGGAGAGAATGCACAAACAGCAGCATAGAGTCCAGCAACAGCAGAGGGTACGACACACACATTGAAACATCACAGGTGTGCAGTCCTGAAAATCGAAATGAATGCATTATGAATGTCTCGCTCTGCAGTGGAGTGATTCCTCTTCGTTGTGGGGAGCATCTGGGTCTTTGGATGGAAAGGTGGGGGGTGGTGGAAGCCCCTCGGGAGGAGGGATGGGCGTCTGGGACGAGGCCCTCAAGAACCAGAGCGCTCTTCGCAACAATATGGGGCTGAAGAACAGCCGCAGCAGTCCCTCACTGAGGTAAACACTAACAAACCAAATGATAACTAATAAGTTGAATGGCGTTTTCAGTGGCTCATAACAATATTTAGAGCAATTTTCATGGATGCAATTAACAGTTTAATAGTCGCAAATGTAGTCCATATTAAAAGTTAGCTAGCCAGTCAAAACTACACAGTCCACACAAAACTATGGGTTCACAATACAACTACGATTAGCGGAAGTGGCTTACAGGAAATCTAACACACTATATTTCAAAAATAGTGACGCCTGCTCTTCCGTGAAAAAAACAAAAAACATTGGCCTGCACATGTGTGCACGTTGTGTCTAATGACATGGATTCATTGATTCTAATGACATGGATTATGTCTAATGATATTGTGTCTTACATGGATTCAAGGTTTTCTAAACAAAACTTAGGCTATCATCAAAAGATGGAGCAAATCCGATCTTTCGCGAGTTGGGGAGCGCGATGTTCCATGACACATAATAACATTCCATTCGTGTTGGGAGATGCGCGGATGGGCTGTTATTTCATCTGCAACCGCATCACAAAACTCATCATCTGTCCGCCATCATCCGCACCAATGTTTTTTGATCAATTTTCGAAACCGAAAGCGGTTATTTAAAGCGGTTTACTGCTATACCATGGGAATATCTTGCTTTTTAACCGCGGTTAGAAAAAATCCATACCGCCCCAGCCCTAGCCATGATAGCTGGTTCAAGCGTAAAAAATAACTGCAAGATATTTGTTTTTACCATAACTGAATGTGGATGTGGGATACCCTATGAGCTGCACGCTGCAAGAAGCTCGTCGGCATTGGTTAAAATCATTATTGTAATGTGTGAACACGCTGGGAATGCGAGTTGCTTGTTATTTTTATGTTTTTGTCAAATAGGTAACAGTGTATCTCTTGCATTAACCGTTCAATTGCCATTTGGAGTTCTTTGCACGCACATTCTTAATGTATGACACGATGCAGTACATGTGAAATGGTGCATGTTAAATAACGTTATTAAACGCAGCAGTAGTTTATGTATTTCTCTTTTGTGTATTTGAGAGACACATTTGTGAGAAAGCGCCAAAATTCCCGTACGTTTGCTCTTTCCACTTCGTTAATGACAGACGGAAGATCATCCCTTTAATATTTGGCCACTTCTTTACGATAGAAATGTTAAAGCCACTGTAATTTCTTGAACAATAACATGTGGACATCAAAACACACAAACTCATGACGGTTTAAACTTTTATTTTGAAGTCGCGATGAATAAACAGTTTGTATATTTATCTATTCTCCTGTGTTGGCGTAGGTTTATAGATGATCTACATTACACCGCGGGTCTGATAAATATTAAACATCACGGTGTTTAATAGTGTTTTGTGCGAGCTCCCACAACATGGCTTCTTGCCTACCGGCTAGCGAAACAGAAGTCTAACACGTTATAAGGAAGTAGGTCATCGTATTTACTCCCGCGTTGCAAAATAAGGTGGATAGACTGGCATTATGCAAATGTATTTTGTAACATGAAGTGAGACTGGATTCGGCAGTTCAGAATCGATTCTTTCTTTTAGGAGAAAATAACTTTATTTGGTGTGCACTCTGATCTTTAAAACTTTGCAGCCTTTTTACATTCACAAACTGCTATATTACACTGCATGAAAGGTAATATTCGAAAAAGCATAATAGGGGTGCTTAAAAACTTGCGAAGTCATAGTGATGTTCGTTTTTTGTATTTTTTTTTGAAAATTTACATTTATGCATATGATAGAAAAAACAAAGCAATCTGGTAATCAAACCCATGACCTTGGCATTGTTAGCGCTATGCTGTGTGTGTTGTGGGTAAACCGTTTGTATGTGTTTGTACAGTGAGCAGTACATGATGAGGAGCCGTAAACGCACTGAGGAGGAGGATCGGCTGTTGAAACTCCTGCAGGGGATGAAGTCTCAGGACGGCTTCACCACCTGGTGTGAACAGATGCTGCATGCGCTCAACACCTCCGCCAATAACTCCTCCTCTTCCCAGGACGGTAAGACGTCTCTCTTTCAGGATTTGCACACACCAGCCTTTCTCTCATTTGGGTTGCTTTTATTTATAATAAAATAATCTGAAATGCAAATTCTCTTTTGACAACATCTGTAGAGGCTGCCGATTATTCTGAAAAATAATTTAGACTCATCCCTCAGTGTGTGAAAACAAACAGAAGACATGTTTACAGTAGACACACATTATTAGCCTAGCAGCCCACAGAGTTCGTAAGCAGGAAAACGAGTGTGCGTTTGTGTTCATAGTGCCCACCATTGTGGCGTACCTGAAGGAGGTGGAGTCTCCGTATGAGGTGTTGAACTTTATCTGCTCCTATCTGGGCGACACTGTCGAAGCCAAAGAGTTCGCCAGACAGTTCCTGGAGCGCCGTGCCAAACAGAAAGCTAACCACCAGAGACAGCAGCAGCAGGTGTGTGTGACAGGAAGATGTAAAGTCTTTGTGTGTGGTGTTTGCCTACTTGAAATTAAATTCTTGGTCTTCTCTTATAGCTCTCCAAAGAGATGGCTGGACTTAGCATGAACAACTTCCCACTACAGGTATGAGTACAACTCTGTATTGACAGTGATTTATATTTCCATGATGGGCAGAAACCAGTCACGATTGTCATTTATCCGATTTTTAATTCTTATGTTTGACTCTCATTCTTGCCCTTACACTTTCTGTTGAATAGGATACTGTACGAGGAATGAATCCCAGCACTCTGCAGTCTATGTTCCAGGCAGTGCATTCCGGGAAGGGTGGTATGGTCTATGATCAGGCAGCAAAGCTGAAGAAGAAACAGCCCATGATGCTGCACTCTGACCCAAGCATCTTAGGTACCCTTACCTATTTATTTCTCTCTCTGATTCCCGAACAAATGACTCCTATGAACTGGTTCTTTTCAGTGAATCAAAACCACATGTAGCACAACCAGGGATGGAAATTAGCACCCGCGACCAGCCAAATGCGGGTGATTTTGTGTTGTGGCGGGTAAACTCGCTTCACCTACCGGCCACCGTGGCGGCTAAATAAAAAACCTTCAACACACGCGCGCTTCTTCCGTCGAGACTCGACGAGGGAAGAAAACGTGGGAGCGCGAGAGGCAGTGTGCCGTCCAAAGGGAGAGCTAGCCGCGAGCGCATGGTGTATTTTCAGGGCGGGGTAGCTCTCTTGCGTCGTAAAGAGCTAGCCGTGTGAACATCTACCCGCACGCTTCTTCCGTTGAGGCTTGAGCGCGAGAGGCGGTTATTGCCGTCCCAAAGGAGAGCTAGCCGCGAGTGCATGATGTAAAAGCACAGTGGCCGGTGGACAAAAAAGTTAATTTCCATCCCTGAGCACAACCAGTGTAGTCCAACTGATTTGTGAACAAATCACTCCTATGAACTGGTTCTTTTTAGTGAATCAAACACATACAGCTGATATCTTACCGTGTCATGTTGTACTCAAGGCTTGTGACACAAGCCATTGCAGTTACTGATTCAATTGGCATTATTTGACAATGGAATTGCAGGATCTGAAAACAGTTAAGAACATTCTTTATTGTTTTTGTATGGGTTAGAATTCTTTGGAATCAGTGCTCCTGAATAAAATGGTCACATTGTTTTCTATTTAAGTTTTAGAACTCTTCTGTAAAACCTATACTGGTGTTCAAAAATGGGCTCGGTAAGATTTTTTATTTGTACATTGAGCCCCAGTATTGGGCAGTAACACATTACTTGGTAACGCATTACTGTAATTTGATTTCTTTTTTAGTAATGGAGCAATGTAACGTGTTATAATTTCCAAAACAGTATTTAGAGTATAGTTCCAAGCCCAAGTTACTATACGTTACAGCTGTGTTATATCGCTGCCGACAGAATGCGGTGTTTTATCATCTAAATTGTAAATGGAGAAATAGCTTTTCAGATGACTGCCTGTCGCACACACGAGTCCGCAACGTCATCTACCCGAGACCTACTTTGACTGGTAAGAAATTGCGTGGCAGGTAAACCAACGAAAACAAACTCGGCATGGAGAGAGAAAATTACGCATTCTGTAGCTGCAAATACAATCATTATTTTGAGTTTATTTCTGTCAACAGTAAGAACATTATTGTGCGCTGTCAATTACGTGGGGGGAAGAAACCTTTTTTAACTGCGAAAAACTCAACATCTAATTTAACACCCCTGAAAGGGCAGCACAGCACGGTAAAACTTCTCGAGAAAGTATCGGGTGCGGAGAGCAATGCATCAACTTCTACTGTCGCGTCCGGACCAAATATAGAAATATTTGAAAGTTGGAGTTAAAAGTCAGAAGAGACTGGCTTATTTTTGTTTCTTTCTAGATAGAGTATGCACTTCCCAATAAAGTTAATTCATGAGCAGGCTAAAGAGGTTATTCTGTTATTTTTTTTTATTTTTTTTTGAGTGGGTGGGTGGGGGGCTAGTAATGTAACTAATTACTTTTGAAATAAAGTAATCAGAACAGTAGTTAGATTACTTTTAAAAGGAGTAATCAGTAATTTAATTACATTTCCAGAGTAACTTGCACAACACTGTTGAGCAGGCTTACATGCACACCAGTGTGCTGATGACTCACAAAAATCAGCTTATTAAAATAACCTCCGGCTTTATATGCAAATCAGTAACCCAACAATGCAAGTAAAACATGTTTACAAGACTTTATTAATAAATCAGTTTATTTCCGAGTAGTAGTGACGCCAAAACACAATCATTTGCGTATCTGACTGTTGGTTGTGATGTAAAATAAAGAGTATTGCCTTTGCAACATGTCATTGGGAAACTTACGACTCATCTATTATCCTCTCACGCAGTAGAGGTCTTTGCACACGTTACAAAATAAATACGACCTCACGTTGTGTCAATCACGTTTTCACACTGCCTCCGAAACTTTCGTCCGTCATAAAATTGACAATTCAGAGCCACCGTACAAGCGAACGCGAAAATCCAGAACTGTTCAGGATCAATTGCTTCACGGCTTCTTTTTAATATATGGCTCAAGTATCACTAGCAAAGCATCAAACTTGAGCCACTGACATCCTGAAGTAAACTTTGAATCGCTCGGTATAATCCTGCAGTTCCTTTGTGTTAGGAGGTGGAACTCTCCTTATTCCTCTCTATGCAATCTCAGGATTGGATGGACCCAATATTTCCCATATGATAATTGTCTGGTGCGAAAGCCCCAAAAGAGAAACCACTACAGAGTTGGCTACTGTATACTGATCTACTGTTTTTGAAATGTCTTTCTGTCTCTCTTTAGGGTACTCATTCCATGGTGGCCCTGATCGGTATGGTCTAAACGAGATGGAGATGGTCGAGGATTACTGAATCCACAGCAATAGCTACACGAGGCCTTTAAACCCGCGGGTCCACCTAATCAGACTCCGCAAGTCGAATGTGCACTGCTTTGAGGGGGAGGGGATCGGGGATAAGCCAGGAGTAAGGTATCAGTTCAGGGGTGGGCGGGGGGGTGGGTTTTCGCTGGGAATAGAAGAATGTAATTCAACAGGGAAGGGAACAGGTGTGAATTTATTTTTGTTTGTCTGTATGTGTGTTTGGGGGACGGGGGGTGATAAAGTTCTGGCACTTACAGCATTAAGCACCTTACACTCAGACTAATGCACTTTATTAAGATGTAATTTGAATAGTTTTTTTTTTTTTGTTTTTTTTTTGAGAAGATTGTATATTTATGTGGTATGGCTTCAGAAATATTACCACATACATATACTGTGTGTATGTGTGTGTGTGTGTGTGTGTGTGTTGAATCGGAACTGGAGTTTGCTGGGAGGAAACGGTGGCGATTGGGGGACCATTGTGTGTTTCAGTTCAGACATTATCAGAAAAAAAAAATCCTCTCTTTAAAGACAAACACTGTTGTTTCATTTTTTATATACATATATATATATATATATATATATAAAGTTTCTATTAAAAAATGTAAAGCTATTATAAAAAAAACTTTGATTATAAAACTTGAAGATTTGCACTCACATAAAATGCAAGTTAAAAAGATAAAAAAAATGTGTTCGATATAATAGAGAAGAATATTTTTGTGATTGTGTGCCTGTGTATGTGTCTATATACGCATGTTTGTTTGAGACGGAATGAGTGTTTGCGCGCGCGTTTAAAACATACCAGTCTGCACAATGTATTTTTTTTAATCGCTTATTTAGATGTATGATCAAAAGAGGCCATTTCGTCATTCGGAGTGAATTTTTTTTGTATTTTATGAACCGAATGAATGTGTGAATGTGATCACTTGTGTGCAGGAGGAACGGTGTGTATTACTCCTCTTGTAAATGTGCAGTATGTGAGCGAATAAATGAGCGAATGAAAGCAAGACAGAGAGAGGGGGGCAACGGCACAACACATCCTCTTTCACCAGCTCTTCATTCCCCAACAAAGAAAGACCTCTAGATTCAAACACAAAAGCTTTAGCCCATTTTACGCCAACCAGCACTCTTAGTTTTCGTGGCGGGGAGCGCGAGGGACGTCCTTTCCTGCCTCCGCTGCCTCATTTTTGCCTCTGTGAGGTTTAAGAACACGTCATTAGTTTTGTCATCATTGTTTCGTTTGTGTGTTGTTGTTGTTGAGCTCAATTCAATCTTGTATACTTTTAGGAAATGGTTACTTGTGGTACGTACGTTGTGTGTGTGTGTGTGTGTGTTTTTTCTGTCCCCACATGTGTGCCTAAGAACTAAAGGGCGAATGATTAGACTTCATTGCTGCCATTGAGACATTATTTTTTTAGCAAAGGGGCGTGGTTTCACAAGGCTCCGCCTCCACATGCCTCCCATGCTTTTGAACCAAGAGCCTATCTCTGTACAGTTCTGTTGTAGCCTGGGGATGCTTGGATGAAAGAAATGTTTGATATTTGGAGGATGTGACCTAACATTGCCTTTCTGTCCACTCTCTTGTTCATGAGTGACTGAGGTTTTGACTATTTCTGGCTAAAAAAAACAAGAAAACAAACAACAAAAAAAATGATCGCAACAAACTGTGCAAGTGCACTCAGCAGTGCACACAAAATGTTTGAATATTTTGTTACTTGTTCATTGTTGTTGTCAATGACAATGATGGTGATTTTTATTTTTATTTTTTTTTGTTATATATGATTATATATGAATCTATGAATATAAACAAAGTATTGGACTACAAGGAAGAGCACTTGGGGCTGCTACTTTTTTGTTCATTTTGAACATTTTCCTTGGATTTTTTTTTAGTTGCCACCATGTGAAGTGCATTTGTGTACTTTTTTCTTTCCTTCTTAAAAAAAAAAAACAAGTTGAATGTATTCCAAATATGTAACGGTGTAGATGGAGTTGCTCAACACAGGATATTAAAGCGTAATCAGCAGGACATCAAGAGGAGCGAAATTGAAAGTCGTTTTTGTCCGTCGAGAGTTCTTGATGGAAATGCGTTCACGATGGCTACCGCAAAAACACACTGCCTCTACAATCCTGTTCATACAGACTCTGACTATGAAAATGAGAACTTAAAAGATATTCTATTCCATACTGGAGTTTTGGTTGTTTACAAACCACACAGACATTTGTGGGTGCTTTTTTTTTCCTCTTCATTTTTGTGGTGATTGAATATGCGATTCTGCAGTTGAGAATCGTTTTGTCGGAAGGGGACTTCAATGGCATGACGTCAGACCCTTCCTTTGCATGTGGATATGAACGCGGCCTATATAACTCGCTGACTGAAACAAACTTGGATTGCTGGAACACAAGTTATGGAATTACATCAAAGATTTCTTCATGTACCTTTAATCTTACGGACAGGGTGTGTTTTTTTTTAGAATCATAAAGGCGACCATATTTTGTTTACTGGACTTCTTGTGTTCTTTTGTTTACTAATCTCTCTTTGTAATGAAATCGAAATGATCATCAAGGCAGTGGAAATGCTTCATGTACCTGGAAAGAAGACAAAAATCATACAGCACAGATGACCTCTTGGTACTTTGAGATGCATATATTGAATGCTTTAACTTTTCCCCCCTTTCCCTAATCATCTTGTGGATTAGTTTGGATGGACATATCTGTGATGGATGTTGATCGAGAACAACAACAAGAACATATGACCTCAGATATGCCAGATAATTCCCCGGACAGTGTGAACGTGCTTATAGTTTTTGTATTTCTCCCATCTGAGGGTGCATGGCCATCGTCTTCATAAAGATGACAAAGGGACTAGCACTGCCCTGATACCCTCCCTATGCACTTTTCATTTGCTCAAAACTGTGAGGATCTTTCACTTGGGCTTGGAGACACAGGCAGAGAACGCAAGATGTCCTCTTTCTGTCAGCAGACGAGCGCTTCGGGAGATTTTGACGCCCCAGCGTGAGACTCGTTCTCCTTATGGTGGTGGTTTCTCAGGCTTTTTGAGAACGTCACCACACAAGCTTTACCGTAGAAGGATAAGGGAAGTTTCAGACACATTGGGACAGAATTTTCACTGAACAATGTTGATAATTAAGACTATATGAACAGTCTCCAAACTTGGTTACAATGTGGAGATTCAGAACATATTTACTCAACCTTGTTCTCCGTTATGTAAAAAGGATTAAACTGCTTGGTCCAGGGTGCTAGCCAACGGTTTTTTTTTTTTTTTGTGGACTGGAATTAAATATTTCATTGATGACTGAAAAAGGCTTTCTTTAAAGACTGGAGGACAGTTTTTTTTTTTTTGTTTTGTTTGTTTTTTTGTATTGGAGATCAATAACTAATAAGCTCCATCAGCTCTACCACCCCCTGCTGACTGCATGGCTGAAGTTCACCTTTGGCTTGAAGTGGTTACGGCACCGCAAGACCAATAGTTTGGTAAGAATACTATTTATTTGTTTGTTTGGTTATGTTTATTCATTGATTTATTACACTTTTTTTGCTTCCCCTATTTCTTACAAAAGTAATAACTGCTACTATACTTTGGGTTAAAGGTGTGTTCAACTAGTGATGACTTGACAATGCCCAGAGCATCCTCCTAGGAAAAAAAACAAACAACTAAAACATTGGTTTGAAAAAAGGTTGAGGTTTACTAGGAGTATGCTCTGGATATCTCTATAGATAGATAGATAGATAGATAGATATAGAGAACGTCGTCTTCTCACCAATGCTTAATTTCTTTGATCCAAAATACAGCAAAGACCGTAATGTGAAATATTTTTACAATTTAAAACAACTGTTTTCTATTTGAATATATTTTCAAATGTAATATATTCCTGTGATCAAAGCATCATTACTCCAGTCTTCAGTGTCACATGATCCTTCAGAAATTATTCTAATATGCTGATTTGCTGCTCAAGAAACATTTATTATTATTATTATCAATGTTAGAAGCAGTTGTGTACAATTTCTTTTCAGGATTCTTTGATGAATAGAAAGTTCAAAAGAACAGCATTTATCTCAAATAGAAAGCTTTTGTAACATAATAAATGTCTATACTATCACTTTTGATCAATGTAATGCATCCTTGCTGAATAAAATTATTAATTTCTTTCATTTCTTTCCTTACCCCAAACTTTTGAACGGTAGTGATAATGTTACAAAAGCTTTCTATTTCAGATAAATTCTGTTCTTGTGAACTTTCTATTCATCAAATATTCCTGAAAAAAAAAATGTACACAACTGTTTTCAACATCGATAATAATAATAAATGTTTCTTGAGCATCAAATCATCATAGTAGAATGATTTCTGAAGGATGTGACACTGAAGACTGGAGTAATGATGCTGAAAATTCAGCTTTACCAACACAGAAATAAATTACATTTTAATATATATTTTAATAGAATAGTTATTTTAAATTGTTAAAAATATTTCACAATATTACTGTTTTTGCTCAATTTTGCATCAAATAAATGAAGCCTTGGTGAGCAGAAGAGACTTCTTTTAAAACATTGAAAGATCTTACCGTTCTAATAATTTTGGCCACCACTGTATGCAGTCGTGGTCAAATATACACCTTCCAGAATCTGCAAAATGTTAATAATTTTAACAAAATAAGAGGGATTATACATAATGCGTGTAGTTTGTTTTATTTAGTACGGTCCTAAATAAGATGTTTTACATAAAAGATGTTTACATATAGTCCACAAGACTTTACATGCTCTTGATTCTTAATACTGTGTGTCGTTACCTGGATGATCCACAAATAGTTTTTTTGGTTTTGTGATTGTTGTTGAGTCCCTTGTTTGGCCTGAGCAGTTAAACTGCCAAATGTTCTTCAGAAAAATCCTTCAGGTCCTGCAAATTCTTCAGTTTTCCTTCATCTTTTGCATAATTGAACCTTTTTTCCAGCAGTGACTGTATGATTTTGAGATCATCTTTTCAAACTGAGAACAATTGAGAGACTGAAACACAACTATTGAAAAAGGTTCAAACATTCACTGTTGCTCCAGAAGGAAACGCAATGCAGCTGAGGGGGTGAAAACTTTTTGAAGCTCAAGGTAAACTACGTATTTTGTCTTCCGGGAAACATGCGTATCTTCTGTTGCTTCCGAAGGACAGTACGAAATGAAAGAATATAACATAAGAAAAATTGACGTCTTCATCCTGTTCAAAAGTTTTTACCCCCTGGCTTTTAATGTATATTTTTTCCTTCTGGAGCATCAGTGAATGTTTGAACAAAGGAAGAGGGAATTATACAGGCTCCTCTACAAGTCGATGTATCAGAATGGTAATGCGTTTTATGTATTGCTCTCTACGTCAAACATCGATATGATTAGCCTTTGCTTTACTGATATCTAACAGCTAATAATGTGTTGCTAATGTTTCACAAACCATGTTCCCGTTCGCCATTTTAGAGTCAGGCAGCTGCCTTTTGAAAATCAGTATCCTTAGAAAACCTTTCAACATCATAGAAAGTCATTGGAGAAAAGCCCCGCGCCGCACGTTGACTGGATTTGTCACGTTTGTGATGGTTTGTGATGGAAACATTCACTGATGCTCCAGAAGGAAATAGGGCTGGATGATTAATCGAAACCGAAATTCAGAGCCTATAACCGACGTAATTTTACCATGTCGGTTTTTTAATCCTATTAAGATTTCCGCCCACTGTGTGTTAATGTACTTTCCCCTTAAAACATATTACCGCGTGTGTAGTCGCGTAACTCCGCCCCGTCCAGTCTGCGACATTGAATCAACATGAGCCCCTTTCACACACCGCGTTGATCCCGGGAAATTGCCAGAACAAACACCTTCTGTGTGAACGCAAACACGACCCGGGATTGATGCCAGGTTGGGGACATAGTAACATTGCCGTGTTCAGTCCCGGAACGCGCGCTGTGTGAACAAAAGCCGTAATCAATGCCGTGTCGTAATGATGGCGCTAAGCCGGGAGCGTTCGCCAGCGTGAAACGGTTCGTAATGCACTAGTTTATGATCCAATCAGAGAAAAAAAATGCACAAGCGTGGTTTCTCGAGAGAGAAATCGCAGCTCATAAGCAAACTATAGACGACGCTGGGACATGTCACGTGTCATTGCGGGTTGTGTGTGTCTGTGTGAACGCACTCTCTTGATTCCGGAAAATCACTGGCCGTGTGAATGAACCAAAGTCAAGCGAACCCGGGTCAAATCCCGGGCCACTTTATCCGTGTATTTTCCGGAATCTCTGTGTGAAAGGGAGCTCAAACACTGAGTCAACTCAGCAACAGGAGCCGCTTGTAGGCTACCAAAGAAAAACGCGAAAAAAGAGAGAGACTGACAAACGCCCAGCAACAAGTGCCTCCACTCCACACAGCAGGTTTCGATAACACAAGCATTTACAAATGCTACACAATATGAAAAGGATTAGTTTTTTTTTTTGTTTTATACAAGTTATATTTTATTTTTAAGATGGCAATATTTACAATAATTTATTTTGTTTACAAAAAGAACTATTTTCTACATTTTTAGGAAACTTTCTTTTTACATTAAAACTTAATTACTTTTTTATAAGACGTTTTTATTTCAAGCATTGAATGCTTTGTTTGATACAATTGTTTGAAATATTTAATAAGTAAGCATTAAAAGCTATCTGTGTGTTTCCTTATTTTAGAATCACAAAGATAGGATTATGCATTCTTTCATTAAAAAAAATAACCGTGAACATTTACAGTATAAGCCTTGCCAGTGACACATGAGAAAGAATTTTTTTTTAAATAATCGTTCAATAATCGTAATCGAGGTAACTTCGATTATGATATTAGCCAAAATATATATTATTATATTATGATTTTAGCCAAAATCGTCCAGCCCTAGTAGGAAACCATGTTTTTGAGACACTCCACTGCAGTTTTATGGAGAAAATACTCCGCAATGGTGTTGTTGACTGATAAATTTGCACATGATTTGTCTTAAAGCATATTAAAAAACACCACATAGACGTATAAACAACATTTAAAAACTTGATTTTCACCACAGGGGATCTTTAAGACATCTTGAAGGTATTTATGATGGCCCCTAGTGTGCCCCCTGGTCGAGAAGTACTGTGGATTGTGGAATGGCAACCACACACAACATACTATTATCAGGGGTGTGAGGGCTCGCATTTTCTTAGTGTATATTCCCACTTGGCGTGTTTGGTTGGATTAAAACGAACCCTGGTGTGATTGCTCTGTTAGTGCGGTTCATTTGAATAAGTGTGAACGCTGACATCTGAACCCTGGTGCCACCAAACAAGCGGACCGAGACGCTGAAAAGATGAGTCTCAGTCCGCTTTCAAATCAACTCTGGTGCAGTTCGACTGAAATATGAACGCTACACGGACCAAAGACATGTAAACGAAACAAAAACAAGACATGATGTCACAAGATGTGACACTCAAATAGACAGAATGATCAAGCATGTCTATTTTTTCTCATCATAGTCGTGATGTTGCTCATCACTGTTCAGTACAGGCATCAGAAGCGCGTTTGTGTGTCTGTGCGTTCACACCGCCGCCGGCGAGAGCGTCAAAGTGCCCGGAAGTCATTAATTTTCAATGAGAGCCGGCGGCGAGCTCCGGCGAGAGCGGCGCGGCGCGTCTTGGACGGTGAGAGCGGCGAGGAGAGTTGAAGTCAGGTCAACTTTATGGTAATAAGCAATGACGCGGTTCAGCGGCAACCAATCGGAATATAGAAGTGCTCCGTTTGAGAGGAGTCCAGAGAACGCAGTCCTGTAAACTTTGGTTCCGATCACATTAGTTCCCAAGCAAAATAGAGGAGGATGATCATTTGAATTTGATAAGAAGGCGCGCAACACTATTTATAGGCAAGACTTTCGTGCTAGAACACTTCTTTTTCAGCGGAAATGCAAATTATAATAGCACTTAACCATTAACACAAAAGCCACACCACACAAATGGCTTTTAATTTGTTTATTTCATTAGCAAGCATGTCACTATAATAGTTAAGTTCTTTCCATCGATCAATTTTCTGCAAAAATAATGATCGACATGCTTGTTTGCTTTGTGGCACCTTTAAATACAGTTTTAAAAAAGACCACGCGTTCGATCTACATCAGAGCGTCCACGAATCTTTCCACGGCGTCGCTGCCAGGGCGGCGAGAGCGAATTTTGCCGCTCTCGCCGGCGGCGGTGTGAACGTACGGTGTGACGGAGGGATTCCTGCTGCTGTTTTGACTCCTTTACACATTTAATAAGCTCTTCACGAGTTCTCAGCTGGTCAAAATACCATCATATTTAGGCTACGCACATACAACGAGTGCATTTATCCCTGGATACAGCATTGTTTTGGATGTTCAGTAAGTTCAGTCGCGAAATATACGTAATAAAAGCCGACCAAGGTTGTGAACATATCCCTATTCCTTCAGGTTCGGTGTTAAAAGGGCCCTAAGTATGTGAACCCTAAGCGGACCAAGACTAAATGTTATTTTATTTTATTTTATTGTCGGTCCGAACTGAGCAAACCGGACTACGTGTGAACACACCCTTTAAAATATATTTTTAGATCTCTATTTTCTCAAAAATATTTTTCTTCCTTTTTTTTTTCTCTGCTTTGATTAGATCTTTGCTGTTCCAGATCTTCAGATGGAGATCGAGGCTCTCTACTTCTTCGTATTCATCTCCATCTCCTGTCCTCAGCCTTCAGAGGAAGATCCCAAGGACGGAGATTCCCATCAGCACATGTAATCATGACTGCATGTCAATGACGAAGATCCCAGGAGGAAGAGCAGGACTGATGGACTCATGGCACCGTATTCGGACTACTAAGAGGAACATGTTTCCTTGCTAGGAGGAGGGAGTGAACTGTGAATGCTGGAACAGCTGAACTATGAGATCTCGAACCTGCACAGAATAGTTCTGCTCGAGTGCAGCCAGAGTTAACTTTACAAACACAACACACACATGAATAATAACTGAAACACACACACACACACATTCAAAAATGAGTTATCAGTTACACATACTCGCTGACATGGCTTAACACAGTCCCACTACACTTCAATCTGGCTGCCATGTAAATATTGTATATAACCTTAACCCTTTTCCCATTCTCTGTTGGGTTTTCAGATTTGTTTGAATTTTTTTTTTCTTCCTCTCTTTTATGACATGCCTTAACAGTTCAGTTCTGCCTATTAAGGCACACTTAAGATGCGTAAAACAAAAAAAGTGAGACTAGCTCTGTGACATAATAGCGTGTGATTTTATTTAAGGAATCCATGAAACATTGTTTATGAACCTGTGAAATTATTTATATAACATTACAAATGATCCCTGCAAAAGACGTGTAATTGATGACTTTTTTTGGTGTAACTGGGCAAATTTTTCTGACGTCGAAACAGTTTTTGCTTTGCATTTTCAATATGAGAGGCAAAAACTGTGTCCAGGTCAGAATTGTGTCGAATGATGAACATAAAAATGCCTTTTCATCTTTGATCTCAGAAGAGAAGTCGGTGTTGAGAAATACTAACACAAATATGTGATTTGTACGGTATTGCCATCTTAAGATGATTAATTGTGTAACTTTGCAGGTCAAATTAAACTAGAGCTGCCTAATGTCTTTACTGGCATGCAAAAATAGGTTTTAAAACGTTAATGATGATTAAAAAAAATACATGTTTGTCATATCTATTGATTCAGTGTGTGTAAAGCAACAGTACTATATTGACGCTGTCACAGAGCCCTGTGTTCATCTTACACTGATCAACTGAATAACAGCAGCGATGGCTGATTCGAAATCAGAGATGCATAATGAGATCTTAAAAGTCTCTAGCTTTTGCTGTCACACACGTCTGAGTTGGATGTCTTGAAATTTCCAGAGATACAACCATTTAAAAAAGGTCATAAGAAACCATTTTGACAATGTTTGAATATTCATCATGTGAATAGTTTTTGGGGTTTCTGGTTTGTTTGAAGAAAATTAATAAATACTTCAGAATGAAGCTCTTCTGTGGACTTTGGTTTTCTCACTATTTGGCATTTGACAAAAAAAAAAAAAAAAGGATGTCAGATGTCATTTCTGCCCAATAAGGTGACTTTATTGTCCCAATTCAGAGGCTGCATCCTTCAAAGGCCGTGGAGCGAATACGCGTCCTTCATTTCCCGAGAAATTAAGTATTCAGCAGATTGGTTGCGTCTGAAATCACATACTCTCTTGAGTAGGTACTTATTTTGAATAAGTAATAACTTCATGTCTGCTAAAAAAAATACGTTCTATATACTATAATGTGTGTAGTATGACTAATCTTTTCACTTACTATATAGTAGGGACATATGCGATTTCGGATGCACCCTTGGAAAAATTAACATGTAGCTGTACCTGATATTTATCCGGATGAATAGATATTGAATTAAGACAGGAATCAAATTGCAAGCTTATGAATTGAAATCGTGAAATTTGTGTTAAGCACTTGTAAAAAGTGTAGCCGATCATTGTACCATGTAAACAATGTAACATGTTGTCCTTAAACTGAATGAAATTCTGTTTAGTAATCGAATGTTTTATCAATCACAATACACTCATTGTAATGCCCCCCTCCCTCCATAATCCTCAATACAAGCTAAACTCAAAAGCTTTGATAAATCTACTGATATGATATATGACTGAAGTCCACATCTCATTAGAGTGAGCAAGATTAAACATTTTTCAGGAGAACTTTATTATTCTATTTCCAAAATGTTTAAATTATGACAAAATTAACTGAAATACTGATAAAAATAGATCGTAAAATAGAAATGTGCGATAAACACTTAAATAATAGCAACACACAAACAACGTAATACAAGCCGTTTGTGGTTTTCTGCAAAGTATTAAAGGCAGGAATTTTAAAGTAAGTAGTAAAATTATGCTTTAATGCATGCGTTAAAAAAGATTTATATTGAAAATCTGCTACTGTGTAGAAACAAACCATAGACTGTAAGGAAGTATGACGCAAATCTCGCGAGAGTCAGGTGACCTGGCAGCGTATACACACAGTGCAAGCATGGCGGCGCCCTGTGATTACAAACACGACGCATGAATTCCTGTTTACTAGGTTCAACACAGTGTGTTTATAGTAGAGATGCTCTGAAACTGTCATCTGAACTCAGTAATAGAAGTATACTGAGGAAGATTGTCGGATTTTTAAGATCCAGAGCACAAGATACGTCTGACACGAAACAGGTAGAGTGACTCTCTTTGGCTGGAAGAGTCAAAATGCTGTTGTACACTGAAAGATGTTCATAATTTTAAGAATGTAACCGTAAAAAACCTTTAACTTACAGCTGGCACCATATATATAATAAAGTATGTATATTAGAATTATCAGAACAGTACATGTAATTGAGCAGTTATGTTTCTTGGAGGTAAAATTGCCTATATATCTACATATATTGAAATCATACTACCTATTATAATATATATTGAGAGAGAGAGTCAATAAGACAATACGTGTATCTTTACAATAACATTACATTTGCTGTTTATTATATATGGTTCATCAGTGTATAGAGTTCTTTTTAGAATTTTGTTGAAAACTATATAATTGATATTATAAACAGTAAAAGGAGATTACCAGAAGTCCCTACCTGACACATCACTTTTCATTATAGTTTATGCATTGTAAATAAATTAGTAAAAGTGAAGGAATCCTAAGGTGGTGTTTTCTGGCTAGTTTTTCTGGAAAATTTGATATGCATATAGCAGAAACTATTGTTTTTAGTGAGTATTTATGGGTTTCATAAATGAGATTCATATAATAAAATGTGATGTGTCAAGCAGGGAATTCTTGGGGATCTCCTTTTACTGTTTTCTATAATATATATATATATATATATATATATATATAAGATGGTTTACTACAATATTACAAAGTACTACAAAATGTATTTTCATGTTTCTTGTAGTCAGAAATCTGAATGTACAAGCTTATAAGTTTAACTCTCGCTGCCACTGTATTTAATCTGAATGTGAACTCCATGACTGACATGAACTGTGCTCGTGTCCTCTGAAGACAGCATGTCAGGTGCAGGTCAAAGCAGTGATGGTGGTGCAGGACAGGACACAGAGGCTGATGGAGAACCTCCTCACGAGGCTTTTCTTCAGCGAGGGGTGGAAGAAGAAGAAAAAGAGGAAACGCCACCAGCGGCGAAGCAGCCTCGACTGGAGCAGGACGATGTGGGTCTTGATTTACTCCTGCTTCAGGAGCCTGTGATGCCCTCTGAGGAGACATGTGGGAGCCCAGGTGCTGCTGGGACTCTAGAGGACGGTAAGGCCATTTTTACAAGCACGTCATAGCTTCTGATTTACAGCATCCTGTTTGGCACAATGTCAGTATGCCCTTCTGATGTCTTAATATGTGCTGATATAAACTCCATATGTGGTTCTCTTACTGCCATCTTTAAGTAATTACACAGATATTGTCCTTTAGTCTTTCATATGCATCCAATATTATAGTTAAGCAGCTCTCTGTAAGTGAACTGTTTGGTTCCTTTAATAAATTTGGATGTGATGTTATTTTTTCTTAGATCTGAAATGAAATGTGGTTTACTTTTGTCATGGTTCATCACATGTGAATGCCATTGAACTTTGATCACTTGTCCAATACAACTGTCTTAAATCACAGATAGCCAAGTAACATCATTTATGGATCATTTATTTGTCTAACAACAAAATCAGTTTTTATTTGAATTGCACTTTTTACAGTTATTATTGATTTAAAGTAGTGAACAAGCCATGGACAACTGTAGCACAAGTGTATAGAAGATAATTGTATTCAGTTGGTACTTTTAACTATAGTTATTATTACGCTTACACTATCAAAGATACTTTGGTATAGCCCTCATGATTGCATACACTTGAAATGAAAGTAACGTTTACTTCAGTAGAGGTATGACCACTATTACAGATATGACCAACATTACTTCTCTTATAATAGCTTTGGATTGGCCATGCCGTGGTTTCCCACGTACACTTATCTAAAGTAACATTAAATTAAAACAGAGGTAAGACACACAGTCAGATTTAGATTGGTCAAGCAGCATTTCTGCTGTTCTAAACGGAAATTCACTTCTTGTCTTTGCAAATTAAGTACACTTGACTTGAATTAGAGTAAAATATTAGTCGTCACTAATCTGATGCAAAACTTCCGGAAACATACGAATCCGATTAATCTACTAGGGAAAACAATTTCAGAGTCAGTCGGAATAAAATCAAATGTAAAAATTTATTATGTCAGGTAAATGTATCATGCCAATTTCATAATCAGTTCAAAAATAATCAATAACATCAAATGCTCAGAGATAAAGAGTAAAAGATGTATATTTAGAAAAATACAGAATGCGAAAGTCTTTGAGATCCTTTAACATTATGGGCTGATCTGAGTTACAGAATCGCCACGAGCCTTTCAGAATCTCCCTAAATACTCAGACCAAGCCAGAAACCTCTTTTCAAATGTAAACATGAGTTCACAGTGGGAATTTGCATTAAAGGACAATTCCAGCCAAAAATGAACCTAGGGGTAAATAACACATGGGTACCGAGTCGACCGTTCTCTGGGATGCTTTTTCATGATAATCGAATGTACCCAGTTTTAACGTTAGTTTTAATTTAACCACAGATTATCTTATAATGCTAGTGTATGGGGCATCGCATAAGTAAAAATAAAAATCGCTAGTTAATACCACTAACAAGGCTCAAAATAGCCCCAAACTAGCACGGCGTTACTGGCATGCAAAAGAAAACTAGACTGTTTTCCAAAGATGGCTCCTGCTTGTATATGCGAAGTGTACTGTCTTTATAAAGTATCTTATTAAACTGTCTGTACACTTACAAAGTTCTCAATGCTTCGGTTTGCAGGTAGAGATCCTAATTATGCTACCGTGTTAGTGTGGGTCTATTCTCCGCACCTTATTACAGTTTTGGTTTACTTCTGTGGGAATGAGACCTTTGTACCAGTCGCACTGAGACATTTCAAATGATACCAAACATGCATAATTCTGTATGATAATTGTTCATATTAAACCATGTAGATTTTTGGGTGAATTCAGGTAGGGATGGGTGAAGGGAAATGATGTGTAAATTGGGAGGTGATCAACTCAAGTGTGATCGTGTCTCCAATCGGGATGGTAATATAGCAAGAGAGTTCAAATGTTTATTTCCTTTGTTTTCTCAGAGAGTAGCCCTCTCTTCCAGTTCTTCCAGTTTCTTCAGTCTTAACACCATTTACTGAATAAATTCCTCAATGTGATTGGATACCTGCACCAACCAGCGGATACATTTGATCGCACTGCATCTCAAATGTTGGTTTGGTCTGAAATGTTTATTGCGTTTCATCTGCACACTCTGAGACGCAAGTTATTTGTGATGTACGAAAAAAAGCCACATTGGCTTCCCCGATTACAGCAACTTTCATTTTTATTACAGATATTTTGCACCAATTTCCCAGGAAGTGACGGTTTTGTTCACTTGAACACGAGGGGACAGAAACGCTGCTTTCTAAATGTTTTATGTGATATTATGAACTTGCACATTAAATTCGCAACTTCGGATGGAAACATAGCTAATGTTAATTTGATTCTGTCAGTTGCCTGTCATCACGCTGATGACACAGAACATGCTGTGGGACCTGAGGAGATTGAAGGAGACGTGGAGTGGCATCAAAACGCAGCCGAGACCAGAGAAACTCTCGAATGGGCTGAGGAGGATAAAGCAGACGAGTCTGAGAAGAAGAGTCCAGAAGACAACTCCACTGAGCAGCACTAGTAAGTATACGGACATCTTAAAGGGATCATTCACCCACAAATGAAAATTCTGTCAGTAATTACTCACCCTCGTGTTGTTCCAACACCCCGAAGACCTTCGTTCATCTTCGGAACACGAATTAAGATATTTTTGATTAAATCTGAGAGCTGGATCACTCCTCCATAGGCTTCTTCAGGGACTGAAACTTGCCAGCCCCGAAAAGTTATTAAAGACATCGTTAAAATAGTCCAAGTGACTACAGTGGCTCAATCTTAAGTTTTTCAAGCGATGAGAATACTTTTTTGCGCGCAAAAAACAAACAAAAATAACGACTTTATTTCAACTATTAATTTCCTTCTCTGTGGGCCTCGAGTCAGTTAACGTAGTGTGATTGCGTAGAGCTACGTCACACGTAGGCTCACTATTGGCCGACGCTGGTCATGTGTGTGATGCGTGTGACGTACAACAACAGAAGCGTACGCTGTGAACTAGTGAAATGACTCGAGGCCCACAGAGAAGGAAATGAATAGTTGAAATAAAGTTGTTATTTTTGTTTTTTTTTGTGCACAAAAAGTATTCTTGTCGTTTGATAAACTTAAGGTTGAGCCACTGTAGTCACTTGGACTTTTAACATTTTAACGATGTCTTTAATAACTTTTCGGGGCTGGCAAGTGTCAATCCCTTAGAAGCCTATGGAGGAGTGATCCAGCTCTCAGATTTAATCAAAAATATCTTAATTTGTTTTGCGAAGATGAACGAAAGTTTTACGGGGTTGGAACAACATGAGGGTGAGTAAATACTGACAGAATTTTCATTTTTGGGTGAAGTAACCCTTTAAGCTGTGACAGGGAACATGGCGGGAACAAATGCGTTGAGACAGGGATATTCTCGGCTAGCGATTGTGTGGCGACTCAATGCTGTCTTTTTGCTGTGTCCGCAGTCAAGTCCTCGACTTCAGTCATAGCCCTCAGATGCTGACGGGCTCGTGGGCCGAATACTCCCACATCGCTGAGAATTACCTCAGAGGCTGCAAATGGTGATAACTGATGAAAGCAACTCATTAATGGTGACTGTGTTGTGTAAACTGTACCACAGTATCGATCTTTCTTTATGACGCCTCTCTGCAGGGCTCCAGATGGTTCCTGCATTGTTTCAAACAGCGCTGATAATGTTCTTCGTGTGTATAACCTCCCGCCTGAGCTGTACAGCAGCCGCTGGGACATGCTTTCTGAGATGGTCAGCCTCTTCCAGATCTTCTTTTCATATTTACCATGTAGAAGTAAAAATACTAAGAACTGATTTTGGCCAGTGTTCAAAATGATAAATGTCTCATGACCAGTGTTGGGGGTAATGCATTACAAGTAACTAAAGTTACGTAATCAGATTACTTTTTCATGTAACTAGTAATGCATTACTTTTAAACTTACAAAAAAATATTAGCTACTTTTTCCAAATAATTTATACAAGTTAGTTTTTTTTCACATGTATTGACTGACAGCTCTCCTGTCCTCATGTTGTGAAATCGTGAGTAAGTGCAGAGGCGTTGTGTGTGAACATGATGGTTCGAGCAGGCATTTACTTATTCTGACTTGCACAAAAACAAATTCAGTATTCATAGAAATGAATAAAAACAGGGGAATTCAAACTTTAGTTAAACATCACATTTGTGTTTTTATTGCTGAAGTAAGAGTGTTGAACTTTTTTCTTCTGCAATCCAGAACGGCAGCACAGCTGAAAGGTTTGTTTGAGTTGCGCCCTCTACTGTACAGATGTGAATTTGCATTTTCTTCAGCCTGAGGCTTATTCATTTAACTTTTGGTGTGAAAGGGCCTTTACATTTGCCAAAAAACAGAACTTTTGTTTTGTTATAAAACAAACAAACATGCAAGCCTATCCCAGGTGAGAGAAAGTAATGTAACGCATTACTTTTCATAAAAAGTAACCAAGTAATGCAGTTAGTTACATTGTAGGGAGTATCGCAATATTACAATGCATTACTTTTTAAAATAACTTTCCCCAACACTGCTCATGACACAATTTAAATGAATACTGGCATCTTCATTTTGAAAGCCTTGAGTCAAAGGATCTTTTTTTTTTTGTTGCTTTGCCTCTAAACCATTGATTTATCTTTAAATATGTAAACATTCTTGTTTGCTTATTTGAAAATCCTGTGCACAATATAATGCTGTTGCTTCTGTGTCCACTCAGAGTCCAGTGCTGAAGATGGCAGAAGGAGACACCATCTATGACTACTGCTGGTTCCCTAAGATGACCTCTATGGACCCGGACACATGCTTGTGAGTGTGTGTATATAATGTGTGTGTGTGTGTCTATACACTACTGTTCAAAAGTTTGGAATCCGTAAAATAAAAAAAAAAATAAAAATTCTCTGAAAGTCTCTTATGCTCATCAAGGCTGCATTATCTGATCAAAAATATAGTAAAAACAGTTATATTGTGAAATATTAACTTAAAATAACAAATTTCTGTTTTAAATATATTTTAAAATGCAATTTATTCCTGTGATGGCAACTATGAATTTTCAGCATAATTTCGGCATCAGTCCTCAGTGTCACATGATCCTTCAGAAATCTTTCTAATATGCTGATTTTGCTGCTAAAGAAACATTTCTTGTTATTATGACAGTTGTGCTGCTTATTTCATTTTGTGGAAACTGAGCGATCGCCCTGAGTGCAAAATGTATGGGAGTCTATGGGGCTAGACGGCTAAATTTGTCTCTTTCACCCGATTGCCGTTGAGAAATCTCAGATTTGAATGTAGGTTTTGCAAGTTCAACATGGGTTATAGGTCGAAAGTTGAATGAACCAGTACTTATGTCCTTTCGATTTCTTACAGGTTGAGTTGTTGTTGCCCATTACACGCTAGCATTCTGATAATGGACGCTGATTGGTCAGTGAAGGACTGATTACGACCAGAGATACCGCTTGATGGCATAGTGGCATCCGAAGCGGGACCAGAATGTGTGTGTGTGTGTGTGTATTTTCGGCATGGTCTTTTAAAACAACAAAACAAAAACTCTTCTAGCATGTGTATTTACTTGTGTCAGCGGTGTTGTCGATGCCTCGGGAGAAAAGAAAGTGCAGAGCGCGAAAGCACCAAAGTGACTGAAGGATTGCCGTAAAGCAGTATCTCTGGTGGAACGATGTTTATGACGTCGTTGACATTTTAAAATACTTTTTAAAGCAAATAAGTGACTCTAAAAAATCTAACACCCAGCAATGAGTAATTTCTTTGCATCTTCTTTCAAATTCAACATTCAAATTACTAGACAAAAAATTATATCCTGATAAAAGTGAATTTTGAGGGGTATAGCTCCATATAGACCTCCATTCATTCTGCACTCGTCCTGTGAGCGCCCTCATATGGAGCCAGAGTGGAACTGCAACCAGTTCAGAAGCCGGAAGTTTACTGCGAGTGAAAGTTCTCCACTTATTAGACATTCTCTGGTATTAGGATTATATCTTCACTTGCATTGCACAAACAGCATTTTGAGAAAAAGAATGAGAATTGTGGTTTGTGTTTGGAAAGTTAATGTTAAGGACTGTGTTTGCTGGGCGGTTTGAAACACTCATTAATAGTTGTCATTTTGTATTTATCTTCAAAGTTGTTTTGAAAGCTAGCAAGCAACAGATAAAGCAGAATAAATGCGCTATTATCCATTCAGCAGGGCAACTGACAGTCAGAATCATGTAGCAGTGCCTAAATTGATATGCAATATGCATAAGATTTGTTCTGTGGAGAAGAATTGTGTTTGGCTTCCCATTCAGCTCATAGCAAAATAAAACATGCTCTACATGCCAATGTTTGTAACCCCAGATCTAGAGGAGGATCAGAAGAAGCTTTTTTCTAATATTTCTTGTGCTTTTCACTTTACAAAAACGACATTGAGTTACTTAGTAAAGACTAAAGTAATGTGTTCATGGCTGTTGGAGAGGATCATTAAACAAAGGTTTTATAGGGATAGTTCACCCAGATATTGACATTCTTTGATTCTCTATTCACTATATTTTCAAACCTTTAAATTTTCTAAAATTTGACCATTTGGACTTGACCAATTTGTGGGGTTTCATTTACTGATTAACAGTCACATTTTTACAATCTTCATTGCCTGGTTTACAAAGTGGCCCAGTTAATTGTTTCCAGAGACATGGCACGGCTTTAAAGAGATTGAGTTTTAATTAAGCTGCTATTGTTCCAGATCAGCGTTGCTGTGTTTCTTCTCTGTTATGATCAGTGCTGATGAGCCTTGTCTCCTCTGGTGGAGATTCAACCCAGAATGTAAATTTCAAGGCTTGGATTTATTGTGGCTGCTCACATTTCCTGTACTTTCTGCAAAACCCTCTGGAGGGAGTGAGTGGTTTTGATTGTGCCTATTTATAAAATTCTTGGTTCTGGCTCTAAAATGTGACAGATTTTTGCACCGTGCGTAACAACATCCCTTAAGTTGTGGTAAAATATCTATCTATCTATCTATCTATCTATCTATCTATCTATCTATCTATCTATCTATCTATCTATCTATCTATCTATCTATCTATCTGTCTATCTGTCTATCTGTCTATCTGTCTGTCTGTCTGTCTGTCTGTCTGTCTGTCAGAGTGCTGTTGTCTGTCTGTCTGTCTGTCTGTCTGTCTGTGTGTGTGAGAGAGTGCTGTTGTGTCTGTCTATCTGTCTATCTATCCATCTATCTATCTATCTATTTATCTGTCTGTTTGTCTATCTCTGTGTGTGTGTGTGTGTGTGTGTGTGTGTGTGTGTGTGTGTGAGAGAGTGCTGTTGTGTCTGTCTATCTGTCTATCTATCTATCTATCTATTTATCTGTCTGTTTGTCTATCTGTGTGTGTGTGTGTGTGTGAGAGAGAGAGTGCTGTTGTCTATCTATCTATCTATCTATCTATCTATCTATCTATCTATCTATCTATCTATCTATCTATCTATCTATCTATCTATCTATCTATCTATCTATCTATCTATCTATCTATCTATCTATCTATCTATCTATCTATCTATCTATCTATCTATCTATCTATCTATCTATCTATCTATCTATCTATCTATCTACCTATCTACCTATCTACCTACCTACCTACCTACCTATCAACAAATTCAGTAGAACAGATAAAGATCATATTAGGTGTATCGATGTGCCACAGCCTGAGAGACAGCAGGTGAATGTGTGTGTAATAATGTTTCTATCTGTCTATCTATCTGTGTGTGTGAATGCTGCTGTGTCTCTATCTATCTATATCTATATATCTGTCTCTCTATTTATCTGTCTGTCTGTCTGTACAATTTTTTTATGTGTGTGTGTTTGTTAGGGTTTGCAGAAAGCAGTGCTGGAATTGTTTAGGGAGGAAGTAAGTGGTCTCTTGTTCTTCATCTCCAGTTCTCTGTCGCTCCAGCTCTCGTTTAATGATGTTCTCTTTGATGGTTATGTTTTTTGTTGGACAAAAGGCAATGGAACAGAAATCAGTCCAAATCAACGGCAGTCATCATGGATAACTGCGGCAGGTTGCTAACGAGGGCTCGTTAACAGTGGCATGTGCTGTTTCACACACACAGCATCAGTTCTGATCAAACGTTGTTTGGGATTACAGAATCCACCCTGCAGCGCCCGAAAATGACAAAGGAAAGGGAGGAACGACAAGTCTCGGGTCAAGGACACTCTGTTAACTTCATAAAGAACTCATAAAGATGAAGAGGATGAGGTTAAAGAAGTCAGACGAGACGTGCTCCGTAACAATTTGTCATCTTTTATCTAGTCTTAGTGATATTGTTTACAGGTATTTCTAAAGCGCTGTGAAACGCCGCAGTTTTCGAGTATTTCTCTTCCAGGCGTGCGTAGCGTAATGTTCTGACTGCTGCCACGGGCTTAAAGAGCTGCTTGAAGGTCCACAGGGGTTGATCATTAACTCTGACTTATGATTGGCTGTTTCCTCCAGGGGTGGTGCTTAGTATTCAGGTCATTTACTTCCTCCATCTCAGCTCAAGTCATTTGGTGTAGTTTCTCATTATTCACTTTTAAACTGTTGCCCTCCTGTTGAGACGGAACGTCGGATCTGTACTTAAGGGAATGGTTCTCCGAAAAATAAAAATTCTGACATCATTTACTCTTGTCATTCCAGTCCAAACCCATAAGGCATTAATCTGTCAATAGCATAGTAAAGCACAGCTCAACGATTCACTTTCAAACCAACCAGGTCAGCATAATGAATTTGCATAACCAGCTTAAAGAGGTCATGACATGTAATTTTTTTTAATTTTATTTTTTTAAAGGGGTCCTATTATGCTTTTTCACTTTTTCAACTATATTTAGTCTTAATGTTGCTGTTTGAGCATAAAAAAGAGTGGCAAGGTTACAAAGCTCAAAGTCCATTACAGAGGGGGATATTTTATTTAACAGAATACACTTTTCAAGAACTAAAACGCACTTTTTCCGGATCTCATCTTATGAAGTCATAATGTTCCTCATTTAAATAATCTCCGCCCACGGAATACGTAAAGAAGTTAGCGAGGCCTGGTTAAGCTGCGCCAGAGAAGATGAAGGGTGTTGTCGCTGTTTTTTTCCACCCCGGAAAAAGTTTGTCCTAAGGCTGATGATTTATTTTTAACACTGTTCCTGAACATTAGATCCTCAACGTTTGTCTGTGCGCTGCACATTTTACGCAGAACAGCAGACAGACAGTGTACAATGCAGGCAATACGCACAAACGCTTCTCCTGAAAGATGGAGCCATTCCCATTTTGTCGGGACAATCTATTATTTATGGATCACAACTTCTAAGTATGTCTTATTATTTGCAGTTGTGTTTTCTATTAACAATTGATGTAGTGTTTACTTTAGGTTTTGTAAACTCTTGGTTTTGTAAGACTGTTCACCACCCCTTAGGAAAATTATCCATGATTTTGTGATCGATTACTGGAATTTCCATGCCTCCACGCACGTCATCAGCGTGTTTCATGAGGCTTTGCAGAGTTGTAGACAGACGTCAGTCACCAAGCACCGCAACCGAAACAGCAGCCGCCTTTTACAGTTCCTCTTGAACCAAAACTACGAGCTTATGCTGCGTTCACACCATGTCATAACCAGTGATGGGAATAACGGCGTTATAAATATTACTTTTTCCAGTAACGAGTAATCTAATTGATTACTCTTCTCATCTTAATAACGCCGTTACCGTTACTGCCAAAAATTGCGGCGTGTTACTATAACTGATGAAGCTGTTTTTTTTTTCATCAGACCAACTAGATCTCTGAGCGAGAGGCAAATACTTTTTTTACTGTTCTTCCTTGGTTAGTGGGCAGAGCACGAGACAAGCGCATAAATGCTGACGATTGGCTGAGGTACAGTAAAATGTAATTGTAAGCCAATCAGAGGTAGAGTTGGGCGGGTGTTCGAAAGCACGCATAGTAGTGATGGGCACTTGGCTCTTTTGACTCAGCTCACTGAAAAGAGCCAGCTCTTTTGGCTCACAAAAGGCTCTTTAAATGACTTTGAATATAATATTTCAATTTTTATTACATAATTATTTAATTTCTATAGGCTTAATTTGTAAAAATAGAGTCAGCTCTTCAAATATGCGAGCCAGCTCCCGACTTACACCTAAAAGAGCCGGGTCTTAGAGTCGGCTCATTCGCGGATCGCGAACGACCCATCAAAAGCTCATTAGCGAACGAGTCGATCCATCATCACTAACGCTCATTCGCGAACGACCCATCATCTCTAACGGCTAACGCTCATGAATTGCGAACGACCCATCATAACGCATAGTCGGACAGGACAGGACACACAAGGAACAACACAAGCCAGTCAGTCAACGAGAGACAGGTATGGCGACGAGCCCAAATAATCCAAAAATAGCCTTCTCTAAATGGAAGTATAGACATCACTTTGTCCCACAGCAACATTTTTTTTTTAGACGTGTGTACAATGTTTCATGTTTCTGTTAATAATGTATTGTATTAAGTGTCCATTTCATTATAATATTCATATTTATTATAAATAATTGAACATGCACATGTATTTTAAGTTCCGTTAAAGAGGGGTAGAGGTGGGGTCACATCTGAGCATTTAAAATTTAATTTTACTTGAAAGTAACGCAATAGTTACTTTCTTAAGTAACTAGTTACTTTTAAAATTTGTAACTGAGTAACTAATTTAGTTACTTTTTGGAAGAAGTAACTAGTAACTGTAACTAATTACTTTTTAAAAGTAACTTGCCCAACACTGGTCATAACCGTAATTATGAGATGGCAACCCGTAACGTTCTACCCGGAGCTGTTCACGTCCTCAGTCTTAAGGCTGATTTATACTTCTGCGTCGGACCTACGCCGGAGCCTCTACGCCGTAGACTACGCATTGGTTTTAATTTATACTTCTGCGTCGTTGTCCGCGTTGATGCACGCAGAGGGAGCATGTGAAACCCGAGGGAGCGGTTTGAGCAGACCAATCACAGCGCTTGCGTCCGCGTAGAATTGACGCGTTGTTACATTTTTGGAGAGGTGCACGTCAGGGTACGCCGAAGGGTACGCGCGCTACGCACAGCCTACGCCGTAGCTACGGCGTAAGTTCGACGCAGAAGTATAAATTGGGCTTTAGATTTATGCATTTCTATGTCAGCACAATTAACGATGAATTTAATCTGCATCAGTCAGGTGGCACAAGTCAGAGCTCTGTATATCTCTTTTCCACCAATGCTAACCAGGTGCTGGTTCTGGGCTGGTGCTTATGCCAGTTCGGTGCTGAGAACCAGCTCGATTTTCCACAGACTGTAGAGTCAGAGTAGGGCTACCTCCGTTGTCCTAGCAACGCGTCATGACATCCATAACAGCAATGGAGAACTACATATACTCTTGCTCATAAAGGGAATTATAAGTTATGAAATAAATGTTGTGTGTTTAACATAAGATGCTAAAATGACGCTAAAATGTCCCGGTTTACACCAACCACTATGAAATTGTTCCGGTTGTCAGCGATTAAATAGCCGATGTGGTCTAATTATAGCCCGATCACTTACTAAGCCCATGTAGAAAGACTAATAAAGCGTACAGCGGATGATTTTAAAGCTAACGTTAACAGCTGACCGGTGTTTTAAAAATGGCGTCCCAAAGTGTTTGTTTTCGAACGTTACAATAACCCCGCCCCCAGCACCTGACGTAACCGGTTCTTATCTCTAGTAGTGATGGGCAATCCGGCTCTTTTTTATGAGCCGGCTTGTTTGACTCAGCTCACTGAAAAGAGCCGGCTCTCTTGGCTCACAAACGGCTCTTTAAAAAAAATCACGTTTTGACTATGATAGGTTTGAAAACAATTCTAATTAAATTATTAAATGAAATCATACTCACAATATCTTTAAAAGTGCATTGATTTGTTAGGAAAAAAGAATACTATTAAGCATTTGCATTTCAATTACAACTTTTTTGATGTTTGGAAACAACATTCAAAACAAATACAATCTGAATCTAAACAACATAATAGAACCCATATTAAAGAAAAATAAATAACTGAAAGGATTAAACTGGTCCCTCTTTTTCTCTCTTCTTTATTGGCATGTTATAACCAGCATGAACTATCTCACTAGTTATGTTTTGTATAACTAGCATGAACACACACACACATACACACACAATGGCTAGGCCCCTCCCTCATGCCGTATAATTGGTTGACACCTCGTGTATGATTGACAGGAACAGAACGTGAGGCTGATCTGACAGTCGAAACGAATGTGTGCACCTTTGTAAAGGCCTATAATTTTTTTTTTTGTTCTTTGAATTAGTCAATCATTTTAAATAAAATAATCATTCATTATTTCTTTATTACATAATGATTTAATTTCTATAGGCTATATTTTTAGAGTCGGCTCTTCAGATATGCGAGCCAGCTCCCGTCGTTCACCTACAAGAGCCGACTCATTCGCGAACGACCCATCACTAATCTCTAGACCAGCGCAAAGTTGGTGCTGAGTTGGAACCTGTTTTCTTGGCCCAGAGCCAGGTTTATTTGTATGGAAAAGCAAAGAACCGATTTGAAACTAGGCTCTGGCTCCTAACCAGCACCAGCACCGCCTTGGTGGAAAAGGGGTATAAGACGTTCATTATTATTGTAATGTTATGTGCTTGACATGAGGTAGTTTAACGCCGTCTCTCGTCTCTGATGCTTTGCCATCTCTTCTGTGTTTTGAAGGAGGCGTGGCATGGAGACGCTCTGAAGGGAGGGTGGGATCTCATGCTTTTAAAGCTAGCTTGCTATTGCTACCCTACCTGTAAGCTCTGAAACTTGGATTTTTTAATGATACAAAGAACTCTTATATTTCTTATATGTCCTTTATGTCCTCTTATATGTAAAAAATGAAGGCAAATTGATTTCTCATGTCATGACCACTTTTAAACATGAGCAAAACCTGTGTGGGAAACTTTTTCACACTAATGCCAAAACTCCCCGTCTGATTCCTATTACAATAACTGGATTTCGTCTGAAAGTTCATCGAGCAATGGCAGATATTTCCGTACCTTAAAAGTGTGATCAAAATATCCATGTGGCTCGCTGATAAATTTCCAAGTGCTTCAATCGAATTTGGTGAGAAACAATCTGACAATTTAGCAGTTTTACAGTAAAATCATAGCGTTCACTCAAATTCATGAGAGTATTCATGTATTTAATCCTCACATGACCAAGTTTCCATACAATAACGTGCCTTGTTTTGCCATGAACATCCTGAAGTGCAGAGACGGTTTATAAAAAGCTCTATTATTTTTTTTTTCAATGTTCTGAAATCCTTAATTCATGTAATACAATGTTTTAGTTTATATTTAGTTGTGTATATATAGCTTGTACTGTCCCCTATAAATGCCAAGGGATTGCCTAGGGGTTTTCCAATCCTTTGGAGGGCACGTACTCATATGCCTAATTTCTTTCATCTAGCAGTAGTTGTCATCTTTCACTTCAAATTGTCTTAGCTCTTAATTTGTTAGATTTTCTATTGTAAATGGGTCTTTTGTGTTGCCGGTTTGGATGAGAGCCAGACTGATTATTAAAGGGTTAGTTCACCCTAAAATGAAAATTCTGTCAGTATTTACTCACCCTCATGTTGTTCCAACCCCGTAAGACCTTCGTTCATCTTCGCAACACAAATTAAGATATTTTTGATGAAATCTGAGAGCTGTCTCACTCCTCCATAGGCTTCTATGTAATTGAAACTTGCCGGCCCAGAAAAGTTAGTAAAAACATTGTTAAAATAGTCCAAGTGACTACAGTGGCTCAACCTAAGTTTATCAAGTGACGAGAATACTTTTTGTGCGCAAAACCCCAAAAAATAACGACTTTATTCAACTATTTATTTTCTTCTGTGTGGGCCTCTGAGTGAGTTCACGAGAGCGCCACGACGCATGCGCGAGAACTGAGAACATGAGGGTGAGTAATTACTGACAGAATTTTCATTTTTGGGTGAAATAATCCTTTTAAGTCTGATGTTGCATTCTCTTGTAGTTTTGAAAAATAGTTTTGAGATTTTTGCAGTATGTTTTTGTAACATGCAGTGTATTTCAGTTTCCCTCATTTTTTACAGCATTGCCAGCAGTAGCCGGGACAACCCAGTCCACATATGGGACGCATTCTACGGGGACCTTCGTGCATCTTTTCGACCCTACAACCACCTGGACGAGCTGACCGCGGCCCATTCCCTGTGTTTCTCTCCCGACGGCTCTCAGCTCTACTGCGGCTTTGATAAAATGGTCAGGGTCTTCCACACCGACCGTCCTGGGAGAGACTGTGAGGAAAGGCCCACCATGGGTGAGGGTCCCTCTTGTAGAGAAATAACCGCTGCATCAATCACTCTTCAAACGGTTTTTAATCGGGGTCATTAAGACGGCTGTCTGGCTTGCATGGGTGTGGAATGCCTGTAATCCCATTTCATTTCTTTTTGTTTGTTTGGGTGGATTCATTCCAAACGCATTCATGGCGGGAAACACATATTTGGCTTGATTAAGCTAACATGGCATGCATGGCTTTCATCTAGACAGTGGCTGTGGATATAATTATCTTAGCATGTTTGTGGTGTCTGACTCATTCACGTTGTTTCAACACTGCTATTGTAATTATTGGTCTGGATGTAACACAAAAGATCTTTGTTCAGACTGACGAGTGTTTGAAATATGCAGGCCTATTATATTATTATATTAAAGTAAAATAGATAATATAGTTCCATCTTTATACTCTGATTGGATGAGCCACATACCAAGATGTTGTGAAGGAGCTGATATACGTACACTACTGTTCAATAGTTCGGGGGAAAATAAAAAAAAAAAGGTAAAAAATTAAAGTTATTCTTCAAGGACATTTATAGTGTTACAAAATCTTTCTTTTGATGAAATATATTCAGTGTTGTTCTTTTGAACTTTCTATTCATCAAAGAATCCTGAAAAATTGCATCACATTTTCCATCAAAATATTTATCAGCACAACTGTTGAGCAGCAAATCATCATATTAGAATGATTTCTGAAGGATCATGGGACGCTGAAGACTGGAGTAATGATGCTGAAGATTCAGCTTTGATCACAGGAATAAATTACATTTTAAAATATACTGAAATTGACAACAGTTATTTTAAATTGTTTAATTGTAACTTGTTTTTTTTTTTTGTTTTTTTCTGTATTTTTTTGAGCATACGAGACAAAAAAAAATCGTACGACCCCAAACTTTTGAACAGAGGTGGACACCTGTGACGGCACATCAAATGAAGTCTATATTTATGCGTAAAGTTACAATGTTGTTTGACTCCCTTAAGCAAGTAAATTCAGCTTCTCGTTAGACCCCTTAAAGGAACAGTTCACCCAAACATTTAAATGTCATTAATTACTGACCCTCATGTCTTTCCAAACCCGTAAGACTTTCGTTCATCTTAAGAACACAAATGAAGATCTTTTTGATGAAATCTGAGAGATTTCTGTCCCTTCATTGACAGCTACACAACTGACACTTTGACACAGGTTCAGTTGAGCTTCTGTTTATGTTAGTTGATCGATGTTTATACAGTATGTGACTAAAAGCCTAAATTAAATCATCATATAAAGCGATTGAGTTTCTTCTGAAAATTTGGGCTAAATTGCTCAATTATGGATTAGTTTTACTATCTCTTTATGAACTTTTTGAAGTGTCAAAGTGTCAGTTGTGTAGCTGTCAATGGAGGGACAGAAATCTCTCAGATTTCATTAAAAAGATCTTCATTTCTGTTTTGAAGATGAATGAAAGTCTTACGAGTGTTGAACGACACAAGGGTGAGTAATTAATGACTGAATTTTTATTTTTGGGTGAACTATCCCTTTAATAACAAGTTATTTCTTGCCTGGACTTGTTTGGAAAACACCACTCTGTATTTGCTCATTAATCTTTTTCGTTCTCGAATACAAAAATACAAAATAACTTTTGTTCCTGTTTTTCTTTCCGCTCATTTCTTACATCATTCTTCTTTCAAGTGAAGAAACAGGGTCAGACTGGCATTATCTCCTGTATTGCCTTCAGTCCGTGCCAGTCCATGTACGCCTTAGGGTCATATTCTCGTTCGACCGGCCTTTACTCTTGTGAGGATGGATCTCTGCTGGCTCTTCTGCCCACTCGACACCACGGAGGCCTTACACACCTGCTGTTCTCACCCAACGGCTATCACATGTACACGGGCGGCCGCAAGGTCAGTGGGGTCATACACGCTGTATTCCTGTCCCTCACAGCTTTGTTTTTATTCGTCAAATTAAATATGACGGATATCAGATGCATCAGCCAATCAGAAGCACTGCTATTTGCTTGTATGTTTTGAATTATCTTGCTAATACTATGTGTCGCTGCCTTTAGGACTCAGAGATCCTGTGCTGGGACGTGAGAGACCCAGGACAGGTTTTGTTCTCCATGCACAGGAACGTCAATACCAACCAGCGTATCTACTTTGACATGGACCAGTAAGATCAAGATTTACAACGCGCCTTAAAACTCAACCATAGTAATTAGACCCGTTTATGTTCTGCTCATGTTATGTTGATATTTGTGTGTCTGAATTAGATCTGGACGATATCTGCTGAGTGGGGACACCGATGGTGTGGTGTCAGTGTGGGACACCCTCACAGCGCCACCTGATGGGAATGAGGAGACGCTACAGCCAATGCTGCAGTTTCAGGCGCACACAGATTGTGCTAATGGCATCAGGTACAAGTATTATTTAAATGTATAACAATTACTTTAAATTTGACAAAAATTTAAACCTTATTTGCAGATTTCAAAGAAATAATGCCTTATAAATCTTCGCTTTAATGGATAGATTGTGATCTCTATCTTTTTATTGTGCCTCTTTAATTTTCCTGAATTTAAGAGTACTCAAAGGTTAAATTTGTGCCAGAATTTCCCTATATTAGGTTTGTCCCCTACCCAGCCTTTTCCTCTAGAATACATTTATTAAAATCAGGGAAACTATAATTTGCACTTTTTCTTAAGAACTTAGAAAGCATATTATCAATTCATGTGGTATTTATGAACTACTGTTCAAAAGTTTGGGGTCAGTATGATTTTTTTTTATGTTTTCGAAAGAAGTCTCTTATGCTCAGCAAGGCTGCATTTATTTAATCAAAAATACAATTAAAACGGTAATAGTGTTAATATTGCAATTTAAAATAATTGTTTTCTATTTGAATCTATTTTAAAATGTCTTTTATTCCTCTGAAAGCTGAATTTTCAGAATCATTATTCCAGTCACATGATCCTTCAGAAATGATTCTAATATGCTGATTTGCTGCTCAAGAAACATCTCTTATTACCAATGTTGAAAACAGTTGTTTAATATTTTTGTGGAAACCATGATACATTTTTTCAGGATTCTTTGCCAAACAGAAAGTTGAATATAAAGAACGACATTTATTTGAAATAGATTTTTTTTTGTAACAATGTAAGAGTCACTTTTGATCAATTTATTGGATATTTCGGAACAAAAGTATACATTTCTATAAGTATAAAAAAAAATCTTACTGACTCCAAAATTTGAATGATAGTGTCTATCTAATTCGTGCATGTATTTGTTTTTAAACAAATACATTTTTCAAGATGTGCCCCTAATTGAAGAATGACTTTTTAAAGGAAAAGATTGATTATAAATGGAATCAGTACATAAAATGCTTAATATCAAAGATGAATGATAAACAGCAAGTGCTTTTTGCCATCACAGATATTTATCTGCAGTGCAAGCGCTGGTCTGTCTAATGGCGCTTTTCCACTGCATGGTACGTTACGGCTCGGTTCGGTACGGCTCACTTGTGGCGCTTTTCGAGTCGTGCGATATCAAAGGCAGCGAAGGATACATCTATTCGATACATATCACGATACTGAACTCACGATACGATATTATTGCGATACTCCAAGACATATGGTAAAAGGTTAACAGAAAATGTACTGTTGATTAAAATGCTAAATTTGATATTACATTGTGTGTGTAAATGAATATGCTTGCACTTTTAACCCAATGCACAGGACAATAGAGACACCAGAATAAAAATATTCATGATTCTGAAGCTGAAGCTGAAAATACTGAATTATTTGAGACGAATATGCTTACACTCTCTCACTGACTAGATATATTTAAAATAATGTAGGCCACTTTTTACTGGTAACATAAAACATTTGGAATTATCAGGACCCACAAATATTCCCCCATTGCATTATACATTATATTCAACATTATATATATATATATAAGTAGTTTAATGTAGTCATGACACTGAAAACTTGAAGTTTTTCCTCGCACAGTAATTTTTATTTATTATTATAATTTTATTTATTAATTTTTATTAACTATCCACAATACATATTGTCACTATCCACGATACATATTGTTGCATTTTTGTATTACGATATATTGTGACCCGATATATTGTTACACCCCTATTACATAGTGCACGTTTAATCTGCTAAATAAATAAATGACTAAATATGGCTAACTTTACCCCCACTAACATTTTTTTACTCTCTCATTTCTACAGTGTGCACCCCTTCATGCCATTAGTGGCTTCATCCAGTGGTCAGCGCAAGTTCTGCTGGCCGTCTGACAGCGGGGACTCGGGGTCTGATTCAGACGAGGGAAATGTGATGTCAACAAATGACGTCCGACAGGACAACGCTCTGGTGCTGTGGTGGGCCGGCCCATTGAGCTCAACCAATGAGAGGCTGCAGGAGGAGGAGCCGACAGTTATCGAAAGCTAGAACTTTTGATTGTAAAACTGCACATCAAACGGACCCATAATCTACTGCCACACCTATCATACTGATTGTTTAGGTGAAGAGTTGTAAGACTGTAATTCTGCATTGATTTTAATTGTAGAATAGTCCTTTTTTTAAATCCTCCGGCCTTTTTGCATGTCGCTAGGTTCGTAAACCTCAATCGGTGAATGTCTAAAAGTCATAACAAACCAAAATCCGTTGAATTTAAACTGGTTTTGACAACACATTATGATTTAGATGACCTGGAACACCTCTGAGATATGAATAATTCATTCATAGTTTTCATGTTGTATGGACGGCTCCTTAAATTGATGTTTAGGTTGGGTTTTCTAGCAATGCTTTCAGGATCTGTCCTGTCGCTGCTGGAGTGAGATGCCTCTCAGGTTTACCATTTAGCTGCACAGCCTTTTCCGATTTGCATTGGGTTTGTTTTCCTTTCACCATGTAGAACCTGTTTTCAGGAAACACGTTGAGCCTTGTCTGGGACTTTCAGTGAAGACAGAACAGTTGTTTCAGGAGCAGGTTTAATCCATGTAAGAGATGATTTTGACACAGGGAAGGTCTGTGTATGATGGACTGAGACGTTGTGTCAGATGTTAAATGTGTTCTAGAGCTACAGTGGGCAGCTGTGAATATATTTTTGTAAGCCTGTAATCTGCTTTATTGTGTGTGAATGTGTTTGGTTTCCTGCATCTCAATGAGCCTCGTTGCTTTAGCTGAGACTGCACATTCCTTTTTATAATAACAACCCGTGTTTGTTTGTTTGTGTCTTTTCATATTCTAATGTTAGCTGTTGTCTTGACACAGTGGTGTGCATTTTTTACAAATGTACACTTTTTACAGCTTTACCCTGTGTGTATGTTCTGTACTTTACTCTTTAAAGCAGTGGGTTTGAATGTTTCAGGCTTGCCAAACATGCTGAATATCATATTACTACATCCACTGCTGAAAGCTTCAGTTGTTTGTACAAATGTGTAACACAAACCCTTTTATTTTGTACAGTTTTCCTGGATTGTAAGCCACCTCATTCAGGTCTGCTTGTGGCTCTTTCTGCTCAGAGGAACCGTTTGCAACAGGCATATCGCAGTGGCTAAAATTAATAAACATGTTTACATAAAAAATGTCACTGTCATTCTGTAATTAGTGGTGTTTGCAAAGGTAAGTTACTATTGCTCATGCTTTGAACAAACCTCTAACACAAAGTAAACTTCATGGGCGCGTAACTTCTCCCGTCCAGCATTTGTTTTATGATATCATGCAGATTTCAAAGCAATCATAGGCCCAATTCATTATGTTGTTTCAAGAAAAAAATCTTAGAAACCTAAATACTGATTTTTACTGACAATTACAATGCTTTACAACCATAGAACAAAAAGAGTTAAATAAACTTATCACTTCATCTAAAACAACAACATGTTTATTAGATCCTATACCAACTGAACTACTGAAAGAAGTGTTACCTATAGTGGAAGAGCCTCTTCTCAATATTATGAACTCATCTTTATCTTTAGGTCATGTTCCAAGAACGTTCAAGCTGGCAGTTATAAAACCTCTTATTAAGAAACCACAATTAGATCCAAATAACCTAGCAAATTACAGACCCATTTCGAAATCTTCCATTTATGTCAAAAATATTAGAAAAAGTTGTGTCCGCTCAACTCGGCTCTTTCTTGCAAGAAAACGACATCTATGAAAAGTTTAAGTCTGGATTCAGGCCGCATCATAGCACTGAAACTGCGCTTGTTAGAATCACAAATGATTTACTTTTAGCTTCGGACCAAGGCTGTATCTCAGTACTAGTTTTACTTGATCTTAGTGCTGCGTTTGATACTATAGATCACACAATACTCTTAGATCGACTACAAAATTACACTGGTGTTCAAGGACAAGCATTAAGCTGGTTCAGGTCATACTTATCTGACCGCTACCATTTCGTCTACTTAAATGGAGAAAAATCGATTATAACTTCGGCAAACTATGGAGTGCCGCAGGGATCTGTGTTAGGCCCTTTATTATTCTCAATATATATGCTGCCACTTGGTAATATTCTAAGGAAACATGGAATTAGTTTCCATTGTTATGCTGATGACACTCAAATATATATTTCATCACGGCCAGATGAATACGCTAAATTATCCAAATTGACAGATTGTGTTAAAGATATAAAAGATTGGATGACGCGTAATTTTCTTTTATTAAATCCAGACAAGACAGAGGTATTACTTAACGGTTCTAAAAACCGTCCACAAAACCTTTCACAGCACGACTATAACATAGTAGGATGCCCTCTTACTTTATCCGCTACAGTAAAAGACCTGGGTGTTACATTAGACTGCAACCTGTCTTTTGAAAAGCATATTTCATATGTTACAAAAACTGCCTTTTTCCACCTTAGAAACATTGCTAAGCTACGTAATATGCTATCAGTCTCTGATGCAGAAAAGTTAGTTCATGCATTCATGACCTCGAGACTAGATTACTGTAATGCTTTATTAGCTGGTTGTCCTGCATCTTCAATAAACAAGCTACAGTTAGTCCAAAATGCAGCCGCTAGAGCTCTTACTAGATCAAGAAAATATGATCATATAACACCAATTTTATCATCACTTCATTGGTTACCTATAAAGTTCCGTATTAAATACAAGGTATTGCTTTTGACTTATAAAGCTCTAAATGGTTTAGCTCCAGTCTATTTAACGGATCTTCTATCGCCTTACAATCCATCGCGCTCTTTAAGATCACTAAATTCGAGGCTTCTGGTCATTCCTAGGATATCCAGATCCACCAAAGGAGGCAGAGCATTTTCACATTTAGCTCCGAAGCTCTGGAATAGCCTTCCTGATATTGTTCGTAGCTCAGACTCGCTCTCCCAGTTTAAAACTAGACTGAAGACGCATCTATTTAGCCAGGCATTCATATAATTTTTTTATCTTACAGTTACTGTAAATTCGGCCTCTAGTTCATAAACGCCAGAGGAGAACTGGCCCCTGACTGAGCCTGGGTTCTCCCAAGGTTTTTTTTTCTCCATTGGGTCATCTGATGGGGTGTTAGGACACCATTAGGTCACTGGATGGAGTTTTTCGGTTCCTTGCCACTGTTGTCTTTGGCTTGCTCAGTTGGGGATATTCAAATTAATTAACCAATCATACCATTGATCAGCTCTACCAAACTTGGATGTCTTTTTTCCAGTAATAAACAAACATTGTTAAGTTGTTTTGATTGATACTGTGAAGCAGCTTTGATACAATCTGTATTGTGAAAAGCGCTATATAAATATATTTGACTTGATTTGATCTTTTTTTTTTCTTTTTCTTTTTTACAGCAGTGTATTACAACAATTTCAATAGAGGCAAATTTTTTAAGGCATATTTGAAACACGTTATAATGAAGTAAATAAATTTTAATAACATTTTCAAAATTCTTTTTTTTCTCTTTCAAATTTTGTCTGAAGAACAATCTTAAGAAAAAAGTTCACATTCTTAGTCACGGTAAAACGGCAAGTCTCTACTTCCAACTTTTTATCTAATCTGAGTTTAATGGATTATCGAAAAATAAAAAAATGTGTAGGACGGTTTGTATTGTATGTGAGTGTTGTACTCAAAAAATGCAGTCGATTGTGAAGTGATTTGAGAAGTCCGACATGTCACCAAAGAGAAGTCATTTTCACTGGAAGATCAAGCTAAGAAATTTTAATTAAACATTGGGCCATGTCTGTAATTTGTAAAGTAAAAATTCCCCCGCAAATGACCTACCATATTTCGCCGAACACCGTGGTCCTGTGATAATATTAGTCCCGTGCGAATCGGCATCTCTGTGATTTGGCAGGGTCGTTTATAATTTTTTCAAAGTTTTTGTTTCCTGTGCACTTTTTTATTCATCTTTCGCGAAGAATGGAGGCTACGTGGGAGTGTTTTGATAGTATTTTGGGTGTATCGCTATACACCATACAACTATTCAATTTGCAGAAAGAGAAAGCTGAAAACCATCAAAAGAGCAAAAACAAAAAGAATGGTTAAATGGAAATGAATGACATCTACACTCACCTAAGAATTATTAGGAATCCCATACTAAAGCCCAATTTATACTTCTGCGTCGGACCTACGCCGGAGCCTCTACGCTATACACTACGCGTTGGTTTTCATTTATACTTCTGCGTCGTTGTCCGCGTTGACGCGCAATTACACATGCAGAGGGAGCATGTGAAACCCGAGGGAGGGGTTCTAGCAGACCAATCACAGTGCTTGCGTCCGCGTAGAATTGACGCGTTGTTACATTTTTGGAGAGGTGCACGTCAGGGTACGCCGAAGGGTACGCGCGCTACGCACAGCCTACGGCGCAGCTACGGCGTAAGTTCGACGCAGAAGTATAAATTGGGCTTAATACTGTGTTTGACCCCCTTTCGCCTTAAGAACTGCCTTAATTCTACGTGGCATTGATTCAACAAGGTGCTGAAAGCATTCTTTAGAAATGTTGGCCCATATTGATAGGATAGCATCTTGCAGTTGATGGAGATTTGTGGGATGCACATCCAGGGCACGGAGCTCCCGTTCCACCACATCCCAAAGATGCTCTATTGGGTTGAGATCTGGTGACTGTGGGGGCCATTTTAGTACAGTGAACTCATTTTCATGTTCAAGAAACCAATTTGAAATGATTCGAGCTTTGTGACATGGTGCATTATCCTGCTGGATGTAGCCATCAGAGGATGGGTACATGGTGGCCATAAAGGGATGGACATGGTCAGAAACAATGCTCAGGTAGGCTGGGGCATTTAAACGATGCCCAATTGGCACTAAGGGGCCTAAAGTGTGCCAAGAAAACATCCCCCACACCATTACACCACCACCAGCAGCCTGCACAGTGGTAACAAGGCATGATGGATCCATGTTCTCATTCTGTTTACGCCAAATTCTGACTCTACCATCTGAATGTCTCAACAGAAATCGAGACTCATCAGACCAGGCAACATTTTTCCAGTCTTCAACTGTCCAATTTTGGTGAGCTCTTGCAAATTGTAGCCTCTTTTTCCTATTTGTAGTGGAGATGAGTGGTACCCGGTGGGGTCTTCTGCTGTTGTAGCCCATCCGCCTCAAGGTTGTGCGTGTTGTGGCTTCACAAATGCTTTGCTGCATACCTCGGTTGTAACGAGTGGTTATTTCAGTCAAAGTTGCTCTTCTATCAGCTTGAATCAGTCGGCCCATTCTCCTCTGACCTCTAGCATCAACAAGGCATTTTCGCCCACAGGACTGCCGCATACTGGATGTTTTTCCCTTTTCACACCATTCTTTGTAAACTCTAGAAATGGTTGTGCGTGAAAATCCCAGTAACTGAGCAGATTGTGAAATACTCAGACCGGCCCGTCTGGCACCAACAACTATGCCACGCTCAAAATTGCTTAAATCACCTTTCTTTCCCATTCTGACATTCAGTTTGGAGTTCAGGAGATTGTCTTGACCAGGACCACACCCCTAAATGCATTGAAGCAACTGCCATGTGATTGGTTGATTAGATAATTGCATTAATGAGAAATTGAACAGGTGTTCCTAATAATCCTTTAGGTGAGTGTATAACAGCATGCGGTAAGGCACATTCTTCCGTTTATGATATATCATACAGCTAGACCTATAATAAGGACAAGATATTTCCAAGCAATAGCCTATTGACATCATATCCGGGAGATAAGTCAGTAATTCGAGTAAAATCACAGGCTTTGCTTATCCCGTGCGAATGCGCCACACGAAATTCAGATGTGGGTGGGTAATTTCTAATTCACACGAGGTCCCCAGATAATACTAATCCCGTGTGAATAGGGCTTAAGTCTCTGATGTCCCCAGAGTGTGTATGTAAAGTTTTAGCTCAAAATACCCCACAGATAATTTTTTATAGCATGTTAAAATTGTCCCTTTTTGGGGGTGAGCAAAAACGCATCTATTTGTGTGTCCCTTTAAATGCAAATGAGCTGCTGCTACCGGCACAGAGGGCGGAGCTTCAAGAGCTTGTGTGTGTGTTTGTGTGTGTGTGTGTGTGTGTGTGTGTGTTAGCAGCTCTGATTACCTCATGCAGAAACTGTTCTGCCTTTTATGTCTAAACTGGAGTTGGACAATGATGGAGAGACTCAAGAAGTGACAACGTAGAATGCAACAGGACGTTTCTGAATGGTTTGATGAATTTATGAAGCTGATGTGGAGTTAACTATCGTCAAGTCATTGATTAACATATTCTGTCATGATAATGGGAACTGTAAGATGCCTACAGAGTGACCTGCTATTGCATTTGTTACGTACTGTATTGAAATAAATGTGAAAAGATGGATGCGACAGCTTGGGCAGAATCACAAAGGGCGGGGTTTATGTAAATTTTAGGGTTTGTGATGTCACTAACCCGGGAGGAATGTCGTGTAGTCCCTACCAGCCATTTGTTGTAGTCCTTAAAAAGCAAATTCTGTAAAAGAAAATATCTCCCTTTGCTTTGAACTTTGAGCGTCGAACTTTGCAGATGTTGTTTATGCTCAAACAGCAATATTACACACTAACTAAAGTTTAAAAAGTGAAATCATAATCAATCACCCCTTTAATACTTTTTTGAGTTAGAAAATAAGAGTTGTATTTTTACTCCAGCCCAAGATTTGCGTTTTCACTTGGTAAATAAAACAAGTGAACACCTTGCAAACCACATATCATCATACAGACATACACAAAAACATTTAGAACTACAGATGTATATCTCTTATCTAAAGCAACCATCAAAATGTTCTTTAGCTGTGTCTGCATCTGAAGATTAGTAAGGATGTTGCTGTTCGCACACCATGTGGGTGTGAGGAGAACAGAAAAGTTATTTGCCCTGCTAGAGGAGCTATGAGTTGAAGGTGTGACATTCAGCATTGACTGACTGCACGTAGGATTGTGTCTGTCTGAGAAAAGGTCTGACTTAGTGGATGTTCTTCAGCTGGGTGAATCTGGTTCATATGTGGGCGCAAATGGCAGGAAGTTGTCAAGTGTGACTAGAAGGGTTTTTTTGCTCTCTGTGTGGGTGAAAAGAGTTGAGAATGATGAGGTCTTGGCAAAGATGTTTCCTCACTGGGATGAACAGGTTTTTGATCAATTCTGCTTCAGATGATGGCCTTTTGTCCAGGCATTAATGCTTGCCAGACATGCAATGATTCATGAGGATACCTGGTTGTTAGAGGGATGAAATAAGATAATTAGTTGAGTATCTTCATAAGAACGATATAAGAGGTGATGAATACTGATTTGATGTAAAGGGACAATAAAAGCGGTCTATGTACTGAGCCCTGTGGCACTCCAGTGGGTTTTTGCTGTGTGGATCATGGCAGCAACTTTTGCATGGGCAAGCACCAGTCATATTGTATTTAGAAAATGTAAAAAAAAAATCTGTTGTTGTTGTTTTCTATTTTAAAACGACCACTTTTGATTTATTATTTTAGAATATCTCTGTTACATCTTCCTGTATGGTTTGGCTTCAAAATATCTACGAGGTTCCATTTTGAGCATTATATTCCATTTTAGGCTCTTTATATTGCACAAAATGTGACCCACAAATGAGCATGAACCCTGAAGCAAAACATCTCAAATGACTAGCGCAGTGGGAGGCTGCTCATAAAACACTTCCACACAATCAAACGCACACACACACACACACACATACACACACACAATCAAACGCACACACACACACGCTGGCAGGCATCTTGTCTGAAATCTCTTGGATCAAATCATTCTTGAATGTTAAGCAGCGCAGTCTGTTGTTTTGTTGTCCATGTTGCTAAGCGACCATCAGCAAGTCAAAGGCTGAGAGAAAAGACAAATCCCGAAAGAGAATGAGACGTGGTGGAGGGCAGGAAATTGTGAGTTTTTAAGAACAAATCTCTAGTGCTTCTGTGGACCAAGATTCAGTGTTTGTGAAGGCAAAATGTGGGACACAAGGTCTCTCGAGAAGATGGTGAACAGGACGACTCTGAGCACACAGAGAGTGCTCCACACACACATTCTGGGTGAGTGTAGCCTTAAAACCACACAAACATCCTCTCTCTTCAAGCCTTCATTAGTGCATACCAGGTCACATATAGGTTCCTCTCCAGTAGTGTAATCTGAATTCATGCCGAAGGGCAGAACAGAACATTCTCTGCCTCAGACAACCAGAGTAAAACTCACAGCAATCAGTGCCATCAACCTCCACACGTCCAGCCTAATGACTCTGGCATTTACTACCGCAGTGTCTGCTACTGGACTTTTGTCCAACAAACAGAGAAATGTAGGAAGAGAGGTCAAAAATTATACACAAGTTCATCCACAAAAAGAATGAATATGTATTTGAGAGAAACAAAAATATATAGCCTACTTGCTTAAAAGTTGCTCTTTCAGAACTCAAAGGTATATTTCACCCAAAGTCTCGAAGGAATAGTTCACCCAAAAAATGAAAACTCATCATTTACTCACTTTCATGTTGGTCCAAACCTGTATTACTTTCAACAAATTCATACAGGTTTGAAACGACACGAGGATGAGTAAATTATGACAGAATTTTCATTTTTGGGTGAACTCTATTTATGTTTCATGTGTTTTATTAGATGTTTCTTCTGAAATTCCTTACACTGTGTCTAAACACCTGACACAAGGGGCGCAACACAACGACAAATGCAAATCCAGCATGCCACATCTAGTGTGGACATGTAAGAAACAGAAATACAGGAACAAAGGTCGTAACAATCCTTAGTACTGGAAGCTACTTCTGATACGAAGGACTGTTGCGACCTGTGTTTCTTGTATTTGTTCAGTTGCGCTTTCTTTCTCTCCCTTTTCTTTCTTGTTCTGTCTGATTTCTGATAGGTCCAATAATGGTGTGTACGATCGTCATTAGTTGTCCAGTTGAGGCGAGGATTTGCAATGGTTGCTTTGCCCTGGACAGCTTCTAGCGACAACGGCTGTGTCTTATTTCGACACGGTGTAAAGCTCCTTGCACACTGAGTCTGAAATTCTCGTCCGATAATTCACGTTTACACACTGCCTCCGAAACTTTTGTCCGTCAAAAAAAAAAATTGGATAGGGATCAATTTTCTGCGTTTTTCCACATTCGTAGCAAGCATTTCGAGAGGGGTTTTGACAATTCAGAGCCACTGAATGACGAATACGAAAAATGCATATGAAAATTTAGGATACATAAAAAGTAGACACAAATAAAACAACTGTTGACATTAAGAATAGAACTGTAAATGAAAGTGGACAACATTTCTCAAATACTTTAGTATTGGAAGAATTTAATCTGAGATATTTGGAAAAAGCTCTTTACATTACAGACTTGGGTATCTTGGTGAATCTGAGCACAGTTTGAGATGTTTCTCTTCTGAAACTCTAGAAAGAGTCATGTGGCTCTTTTTCCACAGGAGGAACATGTGGAAAGACTTAAACCAAAGTTTTCATTTGCTCTCTATTAAGTGTCCAGGATAACCGAGTGAGATATTAGAGATAATATTTATGGTTTTTCTTTCCTATGTGCATCTGAGCCACTTCCTTATGAAGCATGCATAAGATCTTCCGTTTATAATACATATTTAAAAGCCATGTGTAATTTATATACGATTGTAATCAGTTGCCACCTGTTGCAACCACTGACTCTCACGCTAAAACCACTTCTTCTTTCAGAACTAGGAGAACAGTTGTGTCCGTGGTCATCTCCCAATGCTAGAACAGACAACCACCTAAAATTGGCTCCAAACTTGGTCAATTCACGACCTGCGATTGGACGGGAACAGCCCGACCCCCCCGTCGTGGAGGAATTCAAGCAGTTGGCAGAGGAGGAGAAAAGCGCTGCCCTTAAACTCCAAGAGGAGGTGAATATTTGTAATCCTCAAGTGAACCATGTCGAAAAAGTAATTAATACTGACATATTAGACTGTAACACTGTGTCTCCCGGAATTCAGAAAGCCATATTTCAGTCTCCAGGGAAGCAGTCTCGAGAGATTTTATTAGGACTTGATTAAAACTTTCTGATAAAAAGACTCGGCTTCTAATTCAACTTCTTTTTCCCTGTCCAGTAGCAGCAGCGTAATCCTCGCTGCATCCGAGTGTCAGATTTAACGAATGATCCGGTTTCGACTCCAATGCCAGTAGCAGTCAAATCTTCGCCATTGTGTCAGAGAAATGAGAAGAGCTTTTGTAATAGGGTGTAATTGCTTGTGTAATTGCTCTCCAGGGAAAGCAAGCAGCAGCCAAACCCAAAGATGACTCTCTTCTTCATAAGCCCAGTACAGTTGCCCTGCCAACACTGATCATCCATCCATTTCTTCCTCTCCCTCCCTAACGCCCTCTGTCTCCTTGTGTTCTCTCTACCTCTCCATCTCCTACTTTTCGCATTCACCCCTTCATCATCTGTCCTTCATCCTTCTCTGTCCTCCACATCCGTTTTCATCCCTTTTCCTCACGGTCTCTTTCACGTGTTCCCCAGAGTCTGCAGGGCCGGTTTCGGGAGGCCCTGCGAGCGCGGGACAGGCTGGAGGCTGAAACGAGGCGAGAGCTTCAGGTCGAGCTTCAGGCCCAATTCAGAGCTCGTTGTGAAGGCCTGAAGGCTCAGATGGAGGAAGAGAAGGTCACGGCCGTAGGGGAAGCCTGTAGGAAGCTGCGAGAACAGCTGAACAAAGAGGCAGAGGAGACCAGAGAGACAATAATACAAACCGTACGAGAAGAGACTCAGGTGAGTGTGTCTGTGGCCTTGTTTATCTTGATCTTTATTATTGGATGTTTGGTTCCCACAATAATAACCAGATAAACCTACAGTACATTGTGGTGAGGTCAGCTTCATAAGAGCACTAAATAATGTCTGGTTTGTATGTAAACATGTCAAAACATGTCTGTTATGTTTTGGGGCAATAAAGTGCTGCAGTCGTGACGACAAAACACGGAAGACTAATTTGTCCCTTGATAATGGGGTTTTTCAAATTATAAGTAAAATAAAGTCTGTAGTAAACATACAAAAGAAAATTATTGGACAATGTACAATTAGTTAATTTATTTTGCAATAATGTCCAGCTGACTATATTATGCTTGTACAGTAACGCAGCTACTATACAAATAAATATGTGGACATGAAATACTGATTTGAGTTTAAATAAGTTAAGAGTTTTACCTGTGTATCACTTCTAAGCTTCCACTAAGCAAATAGTTTTTTTTTTTTTGGTTGTTTTGTCTAATTATTTTTTAATTACAGTCCCCATTGGTTTAGCAATGAGATGAAACCTGTAACAAAATTATATTAAATTGAGATGCATGGTGCCAGTTGCATCAAACAGGCTATGAGCTAATAACAGAACATTTTACGGAGCTAATATTAAAGGGCGAATTTTTGAAATTGTATGACCCCTCAGAGAAGTAGGCAAAATAGTTGGTTCGCCAGGTAAAGAAAACTGCAAAACGTTATACTTAACCAAAAAACTGTACTAGTCATAAACCACACACAATAAAGAATTTTACACAATTCCCAATTAAATCAAATTTTCATTATTATAAATGGCTCTGTCACACTTTCAACATAATGTTAACATAGAACAAGGAACTGAGAAAAAAAGGGCTAATGCCTGCTACAGACTGTGTGATTTGAGCAATCCTATAAGATCATTATAGATCTCACTGTACGACATGGATCTAATAAACTTGGGTACGACATGTATGTAGACTATATGAGGATGACACCTATTAAATCGTAGGCTACGACACAAGCTAATATAGAAGAATAAAACGTCATCAGCATGTGCTAGTGGTGAACAAATAGAGCAAGATGAATCGCACATTGGCCATTGTGGTTTTTATGTGCGCTGAAAAAAGAGGAGAATATGGACACGGTCATGTCTAGGGAAAAGAGCCCAACTTGGCATGCCAATCTTGTAAATGGTAAATAGTTTTAAGTTTTAGTGCTATGTCGCACTGATCAATACGACATTACATGTTGCATTTTTATTGGCTAGTCAGTATGTAGGTCGTAGCAGCAAACATCAAGCATTTTTGAACCTCTCTCACTGTTCGATGCAGAACCACCGTTTAGGAGCCACGACAGAAATCAATCGCCACGACGGGTCATTTTCATTTGACAGCCATTAAATACACAAGGAACAATAATCAACAGAACAGGGAACAGGTGTGTAACTTAATTAGAAACCATGAAAACAAACAAGGAACTAGAGCTGAGGAAAACGGGAACAGGGAAAACCAAACTAAAACACAATGACTCTAAACAACCCTTACAGGCAAGACAACAAATAGCTGTACATGACTGAATGATGTGCAGTGAACATTTCCATCAGGTTCTCTTGTAGTCAAATCAGACCATCAAGAAAAGTGCTAGATTTATTTAATAATTTGCTTCCATTAACAACTGATTATGATGCAATTACTGATTAACTGACTAACTACTAATTGATATACTAATATATGAGCCATTAGTTAAAAAAACAAAATCTGCACAGTTTAAAGGCTGACCAATCAGAACAACGCATTTCATAGTGAGTCATTCTGCTCATTGCCTTCCTCTGTCTGTCAGGAGTGTGTGAGGAGGTGTGTGCAGGACGCAGAGAGAAGTGTTCGTGAGGAGTGTGACATGAAAGCAGAAAGAGAGAAACGGGTCCTACAGGACACACATGAAGAAGAGATATCTGAGCTACAAAACAGGCAAAAACACACATGAAACTCTCCCCCTGCTCAGCCCTGATTCCTGTTGTGATGCATCTCAGCTATTCTCTTTCTCCTTCCCTCCTTTTGTAAATTGCATCAGTTTCTCTCTTTGTATCTTTCTGCCTTCTCCCTTTTCTACAGGAACCCTAGAATTTATAGATTTTGTTTCTGTCATCATCAACACTGCCTCTCCAGAACTCTTTTTATTTATTTTCTTTTTCCCTCTTCATTGTAATAATGTTTTGAAGTGGTGCATGAGCATGTGTGTGTGTGTGTGTGTGTGTGTGTATTCCAGGCTCCAGCAGCTGCGAGACAGTCTGGAGCAGGCCTGCAGGGAGAGCATTCAGTATGAAGCAGAGTTTAAGGTCAGCCCCTGTAATGAGGTCATCATGAATAAATGAACAGCTCTAAAACGGGACCTACTCGAATCCAGCAGCATCTGCAACAAAATGACAATAACAGAACTCTCTCCCCTCCCGAGCCAGAACCTCCTCTGACGTTTGGTTCTTCTTGACTCTTTCTCCGCCATTGACGGAATTTTCTGTCATTTATGATGATGTTTTCTCTGTTAGACGGTAGGGGGCGCTATTATGCATCTTCTGGAAGAGTACAGAATCGATCATGAACATTAAACAGCATATAAATCAAACTTCCTGATGTCAAACCCATGATTAGGTGCAGGACTGTGAAGCTTTGGGGGGTTCTGGGAAGCTTAGTCTCCGATTAGTTTTTGACAGCTTTTCAGATTTTTGTTCATGATGTTACTTTTTTTATTAAACTTACTCGCATTCAAATGTTGATAAAAAAAAGAATGCATGAAGCTAAAATAAAGTGTTTTTAGAATTTATTTATTTATTCTTAGCAGAGGCTTTGTTCTCTGTTTTGATATACGGTATTGCATGTTCAGATATTCATACAACAAAATATTCTAGGGGCCATGAATGTTTTGCGAAAATGATCAAAAACGCTGAGTGGTGACTGAGAAAAAAAAACACTGGCGGGGAAAGAGTTATTAGTTTAACTCCCCCCCCCCCCCACACACACACACAAGTCAGTGCATTAGTATGGAAGCATTATTCTACCATAGAATAAAAAAATTGCAATTGTAATGTTTCATCTCACAATTCTGACTTTTTTCCTACAATTTTGAGATATAAACTCAGGATTGTGAGATGTTAACTCAGAATTTTTGATATAAACTCACAGTTGCGAGAAAACAAATCAGAATTGTGAGATAAAAAGGAGAAATTAGCGTTTAACTTCTCTCTTTTTAAATTCCATGACAGGAAAAAAAAAACAGAATTGTGAGATGTAAACTCACATTTCTAGATGTAATATAAGTATTTTGATGGGGAAAAAGACAGCATTATGAGATGTGAACTCTCGATTGCGAATTTATAACTTTAAAAAGTCAGAATTCCGAGATTTAAACAAGCAAGTGAAACGAGTTTATAACCAGCAATTTTAACTCAATATAGCTCAATGTAACTCAATATAGCAATATAAACTCAAAAAGACAAAAATTCGTAATTACCTTTTTTATTTATTTTTTAATTCTGTGCCGCAAACAAGCTTCCATACATTGGTGTTCCTTTAAGGCGCGGTTCTACGGGAGTGCTTGAGGGTGCTGATCACCCTCAGATGAAAGCAAGAGCACCTTACTGTAATAATATCATATTGACAAAACAACAAATCTGTGTTTGTGCTGTGAAGAACGTCAAATGTTTTTGCAGCGGTTAGAAATATAGCCAATCACAGACATGTTTGTTGATCTCTTGAATGCAGTGGCCAATCAGAGGTGCTTAATCAAAATCCACTCAACATGCCAGAGTATTTTTGTTCAGTGCTGAGTTCTGCACACTTGCGAATCCTCTCATTAACAACGTGCAGACACGATGCAAGTAAGAGATTAACTATGCAGTCAGCTTCATTGATTATAACAGAACTATTAACTGAGATGAGTGACGATTCTTTGTGCGCTTACTTGGCTATTGCTGCGTCCGAAATCGAATACTTCCCTACTAGATAGTATGCGAAAAACAGTACGCTAACAGAATAGTATGTCTGAAAACATTGGATGCTTCCGAAATCACATACTCTCTTGAGTAGGTACTTATTTTGAATAAGTAATTACTTAAAAACTGAAGTGAGGGGTCCCCATTAGTATGCCAGTAGTATGCCTGATCTAAATCTGTTCTCGCGATAACTTGTTGCTAACGTGAGCTGTTTTAGCGTAATGTAGAATGACTCATCTGTTCACCACACCAGAAGTAGTAGGTCATCCGGTACTTTTTACTCTTTTATGAGTACTGTGAATTCAGACATACTTCTCTTGTCATATACTGATTTTTGCCTACTATATAGTAGGGAACTATGCAATTTCGGATCCAGCCATAGTGTTCGAAAACAGTAGGCGTAAGATTCTTAAGTCTGCATACGATGAACACTTTACTATCCCATGAGGCCACAGTAGAGGATTTATGAACGACAGTGAAGTGCCGCAACTGGCGCTGGTAAGTCACATGATAATGGCAACATGGCGGAAGTTAGTACGTCCGGATTACATTCATACTACCCATATTCCTATACATAGAGGGGAACATCTTTTTTGGCCTATATCATAAAAATTGTTCATTTATTTATACAAATACCAAGAAATATGTTCCAGCAGTTTGTGTCTTGACTTGCAAAATCCGCGATGGGACTGAGCTCGAACAGCTTCAGCGTCACCGACTTTTTATAGTACAAAATCGCTGTCAATCAAAAGGAGATGCAGTCTTTCGACAGACCCTCCAATCATCACGCAGAAGCCCGGAGTCCAGCCCCGCCCACATAATCGCAGCATTTATCCAATGACCGTCTAGTTTCGAAGCACTGAAAAAAACTGTTCAAAGCAGCCCCATTGAAGTCAATGGACGCTCGTCTTCAACTGGGAAATGCACTGTGACTCCGGGAATGAATGAGAAGGAAATCGAGTCAGCCGACCTGCTATATGTAGCTGATTCTGAACAAACTCGTCTTCGACATGAACGTGTTCTAACGCATTTTTAGTCAATGAAATGTTAACACAATAGTACATATTTGACCATTAATTTTTTGACATTTGCAGTCCCAGGGTTTCCGCGGGGTTGTAAAAGGTAGTAAAAGGTAGTAAATTAAATTATTCCAAATTAAGGCCAGTAAAAAGTAGTAAAAAGTAGTAAACGTCATTTGACGAGACTAGTAAATTTTCGAAGCCCCGTCTAACTGGGTCTATATGGTTTTCAATATTGACAATATACGAGATTCCATTTTTTCCCAAAAAAATAAGGCTGTCTATGAAGTAAATATGTCTTATTAGTGGAATATTAAACGCAATATAGTAACACAACTTAGCTGTGGTGCGCGAGCACTGGAAACGCGCAGTTGATTGAGCGCGCAGCGGCACAGATGCGCGAGCTGGTCGAGCACATCCCTTCAAACAGACATCAGTGGAAAGTTTATAGTTCAATCGGATGTCAATGGCAAAGAAAATTAAAACGAGTCATCTAGCTTATTATTATCGTTAACTGACGAGAGAGAGAGAGAGCGCGCGGGCGCACTTCTGTTGAATGCTCCTGATTGTTCACTCAGCAGGTGTTATTTGGATTAAAACTAAATCGTATATGTAAGTAAAGTAAAACATGACCTGTTACCTGATTTATGTATAACGAGTGGTTCCCTACATTATTACTGGACGTGTGCATATCAAGAAGTTCCATGAACGCAAACATCCAAAGCGCGCGCCCCGCAAACCAGCGTCTCAGCGCGCGAATACTCAATTAAATTATCTTTCACGTCACAAAATAATGTAAAAACGCCCGTCTTGACGAGTATCCTAGTAAACAAAAGTCAGTTATATCTCAAGTGAACGTAGCCATGTTCGAATGGGGCCCGTGCCTTCTGTCTTAAAGGGGCAGCAATTTAATAAACCTAAACCTGCTACTGTGTTTTAATGTTAATCAAACAAAGGACAAATGAATTACTCGCTGCTCTTGACTAAATAGTCTACCCTTTTCAACTTTACAAAAATATCCATCTATTTTATTTAGCTATACAGTAATGAATATGCAAATTTTTCACATTTGATTACTTTATTCAAATGTATTTACCAATCTACCCGAAAAACTCTAAAAACAGTTTATTTAATTTGTAGCTTTTCTTTGATCTATTGTATTTAATTGTCCTATTTGTAATTCGATTATTTGTTCTTATTTTGTTACTGACTGCTTTTAATAATGTTTTAAATTCACATTAATCGGGCTGGTAGTTTTTGTTGTAGTATCAAAATTGGATTAAATAATTGGTATTTCACTGGTGTCTAAACATTTGTACCACTGACCCAATCCTCAGCACTGAGCCCTGCTGGAGCTGCTCTAAATGTGCTGTGCTATTCAATGAAGATAAAATATGATAGAGCAATAGAATGAACAGTGACAGAAACAGAAGCATGCTTTTTAGCAGGATTAATTAAGCATGAAAATATCTGAATATATATTTGATGAACAAATTAAGCCAACTAATATGATTTATATTCTTTTGGTTTATCTACTAATACATTTTAAAATTACAAATGCAGTGAAAATTCAGGGATTGGTTACGGTATCGATATCGGCGAGTACCAAAAATGAAAGTATTGGTATCGGTCTCGTTCTGCAAAAAGTGGTATCGGTGCATCCCTAATCGAAAATATTAACGGGTTCGCGTGAGGGGGGAGCAGCTCCCTATTTCGTTGTTTTGCGATGCTAGCAACACTACACAAATCGCGGCAAATCATGCCAACTTAAGGTCAGCTGTCGTCGCAGCACCTCAGCAGCAAACCAGTGCCATAGTTGAAGCACATTTAAAGATGTGATGAAATAAATTGCTGTTTTGGGATAGTAATTTCACTGCTTAAGTCTGCGTGTGTGAGAATGTGTGTTTGTGGGTAAGTGTGTGTGATGTGACAAACTTTATTATTAATCTTTATTAATGTTTATTGTCGTTAAGTGTCATTTGTTTTTAAGAAGTGCCAAGGTTATTATTCACCTTATTAGGGCTAAGGGCTAACGTAATGGTTAGGATAACTCAAGGGCTAGGGTTAAGATAAGGACAACTGAAACTCAACTCGACACTAATATTGTCATTGTCAATTATGTTTTTTTTTTGTAATGATCACAATTAAACATTAGTGTACCTAATATGTAGGATGTGTGTGACAGTGTCACACCATACCTTATAGTAAGTAGTAAGTGGTGCTTTGCATACCCCTCCCACACCCCCCAAAAAAGGGCTGCTGCTTGATGTCGTGTTGGTAGTAAAAAATATTGTGGAGGTAGTAAAAAAGGTAGTAAAAGGTAGTAAATTCATCTCTATGATTCCTGCACAAACCCTGAGTCTCAACTAGTGGAGAGGTTGCTTACACAGTACGTCTATGGCAAGCCGTTTTAGCTTAAATTGTACTCACCCTTACTCGTCGTAATTGCATTTTTACTAGTACGAATTCAATTAGAGAGCTCTACAATTCAATTCTTACTAGTAACAATTACGATTAGAGAGCTCTCTAATTCATTTTTACTAGTCATATGTCTCCATTGACTTCCATTCATTTTTAATTACAGAGCTCTCTAATTGAATTGTTACTAGTAAGAATAGAATTGCAGAGCTCTTTAATTCAATTACAGAGCTCTGCAATTATACATATCTTTAATTCGTTTTTTTACTAGTAACAATTCAATTAGAGAGCTCTGTAATTAAAAATGATGGAAGTCAATGGAGACATATGACTAGTAAAAATTAATTTGTAAAGCTCTCTAATTGAATACTTACTAGTAAAAATGCAATTACGATGAGTAAGGCTGGGTACAATTTAAGCTAAAACGGCTTACCATACTCTAAGTCAATTCTCACTAAAAAACGAATTAAAGATATGTATAATTGCAGAGCTCTGTAATTGAATTAAAGAGCTCTGCATTGCATTCTTACTAGTAACAACTGAATTAGAGAGCTCTCTAATTATAATTCTTACTAGTAGCAATTCAGTTGTAGAGCTCTGTAATTAAAAATGAATGGAAGTCAATAGAGACATATCACTAGTAAAAATTCAATTTGTAGAGCTCTCTAATTGGAATTGCATTAAAGAGCTCTCTAATTGAATTAAAGAGCTCTGCAATTACATTGTTGAATTAGAGAGCTCTCTAATTGTAATTGCTACTAGTAAGAATTGAATTGTATAGCTCTCTAACTGAATTCTTACTAGTAAAAATGCAATTACGACGAGTAAGGCTGGGTACAATTTAAGCTAAAATGGCTTGCCATATCCATCTGCACTTTGCTAGATCCCCCTCAGTGATTTAATCCTGGAATCCGGCCTGGTTCCTTCCTCCCTGACATTATAAACAACAGTGTTGACATTTGACCTTTGGGTTGAGGACGTTTCCATCTTTGGTCATTATGAAGAATCCACCTGTTTAACTGACTGCATCTGTGTAACTGTAATTGATTCAGCTTGTTGATGTGCTTCTGTTCCTCTTCCAGAAGGTGCAGGCGAGCTACAGGCGGTTTGTGGACCTGACGGACTCCTCCCTCCACTCGGATTACCTGTTAAAGCTGCGCAGACTCGGGAGAGAGCCAGGACTCATGGACACTGCGACACAGACCGATGAGATCAGCCCTCAACTGTGATCTTCTCACAGTCACACCACAGTGTCTGTCTGGGTATTTAACAGTGTCCTCAGTGAGACACGCTCGACTTTGTCTAAAGCCATTGTAAGCATTCGTCTATCGTTTTCTAGAAACTATAGCGTCATTTGTACTTCGAATATGTATTTGATGCACCACAGGTTTAAGTGAACTACAAAAGCTGTATGAGTTTCTTCTGTTGAACACACAAGATGATATTTCGAAGAATGTTGGTTATCAGAGAGACGATAGCCATTAACTTTCATAGTAGGAAAAAAAATACTATGGAAGTCAATGGCTACCATCAACTGTCTGATTTCCAACATTTCTTTTGTGTTCAACAGAAGAAACTTAAACAGGTTTAGAACAACATGATGGTGAGTAAACGATGACTGCATTTTCAATTTTGGGTGATCTATCACTTTAAAGAAATTATGTAAACCTTTATTCATTTGCCTTAATAATTTATCCTCCTTGGTCCCAAGATGGGAAACTTTACTTTTAGTTATGAAACATGTTAAATGTTGCATATTAAATAAATAAAAACCTATAATCAGTATATGAAAAGGTGTACTTTTGAAAATGAAATACAAACATTTTCATATATCATCATATTTTAAAAAAAGTGAGTACAGCACATTCTCTGTTGAACTAACAGGTTAATCAGATCAAATATTGATATTTATGCATATTTAATACCCTAATTAGTCTTTTTTACATTATAGTGTGATTGACACTAATGATGAACAACATATTAAATATGTAATAATTTCCTGGAGCAACTTACATTGTTATTGTTAGTCCTATTTTAATTACATTAACATACAATGTGACTAATGTTACTCACTGAATCCAAATTACATCAAAATTTCACTCGAAATTGTTGTATAAAAAATGCTTAATTGCCTTATATCTTTTTTTTTTGTGAAAGCAACTTTCTATGATTAGAAATATGCACAAATATTACAGGAAAAAAATACAATATAAAACGTATTGTTGCTAACTGTTGCTATACGCCTGGGGGAAATCTAAAACAAATGTATCCTTTTTACTTGACCTTAAAATGCCTGTTATTTATCAACTACTCTTCTTTAAATGTCATATACTAATGCCATTTAAAGTGTTTTGATTAAATGTAATGGCACTAACATAAAATAAAAATGACATGGATGGATTGATCGTTTTTTATAGTAGTATTAACATTACTTAAAATTGATGTGGCTGTCCAAATGAGTGTCTTGATTTGCAGTGTGTGAGTGGACTGTAGTATCATTCCTTGACCACAGGGTGTCAGTGTAGGCAAGGCTTTAGTCCAGATCTCACACGCCTCGGGTCCCATCAGCAGCGCTTAGTTCATAGTACACTTCTTAATTGTTGTTTTCAGATGTAATAGACAGGCATACAAACACAGTTAATTGCCGCTTTTTCACATCCGCAGAATGCTGAGAATCAGTCCAGTTTCAATTGGACGGTAGAGATATTTATTAAACAAGCTCTTTATCGGATGCATATCTTACTACTAAGCTTGTCATTAGTGTCGTTACCACCAGCATGAAATGTTATTACATGCACCGTTACCAGCGAGCGCACCGGGGGCGCTGTGGCTCCGTAAGTCGTCGCTTCTCAATGCACAGCGATGATCGGTGTGATCGGCTGATTCACGATCATCATTTCAAACGAAAAAGCAGCAGTCACACAATGTACGTGTTCATAGACTATTATTATTTGTTTATGGACATAGAGAATCCTTTACGTGAGCATTGGGAAATATGTGTGCATGCATGGTATATGGATGTGTTCCTGACTGATGTGATTTAATAGCACCTCTACATGCGGAAAAAACAAATCCCCCAAAGAAAAATCCGCTCCGTTAGCGCGCACTCCAGCCGGAAGATGGGATTTTTCTTATTCGAGCGCGCACAGCCCCCCACCACCCCCCTCTCTGCCTCTATGGCAAGCCGTGTAGACTTTTATTCATTCCCAGGATATGAATTTTTGATATCAGGAACTAGATTTCTACTTGTAACAATGGCAATTTTTGACATAGGAATAACATTTCAACTAGTAATTTTTTAATTTTTTTATATCAACAATGACGTCATCACTCGCAGAAATACAAATTCATGATATCAAGAATTACATGTCAACTAGTAAACACTATAATCCTTGATATCTGTAATTAATTTGTTTTAACTAGTTATATGTCACTGCCATTCAAATTCAATTGTTGATATCATTTCTACTTCCAATATGACATTTCAGAAATACAATTCTTACTAGTAAAAAAACTATTTTTTGTATTTCAATAATTACATGGTTAATAGTGCAACAGTGATTGTTACTAAGAAAGACATTTTAAATATTTGAAATGACTAATTACTGATATCAGAAATACATTTTCAGATATCAGAAATAACCAATGTAACATGTTGAAATATATCAAGAATTAACATTTCAACTAGGCCTAGTGAAAATTTAGTTCTTGATATCAGGAATTTATATTTTTTACTAACCAAGTAATTATTGATCTAAACAATAATGAGTTTTACTAGTAAGAATTGTATTTCTGACATGTGAAACTGGAATTTCAACTAGTAAGAAATCAATTCTTGATATCAACAAATGAATTTGAATGACAGCCTATGGTAACATTTAACTAGTGAAAATACAATCTTTTTACTAGTTCTTGATAATAAGAATTCGCATTTCCGTGAGTGATGACGTTATTGTTGATATCAAGAATTAACATTTTTACTAGTGGAAATATAATTCCTGATATCACGAATTAGCATTTTAACTAGTGGAAATTTAATTGTTGATGATATCAAGAATTCATATCCTGGGGATGAATAAAAGTCAAACCGGCTTGCCATACTGACTCTCTCTCTCTCTCTCTCTCTCTCTCTCTCTCTCTCTCTCTCTCTCTCTCTCTCTCTTTCTCAAACAACTCAGTCTGTCAGTGTGCGCCGAGCGTTAGGAACAAGTCTCACTAGTCGGATTTGCAGCCAGTGAGAGAGACAGATCGAGAGAATCCAAGCAGGACAGACGAGAAATGAACTATCTAATGACTTGCCACATTCGAGCACATTCTCAAATACCCTGCAACCGAAACCCATGAATAAGGATTGCAACATTTTTCCTCCCTGGAAAATCTGGCAATAATTTTGTCAGTCTCGACACATTTGTAAATTAGTTCTCATGCTTGCTTTTAATTTGCATTAATTAGTTTTGCTTATTTTTTCCCGTTAATTATCTGGATTGGAACATTTCATTTGTGTATGCGGAATTACTGGAATCTCATAGGCAAGCAGGAAAATCCAGTAGGAGAACTAGAGGTGAGGAAGAGAAGCAGCGAGATCTGTCCAGCATCAACATGTTCTTCTGAAGAGGAGAGGAAAAGCTCATTCCAAAACATCATCCATCGACCATCACATTCCCGTCCTAATTCGTCGGAGAAACAGAATGAAGTGGGAGTGAAAGGGAATAGGAAAGATTGGTACAACGCCTTGGAAAAAAATAAGCATCAGGAATTTTTGGAAAAGTAAACTCTTTGCACGCAAAACGGCTGTGGGGATTGAATTGCGCAGGAGTTTAGTCCACGAGCTACTTTTCCCTAAAGACGATTTTTTTTAGTGTGGAAATCTCTGCTTAAATCCATTTAGACTGCACCTTTGTTTAATCTAATCTCCCGTGTTTAGCAGATATTCATGCAGGCTCCCCAAACACGTTGTTCCTGAATCACACTGACGGATTCACCTGAACGCTTTGTTCCGAGTCCAGAGATCTCCATCCTCTGGGAGAGTATCCCACACAGATTTGATGGGAGTAAATAGAAGGAATTCGGTATTTCAAATGGCGAGTCGAGGCTGTGAAAATGGATTGGGAATTCTGCTGATATTCTTAGTGGATTTACTCGGGATCACAGCTACCAACATGGAGCCCATCTACTGGAATTCCTTGAACAAAAGGTAAGAGCCGCAACTAAAGGCATTGGGCACGGCGTTTATTCCCGTTTATGTGCACGCCTCGTGTTTTCGCACAAATCGTTGAAGGACGGCTTTGAAATGTCTCTCACAGGGGGAAAGAAAGCTGTTAAGCGCTATTACACCGACAAGACCCTTAGTGGATAATCACGAGTCTGCAGAAGTTACGAGCATCAATGTCGCCAGACTAATAAATGCCACATTTCATTGACGGTGTGCGTTGAGGAATTTTACGACAGTAGCCGCCGTTGTTTATTATTTCACTGCCTCTCCTTCAGATACGCTCCAGTTAGATTGGCATGAGTTTTAGTTGCTCAACACCAAGCATTTAAACCCATAAACAATGTAACCTTTGTGGAAATGTTCTTGCTAAACTTGTGAGAACGTGTAGACATCCTCGAGACTATTTTTAATCACCAACTTCTCTTCTTGTCATTAGAGCAAAACAAAATATGTTCTGGCAAGGTGGTACGCTTTCACTTTTCGTGACCCCTGTTTACACCAGCTGGGTAAAATATAGATGGAATCAAATGCCTCTGCACTTTTATTTAGCCTATAGTTGTCAACTCTGTGTAAACTCGAACTTTAACGTCTGAGCCTAGGCTACAACTTATGTTTGAAACGAAATTGAAAAATGTAAACTGGTGGACTATTCAGCAAGTTCTCTGCTGTCAAGACAGTTAAAACAAAAGGAGGTGTCAGTTTTCACTCTAACTCGACACCTTCCAGTGGACTAGTTAGCGTAAAGACAACTGAAGTGAAAAGTTTTACACGCAAGTGTTAACTTTAGATGGTCAATCAGTCCCGTTTCGCACTGCAAAATGTATTACTCCAGTCACGGAGGTGACACGATTTTCCAATTTACGACTAGATTTATCGTATATGTATCGGTAAATAAGGGGGAGGTTTCTGCAACCCAGCAACTGTGAATTCATTTAGTGGGGAGCCAAAGAAACCAATGCAAACTGCGTGTCCGGCACATAAACGACGATTTATTGCTGAGCAGACCCCTTTCTTTCTTTCGCCCTTCTGTCATTACTGGGCTTGTTTAAATGGACACCCGGCGTCGTGGGAGCACTTGTGTGCCCGGTCTAAATCGGTATGTGGGTTATGAGGGGCTATTAGTGGTGCCACGAGCTCTTGAAAGACGAATAGGTTTTTAATGCGTCCATGTGGCGCATATACCGGGCTCTGCGCTTCAACAGATGCTGCTGGGGGGGTGGAGGGGGTTTATTCTGTCCCAGTGGCCGTTGGCAGACGCTCTTAATGAGGGTTCTTGTCGGTGTTGCTTGTGTTAATCTAGCAGGGGTTTGTGGGACCTCATTTGAAGCGGGTACGCGCGCAGGTGGGGGGGGTCTGTGAACGCGCGTTTTCTGCTTGACCTTTACCTGGGAGTGAGACGCATTGAACACCTCTCATAATCGTTTTTAACCAATTCAATCAATTGTAATCGATGTAAATCGATTTAAAGCGATCAACAGTGGGTGCTGGTTTTCTCACGGCTTTTTTTGCTCTTTAAATGTTCTGAATTTGCTTCATTTCACTGTGGAAAATCTCACAATTTAGGGAAATGGCATTTTGCTAAAAGTGCACATTGCAGTCCGTGTTCAATTGTCATTGATGTAAGTAGCCTATGTAGCCTATAGCAATTACTGTTAGATTGAAATGGGTTTTTCTCCTGCTATGCCATTGGTTGGCTAATGCATAATGATAGCAAATGTACCTAAAATGCTGACGATGCACAAACACTTTTATTGGCTAACTAACTTACAATCGAAAAATTAAATCTGAAATGTATTTTCTGACATTCTATTGAATTGGCAAATGAAGCAGCGGCTCATGTCGTAAATCTCAAATTAGCCAAATATCGGCAGATTAATCTATAATCCTAATATTTAGGCTAATTAATCTGAAATCCTACATATTAAATCTTTCCCCGCCATTGACAGAAATTTCCATCTTTATGAGACAATGTTTTCCCGCCATTGATGGAAATTTCCTGTTTTCACTGTTACGCTATAGGGGGCGCTATGACACATCTTCTGAAAGAGTACTGAATCTCCTGATCAAAAGACATGTGAAGAAGAAGCAGAAACAAGCGATATCATATGTAATCATTGGCATAAAATAACACGATCCTCAACATTAAAAAGCATATAAATCAAAACTGCCTAATGTTACCAAATGAAATGTCGACCCAGGACGAGGTATAGGACTGTGCAAGATCTACTCCATCTGTTTTTATTTTCATCCTGAATCTGATCCAGATCCTAGTCTTTGACAAAAACACGTTTTCTCAGCTTTTTTTAATGAAACTTACCCACATTCAGGTGTTGATAAAAAAAGAATGCATTACTGGCTAAAACACGTTCTTTTGTTTAAAAACAGATGCTCTGTTCTTTCTGTTGATACATGTTCATTAACAAAATATTATGGGGGATATGAAAATTTTGTGAAAATTATCAAAAATGCTGCCGGTGACTCGCAAATTTTAAGAAAACACTGGTGAAGAAAAAGTTAAGCACTATAAATTACATATTAAGTTATGCTCTTGTTTATTTGTAATAGTCACTCTCATTGTGTTACCTGGTAGCATGAACACTGTAATGTAACGTGTGTTTTCTTTACGTACAAACACTATGCACTATGCAGTATGAATTTCTCTGCTCACGCCGATGCAAACTTACAAGACATCTGCACCGTGTGGTTTTGCTCCAGGCTACAGGAGTCCGCACTGTTCGCACTAAAAGTAGCAGTTCGAAGGTTACATTGTTGGCAGTGCTGTATATTTAATAGGGATCAGTGAACCTGTGCTTTGAAGATGAGGGCCTGCACCTGTAGAATGTTTTATTCACTTATCTATATCCATCACTTCTATCCTCCGTCTCGGCCTCTCACGACGGCGCTGCCACTCTCCTCCACACGCCAAATTACAAACATGTGTAGCTTTCAGAGGAACCAAGAAAGAGCTGAGGAGTGATGGGAGGAGTGAGGGAGCGAGAGACGAGGGAGGAACAGCAGGGCGCATCCTTAAATGTACAGAAATCAATATCTTCTAAGCCATGAATGTCAGTTTGAGTTAGGCTTAAGAAAATGCAAGTCCAGCACAAAGATCACCTTGAAATCGTCTGCTTCGGGGGGGAAATCTATAAAGCAAAAATTGTGTTTGTTCATGGACACTTTAATGTAATTTGGGTATGTATATTTAATTAAGTGTGCGTAGATGAAAAATGGTTTCTGAAGTAGAAACCTCTTTTCTTTCTTTTTTTTTAGTAAAGAGTAATGGTGTTTCTCTGCGAGCCAGCTTGTCTGGGAAGCGTCCTTCACCTTCTGACATTCACACCCCCTGATACATTGTTTACACACAAGAAAGACAAAGTGTGTTTGTGTGTCCTTGGTTGCCGGCGCTCTCTGGATGAGCAAACACATCTCTGACTTGTGTTCTGGGGCGGTCAGCGAGGGCCCTGTAACTCTTACAATAGGCCATGTTAAGACGCTGGTTGGGTTATTGGATCCCAAATGGTTAGTAACGGTTCAGAAGGTTTCTGTGTTCAATCACGGTGCGTTTGGGTAATTGCGTTTCAGAGATTCAGATCCTGCTCAGACCTGTGGGGGGTTTTCCGATAATGAATTCAGACGAACGATTGTGGGTAACTGTAAGGATTTGTGTGTTATCATAAATGTCACAGGGTCTGTGTGTGTGTGTGTGTGTGTGTGTGTACATGTGATGGGCCTTTTGTATCAGCGCTCGCTCTCAAAGAAATATGTTACCCCCGCTGGATTTTTAATAATTAATTTAGCGTAGGCTAATTAGGCTTGTATAGAAGCGCTAGTTAGCCGATCACGGGCTTAAGAGGAGGAGGGATATGAGGGAAATTTCGGGAGGGATGTCCTTGGGAGAAGATATCAGTATAGACTCGATCTCAAAAGGTCACTGACACGTTGTGTTCAGAAAGTCCTAATTTGTAAGTCGCGATCTGCTAAATAAATGTCAATGTAAAAACAAACATAGGAACTTATTTTTGTCATGCTTGCGAATGGATTAGAGGTTTGAATCCGTGTTAATTTGCTGAATTGCTGATCCATTTAAGCTTCCTGACTGGATTCAGCTCTTTTGGTCAAGGGAAATTCGGTTTTATTTCGGGAGTTTTAATGCTCAACTGTGTGTGCAGAATCACCGTGGTCTAAAAGAAGGACGAGAGAGTCTGCTTTTTTTGTGGAGTCTGGTGTTATAGTAAAAATTGAAATATTGAAATTATTTATGATTTAATTATGAAATATTACAATTTAATACATTTTAAAATGCAGTTTATTCCTGTGATCAAAGCTGAATTTTCTGCATCATTACTCCAGTCTTCAGTGTCACATGATCCCTCAGAAATCATTCTAATATGATGATTTGCTGCTCAAAGAAACATTTCTTATTATCGAAATTGTAATCAATTGTGCTGCATAATATTTTTATGGAAACTGTGATGCGCTTTTTTTAGGATTCTTTGATCAATAGAAAGGGGGGGGGGGAAGCATTTAGAAAAAAACTTTTTAACATTATAAATGTTTTACTGTGACTTTTGATCAAATTGACGTGTTCTTAACTTCTTACTGAATTAAAGTGTTCATCATCCGAACAGATCCACCTCATTTACAAATCATTTGTACATGTAGAGGCATCCCTGTGGGAAAGTTTTGAGTGGGTAGGGTTAGGGTTTGTCATTATTAATAGATTTGTGTAAAAATGTTATCTCCTCTTTTAGATAGCTAAGTAAACAAGTGTGTGTATGAAAGGTGTGTATGGCATGAAATAGCGTTTGAGTTCTTATATGGCATCAGCTCAGTACCCTGCAGTGAGAAATAGGTAAAACTGTGAGTGTTTGTGTGTGTGTGTGTGTGTGTGTGTAGCAGAGGCTGCTGGAGGCTTTACGAGCTCTCAGCAACAGGAGCTGTGAAAATGGCTCTCAGCTGATGTGGCAGAATAACTGCAACCAGCCTGCAGACCAGACACACACACACACACACACACACACACACACACACACACACACACGGCAATATAATGGGGAAACAATGGCGCCTTCCCTGCGGAGACAGCCAGAAGTGTGTTCAGGGGCTGTGTGATGCAAATATAAGGAACACGTTTACACAAACACACTTCTGTGTGCTGAAAAGCATCCAGACGTTTGTGGGGTGATAATTAAAGCTGTTTTGAAATAATTGAAAGGAAGTAGATTGTCACACACACACACACACACACACACACACACACACACGGTTTGATTGTTAAACTCATGCTGACGTGTGGGGAACGGTGTGTTTCTGAGAGCGGGCCTCCTAAACCTCTGCAGCTTGCTACGTGTGTGTGTGTGTGTGTGTGGTCTAGCTCTGAGGATCTCTCATCACTCTGTGTTTGTTTGAATCTGTGTATTTGTGTGTGCAGGTTAGTGATGACAGTTCTCGGAAACTGGGCCTCCTGACTTAAGCCGTAATATTCAGACGAAGAGCGAACACGTAAACAAAACAGAGAATCAGTTCAACTCATTCTCCACCGTCTTCCTCCGTTTGGTTATTTCTTTTAAAGTCCCGCTTTAGTCAATCATTTTATCCCTTAAAACTCATCTTTGATCACCAAAATGACATATTAAAACATTTTGTCATTGAAAAAAAAATCCTTCATGCCTTAAAATAGCTTGAATGTAACTCTACACCCTTGCCTCATTTAGCAAACACGGTTCTATGAATATGCAAATGAGCCCCGCCTCCACTCACTCACACCAGCTCAGAGATCCACTCGTTGAAAATCACACGTTGATCTGATTGGTTAACAGGTAGTTTGTGACGTCAGAAACACCAGCGATTTCAAACCGTGTTTTTGAGACCGTCTTTGGTTCACTGCAGTTTTAAAGAGAAAATACCCAGCAATGGCGTTGACTTATGAATTTGCACATGGTTTGACTTAAACAGAGGTGGAAAGTAACGAATTACATTTACTCGCGTTACGTAATTGAGTAGTTTTTTTGTGTACTTCTACTTTTTAAAGTAGTTTTTAAAATCTGTACTTTTACTTTTACTTAAGTACGTTTTCTTTGAAGTATTGTACTTCGCTACATTTGAAATCATATCCGTTACTGAGTAAAAAATAATAATACAAGGGGAAAAAAAAAATCACACACTCCGGAAACTACTGAATTGATTGAAGGGCGGGGGAACAAACGCGCAAAAAAGGTGACGCAGACCCAGCTGAAGCTGAAAGCGAAGCTCAAAGCGAATTATGGCCAGTATGAAAAGTAGAAAAAAAGCGTGGTTGTCCTCGAGGATAGATATCCAATTTGCAAAAAATGTGGACGCAAAGTGGCTGCAAAAAGAGCATATAGGACACCATCCCTCCTGCAGATAAAGGTATGTCCCGATTTACGTGATGCAAAGGGAACCCGGAATCCAGTCATGAAAATGGAATTCACATAATGCAGATGTCACGTAAAACATGCAAAATAATGGATGGATGAATACATGGAAAGTAGAACTGTGCAATAAACCCAATCGCGACATGGTCTGTGAATATTTAAGCTAAGCACAAAAATACTGCATGTAAATATATAACCCTATTTGTTCTGCTGAGCTGCGTTTGTCTACTACATACTCAAGTACTCCTGACGTTCATGGTGTTTTCAGCGTCTCACAAACAATTTGAGGATATGAATACATGAAAATTTCCAGAGCTACTCTGAGAGAACGCCTAATGAGAATTTTCATCATTTTATTTGAGAAAAACCATTGTCAAATACACTTTGAAACCGGTCTTCACTACAAACCGTCAAAATAAAAGTTCGGTTTTACTAGGAGAAATTATGACAGAAATATATTACTATTGTAGGCATACAATAGAACGTAGCCTACTTCTCAAAATAATAATAATAATAACAACAATAATACATTTTATTTAAACATTATTTAAAGGAATATTTTTTTTGTCTATGGTTTAATTTTGTAAATCTGTTTTTGCAGCGCTTCCCCAAAAGATAAAAGGACACAAGTTTAAATTTACATTTGATTGCCACCGTTTTTGATAATATATTTGGATTAAATCATAAAAAGGAACATTAATTTTCTGAATAAAATACATTTCATAGGACAATATTATTCTTAAACATTTTAATAAATTATTCATGTTAAAAATAAGTGGTTAATCTAATTCACTATCAGTTATCGAATTTAATTGATTAGACATGTTTTATTGAAATTTTAATAAACAAACAAATTATTTCAAGTTTGTTATAATAAAAGCATTTGTTCAACCAAAAAAAATTCCTGTTTTCATTCATTTAACTGTCATTTTAACTGATAATAATAATAATACCCATAATTTAATAATACAGTTTATTTATTTAACAATTGATTAATACTGTAAACCGTGATATTTTCTGAGACGTTACCATACTGTGAAAATCTCATACCATTACAACACGGGAGGGTCCCCCACCCCACCCCACCCCCGCTGTTAAAAAAGTAACTCAGTAACTTTTACTCTGAGTAAATTTTAAATGAGCTACTTTTTACTTTTACTTGAGTAGATTTTTAGACCGGTACTTTTACTTGTACTTAAGTAAAATTTAATTGAAGTAGTAGTACTTTTACTTGAGTAGAATATTTTATTACTCTTTCCACCTCTGGACTTAAAGCATATTAAAACACCAGATAGACATATAAACAATATTAAAAGCTTGATTTTCACCACCAGGGGACTTTTAGCGTAATAAAGCTGATCAGGGTCTGTCCTCCTGCTGCTACAGATGTTAAGACCTTCACTTCTGTTCTCACTCTCTTTCTTTCTTGGCTAATTCCATTCACTGGTTTAAAGGGTCACATGAGCGTCGGGCCGCTGTGTATTTGTGTGTGATTTGGTTTGGTCTCACACACACCGCCTTTACAAATTAGGATCATCCTCTCCTGCTGCCATACGCTCCAGCCAGGGTCAAAGACACACACACACACACACACACACGCACACACACGCACACCATCAGCTCTGGGGACTCTCTCTCTTTTCTTCCTTCCTTAATTTCTTCCCTCCTTCTTTACTTCTTTTTTTTCCCTTCCTTCCTCATTTTATTCTTTCTTTCCTTCCTTCCTTCTTTCCTTCATTCCTTCCTTCATTTCTTTCTTCCTTTACTTCTTTCTTTCCTTTTCTTCCTCCTTTTGTTCTTTCTTTCCTTCCTTCCTTCCTTCTTTCTGTCCTTTCCTTCCTTCTTTTGTTCTTTCTTTTCTTCCTTCCTTCCTTCTGTCCTTTCCTTCCTTCCTTCTTTCTGTCCTTTCCTTCCTTCCTTTACTTCTTTCTTTCCTTTTCTTCCTCCTTTTGTTCTTTCCTTACTTCCTTCCTTCCTTCCTTCCTTCTGTCCTTTCCTTCCTTCTTTTGTTCTTTCTTTTCTTACTTCCTTCCTTCTGTCCTTTCCTTCCTTCCTTCCTTCTTTCTGTCCTTTCCTTCCTTCCTTCTTTCTGTCCTTTCCTTCCTTCTTTTGTTCTTTCTTTCCTTCCTTCCTTCCTTTCCTTCCTCCTTTTGTTCCTCCTTCCTTAATTTCTTTCTTCCTTCCTTTCCTTCCTCCTTCCTTAATTTCTTCCTTCTTTCCTTCATTCCTTCCTTCATTTCTTTCTTCCTTTACTTCTTTCTTTCCTTTTCTTCCTCCTTTTGTTCTTTCTTTCCTTCCTTCCTTCCTTCTTTCTGTCCTTTCCTTCCTTCTTTTGTTCTTTCTTTCTTTCCTTCCTTAATTTATTTCTTCCTTCCTTAATTTCTTCCCTCCTTCTTTACTTCTTTTCCCTTCCTTCCTCATTTTATTCTTTCTTTCCTTCCTTCCTTCTTTCATTCATTCCTTCCTTCATTTCTTTCTTCCTTTACTTCTTTCTTTCCTTTTCTTCCTCCTTTTGTTCTTTCTTTCCTTCCTTCTTTCTGTCCTTTCCTTCCTTCTTTTGTTCTTTCTTTTCTTCCTTCCTTCCTTCTGTCCTTTCCTTCCTTCCTTCTTTCTGTCCTTTCCTTCCTTCCTTTCCTTCTTTCTTTCCTTTTCTTCCTCCTTTTGTTCTTTTGTTCTTTCCTTCCTTCCTTCCTTCCTTCTGTCCTTTCCTTCCTTCTTTTGTTCTTTCTTTTCTTCCTTCCTTCCTTCTGTCCTTTCCTTCCTTCCTTCCTTCTTTCTGTCCTTTCCTTCCTTCCTGTCCTTTCCTTCCTTCTTTTGTTCTTTCTTTCCTTCCTTCCTTCCTTTCCTTCCTCCTTTTGTTCCTCCTTCCTTAATTTCTTTCTTCCTTCCTTTCCTTCCTCCTTCCTTAATTTCTTTCTTCCTTCTTTCCTTCATTCCTTCCTTCATTTCTTTCTTCCTTTACTTCTTTCTTTCCTTTTCTTCCTCCTTTTGTTCTTTCTTTCCTTCCTTCCTTCCTTCCTTCCTTCCTTCCTTCCTTCCTTCCTTCCTTCCTTCTTTCTGTCCTTTCTTCATTATCTCATTAATTCCTTCCTTCCTTTCTTCTTTCCTTCTTTTCTTATTTCCTTCATTTCTTCTTTCCTTCCTTCTTTCCTTCCTTCCTTCCTTCCTTCCTTCCTTCCTTCCTCCTTAAGTATCATGCAATCTGGTCAATTTTTTAAAGTAGAAGAAATGAATACTTTTACTCCACATGCAGGGTGCATTAAATTGATCAAAAGAGACAGCAAATACATTTTTAATGTTAAAGGTTTATATTATAAATGTTTAGATTTCAAATAAATGCTGTTCTTTTGAACTTTCTATTCATCAAAGATCACTGTTTTCAACATTGATAATATTAAGAAATGTTTCTTAAGCAGAAACCACCGGCAGATTTACTTGGTTTCCTCTTCTGGCTTCCTCTTTTCTCTGAGTTAGATGAACTTAAATAGTCTGAGGAAATCTTTCATGTTCTTATAGATTAGCTTTTATTGACTTCCCTTGCCTCTCTGTCAGCCTTCTGATCTGGAATCAGCTCTGATATGGCAAACTATTGATCGGCAAGTTGTCAGATGTAAGTGAATGGGAGCTCAGATCTGTGTGAGATAGCACTATTTACTCTATACAGTACCTTGTTTTTCTAGTAGTTAAAATCATAACTGCTTAATAATAATGCGAGGATACAGACCGCCTGAGGTCAGTTTGGCTGGTTGTGTTTAGGATCAGATATCCATGTGGTTCTGTGGGCCGAAGGTGACTGAACTCAGAGCTGTAAACAGGAGCGACTGACAGACTCATGGAGCCAGACTTCATTTGCATCGTCGTCTCTTTAGTTAAGAACACACACAGTCAGAAGACAGGAGAGGAACTGCGGTTATCAACGGAAACTGGGACATCTGCAGTTGTATTCAAAGCGTACACAATGCGCAAACCTTTCCTGTCCTTCGTGGCGTCTGACTGTGCCGTTGTAGTGATAAGTGTTGTCTGATTTTGACTGAGGCTCTATGATTTGTGTTAATGCCTGTGCTAAAAATACCGTGTTTGTGTACTTGGACCTCTAAATTCTCTCTCTTTACGAAATCCTCCTGACCAATTAAGTCAGATTAAACAAATAAGGGTTTGGATACGGGTATAGGAACGGGTACAGGAACAAATACGGGTTTGTGTGTTAAAGACGACCAAATATAGATGTATATTTACTATCGTTTAAAATAATTAATTTGGTCACACTTTAGATTAGGGCCTTATTCTCACTATTAACTATGACTTTAGCCTTAAAAAACTCCTAATTACTGCTTATTAATCTTTAGTAAGGTAGTTGTTAAATTGAGTAGGATTAAGGGATGCAGAATACAGTCATCCAGAATAAGGCATTAATATGTGCTTTATGGCCCAGTTTCACAGACAGAGCTTAGATTAAGCCAGGATTAGGCCTTAGTTCAGTTAGGGCATTTAAGTAGCTTTATAAATGTGCCTTAAAATATGCACACCAGTAATGTTTCTTCTAAGATATGTCAGTGCAAGTTGCTTTCAGTTAAAACAGCTCAAACATGCATTTTAGTCTGAGACTAGGCTTAAGCCTTGTCTGTGAAACCGTGGGGATAAATACTAATAAACAGCCAATATCTTAGTAATATGCATGCTGATAAGCAACTAGTTAATAGTGAGAATTGGACCCTAAACATACATTATATTCAGCAAGAATGCATCAAAATGGCAGTTAAAAAAATAGTTTTAAGTAAATGGTTCTTTTGAACTTTCTATTCATCAAAGAATCCTGAAAAAAAGTATCAAGTTTTCCACAAAAATATTAAGCAGTATGACTGTTCCCAACAGTGCTTAATAATAAGAGCTGCAAATCAGCCTATCAGAATGATTTCTGAAGGATCATGTGACACTGAAGACTGGAGTAATGATGCTGAAAATTCAGCTTTGATCACAGGAATAAATTACATTTTAAAATATATCAAGATAGAAAATAGTTATTTTGAATTGTAATAATATTTCACAATATTACTGTTTTTATATGATCAAATAAATGCAGCTTTGATGAGCAGAAGAGAATGTACTGACCTCAAACTTTTAAACTGTATTTATTTTCTTAATATTTATTATACAAATATGCCCCCCAATCCTCTCAAGTAAGTGTGTAAGAGTGCTTGAGTGGACAAAATGAGCAAAAATGCCCTAGCGTGTGTGTAGGTGTGACAGTTTGTAAGTGTCAGTTAGGGGGCCTGGGGTTTGACGTGACCTACTTACAGAGTGTGAGAGATGGTCAACGGATCACGACCCCGAAGGCTTCCTGCCTCACACACACACACACACACACACACACACAGGCACAGAGCGCAGTACTCACAGTTGGTGACAGCACTAGGGCTAACGAGAACACACAACCCTCCCACGACTCCCCCGCACACTTCAGCAAGAAGAATCCGTCATGTTAGGAAACATAAACCAGTCCCACCAGCCGCGCTGTTTCCTGCTATTGTCATTGATCGCTTTTTTAGATGGACAAAACAAATCACGGAGACTACAATTACTACCGTCAACAGTTGCAATCAGTGCTGAATCAGTTCCCTTATCCAAACATGAACAATCTACCATCGCTTAATCACCCTCATGCGTTTCAAAACACACATGACTTTCTGTCTTCATGGACATTTCCCAGACGAGGCTTAAGTCTAGTCTCAGACTAAAATGCATGTTTGAAAGCATCTCGTACTGACATATCTTAAAATATGTCTCAAGATGCACATCAGTAAAGTTTTTTTCTAAGGCACGTTTATAAAAGCTACTTAAATGCCCTAATTGAACTAAGGCCTAATCCTGGCTTAATCTAAACCCTGTCTAAACCTAAACCCGGGCCTCAGTATATTATAGAATGTACCATATCAGTTATCAGCCAATATTAGTGTTTATTTGGATATATATACTTTATATTTATTTATATATTTATTTATTTTTAATAAATATTTAATAAATATTTATTTTTAGTGTTTTATTTTTAATGTTTTTCATAATTATTTTATACTTTTGATATATTATGCCATTTTTAAGATATATTAACAACAAGCTGTTTTTTATTTAATAATATATGATATTATTAATATTTAATTTTTGGTTAATTAGGGTCAGCCTGAATTTTAATATCGATGCATTCCTACCCTTTTTTCAGAATAGGCTTTGAGACTGTTAAACATTTGTCAAGTATGGCAAAAACTTTGTTCACACAACTTGTGTGCTATACATTTAAAAAAAAAATGCTATATATCTTTGTGTATGAATATTTTTTATGAAGTCGTTCAGTGTTCTGCTGTAGCTCTCAAATCTCGTTCAGTCGCACCAGGTTTTATGTCCATAATGAGGACAAATGACATTTAATATAATTGTCGTCAAATCTGGTGTCATGTATCTTGACAGAAGAAGAACCTGATTTCACCAAGTACAACATGTTCCTAGATCAACATCTTTCTTGATCCTGGAACAACATTCCAATCAACCAATCAGATTTGAGGGACAAGTTTACAGTTTATGTCAAGTTTAGGTTAAAAGCAGGGTTAGGTGCTTCAACATCAGTGTTATTCACCTGTCATTTCCCTCTGGTTTTAGGGATAAGTTATGGGTAAGGTTATGTCTAGGGATAGGGATAAGGTTTTCAGACAGGAATATTGTTCCAAGATCAACAAAATATGTTAATCAAGGAATATGTCTTACTTGGCAAAGTCAGGACATGCAAATGTGAGATTTGAGAAGGACAGATTTTCAGTGGATTATTGCTTAATTTTTACACAAGCGCTCAAGCTGTATGAATCCTTATATGATACTTTTATGGTGCTTTTTTAAAGTTTGACAGCCCTTCATTGAATGGTAACGAACGGTTTCAACATTTCTCATTCTCCGTTCCACGGAAGGAAGAAAGTGATGCGGGTTTGAAACAACATTGAATAGGCCTACAATCATTTCATTTTTGGGTGAACTTCCTTTAAAGTTCAAACGTATGCATCTCTTGACTATAATATCGTATGACACGGCCATTGTTGTCTGAGTTGCAGAGTTTCCTCAACAGTGTGAGAAGCGTTAAGCGTTCATGTGTGTGTTAGTGTGTGTTTCAGAGAGACTGCAGGCGGGGTGATGGGGTGATCCGTGCATTCATGAGCAGTTTGGCCCCCGGTGCTGATGCCATGTTTTAATATTGCTTCAGTATTTCAGCTGCGTTTCCTATAATTCAGCCCAGCCTTGAGATGCACTTCTGAGTGCAGTCGGCTTTGAGTTTCCCCCCTTTTTTCCTTCGCTCTTTCTCTCGCGCTCTCTTTCTCTGCAGAAAAGCTTTAACGCATACGTCTGTTTAAAAAATGTTATAGCTTAGAGCGCTGGATCAAATCCAACTTCAGGGGTTAAATTTCCTTGGAGGCCGGACTCTCTCTCTCTCTCTCTCTCTCTCTCTTCTTCAGTAGCGTTTCTCTGGCTTTTCTTGAGTCTCTCTCTCCCCTCAGAACAAAAGAGGTCTCCATTGCGCTTCGCTGAAAGACCTCAAACAGACACACACACACACACACACGCGCACACACACACACACACACACACACTAACTTCTTAACTCATATACTACAGCTTAAACACTGAATCATTTGCCAAAAATTGGCATTGCAAACCCCCCCCCCCCCCCCCGCTTCCACTTTCTTTCACTCTCGCTTTATATTAATTTTCCTGTCTCTTAATCCACCCGCTCGATCATGTTACACATGTTTGGACAGACTTTGTGTGTGTGTGTGTGTGCTGGGTTTAAATAGTCACTTGTGTTTCAAATAGTTGTTTCTGTGTTTTTTTTCCCCCCGAAACGGGTGGTTTGACGGGTTTGTGCCAGTCCGAACACCTCAAACGCACTCTCTCACACACACACGCGCACGCACACACGCACGCACGCACGCACACACACACACACACACACACACAGAGACAAAGGCACAGGCCCTTGTCAGAAAGTTGTACGTGTTTCATGCTCTTCACGTGTTTCTTTCTTTAATATTTTTTTTTTATTTGATTATGCTTTCAGGAAAATAGTCATTTTAAGTAAAGTTGGTTAAGTCAAAACTCAATATATCTGAACCATATTGATAAATCTTTAAAAACTCTAATAAAAATATTTGGGGTAATGTTTAACAAATTCTCTATTTTTAATACCATACTTAATAATATAATATGATGCCTTAATTGACTAACCATATAAAACTCTTTTATTTTGTTATTTCATTTTTTTTATTCTTTTGTTTTTTTTTATTTTATTATTATTTATGTTTTATTATATATATTTTTTTTTTATTTAAAAAAAAATAATTTTTATTGTATTTTATTTTTATAATAATTTTTATAATTTTATTTTGTTATTTTATTTGACCATATTGAATATCAGCCGATGTTAGACGCTCACTTAAAGTTAATCTTTAAAAACTCTTATAAAACTGTTTAGGGTAATGTTGAACAAATTCTTTATTCTTAGTGCCTCAATTGACTTAGCATTTGAAACTATTTTATTTATTTATTTATTGTTTTTATTATTTTTTACTTTTTTTTTTATTATTTTTTAATTTTTTAATTATTTAATTTGATATTTTATTTAGAGATGCTCCGATCAGCATTTTTGGGGCCGATCACCGATTACCGATCACCAAAATCATGATCTGCCGATTGCCGATCACTGCCGATCACAGAATGGCAGGGGAATGGGAATCTTTTATCTATAATCTAGCAGAGTTTGCACCATTTGTAGAAATGTGTTTATTTAATTGTATTTAGAAAATGAGATGTCTTAACGCTACTGTAGGCCAGCTTTCCCAAATAAGGTAGAGTAACATTAAATTATTCCAAACAAAGAGGGGTCAGGCAGACCAACACACATCAGATCAGCCTAATGGGAGGGGATCAAGTTACACTTAGGCATATTTGGAAATTGTAGCCTCTTAATACACCCACTACATTTACTAATTGGCAACAAAATGTACAACTTGTTACACCAAAACTGGCTACTGATAAAAGGACAAAACTATGGCAAGTTTTTTTCTGTTATTATTATGAACGTCTGATGTAGTTGAGCAGAATGCTCTTTTATGAAGTTACTTCATTAAAGGACATATTTAATGAGATTATGCCTGAAAAGGTTTTGGATTTTTTATCATATGTTCATTTTAAAATATATATTGTATAAAATGACTTCTTGTTTATATTTGTTTTGTTTTATTTTATTTATATGATATTTGTATTTTTATAATTGAATTTTTGCCATGAAAATAGCTTTGAATGCTGACATGACAAAATAATCTGAATCTGAATCTGATGTAGTTGAGGAACCAACTACGTCAGATCAAAAAAAATAAAATACCACCACCACTTTTGAAACATCTCGCGGCACGAATGTACCAATACAAATAAATAAAAACATCTCCAGTTAACTCAGAGCATTAATTTTGTTCATTTGTTAAATAAGAGGCGATCTAGCGCTGAAATGGTTGTTTTTTTATCAAGTGATCAAAGTGCTCGTTGCCGCAGCGATCAGTGGCGCAGATACCGCGTTCTGTTGCGGCTCGCGCGGTGCACGGTCTTCACTCGGACGCGCGCTTCAATCCGTTGGGAGACTCCCTATTCGTTCCGGTGAAGGAGAACTCATGTTGCCACTGCCAAGCTCCACTCTGCTGTTGTGTGCCCGTGCGCCACGCATGCAGGTGGGAAAAAGTCGCGCGAGTAATTTACGTCACGTGATCGGCTTTTTTGATCGGCGCTTTTGGGGTTCACCGATCAATCTATTTTTAGCCAATATCGGCCGATCATGATCGGTGTCCGATCAATCAGAGCATCCCTAATTTTATTCATTTTATTATATATATATATATATATATATATATATATATATATATATATATATATATATATATATATATATATGATATATATAATTTTTTTGAAGTTAAGTTTGTTTATTTTGACGCCTCCCCCCCCCCACACACACAAAATCAATACAGAAAATGCTGAAAAATTCCTCTCAGAGAGCGTTCGAGTAAATAAGCAGCATTTGTGAGTGACCATGTGACTCACAGGTTCTCAGTGCTGTACAGCTGGACAACAAGAAAATCAATCCTCCTTTACCTTTCCTTTACCCCGTCCTTCTGCCCTGTTCTTTCGGTCTCTCTTTCCCTTTTTCAGTAGTGTGTTTCCCCTGCATCTCTCTCTCTCTCTGTTGGAGTTGGGCTGCAGTATAACTCCAAAGCCACGGGAGGGAGAACAGATGGAGAGGTTTTCTTTCTGTCCATCTACCTAAAGAAAGGACGGTTAAAAATGCCAGGCGAAAGAGTGTGGGGGTTTGTAGGGTGGCGGAGACAAAGACTCCCCTAGCTTTTTACTGCACAGAAGTGATGGAGCTTTGTGTGTGTGTGTCTGTGTGTGTAAGGTTGTGTATATAGATTTGCTGTGTGTCTTTAAATTAGATCCATGGTGAATAGTTGGATTTTTTTAGTTGGATTTATTTATAAGATTTATGAAGGGCATTTTTGACAGGATCAAATGTGTTTTCAGTTTGTTTGTGTATGAATTCATGATATCTGACTCCTGTAGAGGTTGTTTGCTATATTACTCTCCTTCAAAACAACACACACACTCAAACTTATAATCTACCATACTTTACTGGCACAAGTACCTGTGTGCTTGAGTACTAAGAAGTGACAGCAGTTATCAAAAAGAAATTGTTGGTGGTGTTTAGGAAGGTATGCATGTGTCTGATTGGTTTGTCAGGACAGCAACTGTAAACAAAGACTGTATTCTGTGACTTAATGCACAAAGACAAGTAATCAGTGGCTTTTTTTTTTTTGCGTTCACTGTAAATTTGAGAATGGATTGCCCCATCTGCGTACATGCTCTCAAACACACTCAGACCTGCTCGCTTACAATGAGCTTGACCGTGTGTCTCGTTTCATATAGTGCAACACACACTATCAATTACTTCTTTGCCTGGCATTCCAGAGTTTTCATTTGTGCATGTATTCCTACCCACCTGGTTCATGTTAGTCTCTCACTCTCTCTTTCCATGAATAAGTGCCCAGATCTGTGCTGAATGGGGTTTGATAGGCATCGTCAGGCAGCAGCGTTCCCTGTATCTGTCTCTCGCACTCAGCAGGAGCCGGGATATTGAGTTTCGCTTGGGTTCGGAAGTGAAATGGGGTGCAGATGAAACTGGTCTGTCCTCACCCTCTCCCTCCCTCACATCTCAGGCCGCAGGGTGCTGCCGTCTCTCTTCTGAGGGAAATATCACATCATGAAGGAAAACATAGCAGCACTCTCCCCCAGTCCCTGCAGTGCAGATCATTTATTTATCCTTCACATCGGAATGGGAGCGCAGACAGAAAAAGACAAGATCAGATTCATAAAGTCCTTCTGTAAGATGGTGAAATGTGATCGTTTGGAGTGCAACTGTTTTTTGAAGTGTTGAATGTTTTTTTTGTGTCATTTTCGTGTCTTGCATTTTAAAAGTAAATCTGTTAAGATTTGTGGCAATACTGGAAAATGCATTATTTATTTGATGCAAGTCAAAATGAGGCTGTGAGAGATACAATTAAAGTGAGTTAATGCGTTGTAATGTCTTAAAGGTACAGTTCACCCAAAATTAACACTTTTAAAAAGATTTTCGCTGAACTTTAAAGCTGCTCTTTTCAGTGAAAGTGACTGGCTACCAAAAAGGACAACAACAAAAAAGTCTTACAACTGGAGCTCTGTATATTTCAAGTCTTCTCGAAGTCACAATAGTTTTGTGAGACAAAAAATGGAAATATACAGTGAAAGTGTCTGATTCAGTTTCAAAATTCATTCATCTTTGGGTGAACTGTTCCTTAAAGATCCTGCTTGACGAGTTTTTGTCAGTGAAGGGTTTTTTGTCAATCAAAACAATGTATTTTCTCTGTTTCATTGACTAAATGATTGACACAATTATACGCTAAAGTATGACATGTTGACTTTTTGTCCTCATCATATTTGTCAGCTTAAGCCCCAAAGTATACTTAAGTTTTGATGTGAATGCTAGCTTATACATACACCCGAACACATAGGCTTTCAGATACTTAACGACTATCACTTTGTAAAGAAACAATACGCGCCTATAGCCTGAACACGTAATACTCATGCGCACGATGTACAAATTTCACAAATTCAAGTTTTTGTAGTTTACACAGAGACGACAACGGTATCATTTTAAAAAACGTACACTTTGAAAGTTTGCATTTTCAGGCCCCCAAAATGCTGTTGTCGTGTAAATTAATGGCCAATACGCATTCAAAGTTTTCCGTTTTTAATTTAACACTGTGTTGTGTAAACGGCCCCTTAATTTGATAAAGTGAGTGACCTCGACATACGTGCACTAGAAAGTTTCATCCTTGTTCAGTGTCTGCGCTAAAAAATATTCTTCATACAATTTCTTCATACTCATTTAAGGTTTCTCTTAACCCCCTCACAAAAGTGCTCATCAACGCGAATATCTGTTGTTCCATCTGTTTTCTTTTTCAGTGTTGCCACCATGTGGACAAACAAATTAGTGCAAAAAAATTAATGCCACGTGTGCTTTGAAAAGTCTGGTTGTGCGCATACAGTACGTGTAGACTTTGACGAAGTTAATTTCATGCGCACTTTACGCAGGGCTTTAAAACTAACTTTTTACCACACCTGCGATTGGCCAGAAAATTTACCGGCTATAAATACTTTTTTACCAGCCATGAAACATCTAGATTAATCCTTTTTAAAGTTATTAAGTCAAGAACAGTGAGTGATTTTTCTTTGTCTTTTGTTGTTTGATTCAAATTTTAAAACACAGACAGCATTAGGTTTATTAGGCTGCTGTCACTTTAAGAGCTAATGCACGGATCCAATATACTGATACACAGGCATTTTCTTTCTCAACTGTTTATGTTCACTTAAGACATAACTGACTGTGTTCACAAAGATACTTGCCAAGACGGGCATTTTGACATAATTTTCTTTGAATATGTCTTTTCAAGCGCAAGAAGACGTGAAAGAGAATTCAATTCAGTATCCGTGTGTTGTCTGAGACGCAGATTTCTCACACAAAACTTCCCACACAGCACGCGAGAAAACATATTGCGTTCCCTTTCGTGTCTTCTTGCTCTTTCCTGACGTCGTTCACATTTGTTCATGTTCTCACAACATTGCATTGTTAGAATTCATAAAAATGTTAAGGGCCAACTGGCGATTGACACCATTTCATATACTGGTCAACACCTAGTTTTACTCGCATTTGGCTCTTGGCGAGTGTTAATTTTAGCCCTGACTATATGCAATATGCATACATAAAAAAATTTAAGTATTCTTTGTGCATCTATAAATCAACATTTGCTAGAAATTGCTGTTTAAGTTATATAAAATATTGTGGTTGCCTGACTCCCTACATGGTTTGACAGTCAGTCAAACTGAGCAAATGTGTCTTTAAAAGCAAACATAATTATGTCAACACGCTGAAAGGACGGGTGGGAAGAGAGGGGGTGTTTTGATTTATCCGTCCGTATTAAGGCGACATTTGCAAACCAAAACCATAAACAAAACAGAGCAAGTCGCTCAATGGACGTGTGAAAGTGAGTGGGAAAACAAGAGGCGACGGCCTGTACCACTTGACCCTGTCTTAGGGGTGTATGAGCGATGGGTGTATAATCCCCTCCACTCACACCCCTCTGAGACCCCCTCCAGGGCCGTCCCAGTCGAGCTCACTCGCCTGTCAATCACGCCACAAAGCTGTCTGTTTGGGGATTAGGACCCTCTCTTTCTTCCTCTTTCTCCTCATTTCTTCTCTTGTGTGTCTCTATCTCATTCACTTATTCCCTTAGTTGGCAGCTGTCTTTAAATTCGGTTCATTTTCTGCCTTCCTGCTTCCACACAACTCTCTCTGTCTCTCTTTGGTTTTCTCACCTCTTAACTGTAATCTTCTCACCGTACCTGCTTTTCCTCTCAAGCCGCTTTCTCTAACGATTCTTCGCGCCTGTCCGCTCTATCTCTCCATCCCATTCGTCCCTCATCCCTCGTTTCTGCGGAGAGATGGAGGGGTGTCTGGCAAGGATGCTGGCGCTCAGCTGTGCCAGGAACCGCAGTGACAGACACACACGCGGACTGCAAAAAAGGATGCCATGCATCAACCTGAACTCGTCCAGACCAACACCATCCATAGGATAGAGAAATCACGAATGCCATCTCTTTTATCGCTCAATTGTATATGGTGTCCAGCACAATATTCAAAAACTCCCTGATATTATAAGCTGGTATTTCTGCTTTAATTATGACAAAGTTGTTGTTTTTTAACAGAAACTTAAAGAAAGAGTTCACTTAAAAATGTAAATTCTGTAATCATTTACTCGCCCTCAACAGGCGAGTAAATGATACAGTTCCAAACCTGTATGAGTTTCTTTCTTCTGCTGAACACAAAGAAAGATATTTTGAAGAATGTCGGTAACCAAACAGTTGATGGACCCCATTGAGTTCCATAGGTTTTTTTTTCCTACTATGGAAGTCAATGGGGTCAATCAACTGGTCACCGACATTCTTTCTCATTAAATTTAGTGCTGTTTACTATTATTGCTACATGTATATGTCTACAAACAGCAATGAGACATAATTGAGAACAAATTTGAGTCATCTGGTGTTTCAACATAATATCTGGGTGTCTGTGGCATCAGAAAGTTTGAGAACACATGTCTTGAAAGAGCAACATCTAAGCAATAACATTTTCCTTCACGTGGCCCTACACACGTTATAATGCTGTTGAAGAGATTGAAGAGATTGATCCTGTCCTTCACCTTTCTGTAGTTCTAACATCTGTAATGTGAATTTCTGGAGGTTAACATGATCATCAGCTAAAATACCTGGAATAATCGCTGGCTTTAATCTCACATTAAAGCTCGGAGAGAGTGAGAGACCATTTTCCTGTTATTGCAAAAACAGGTGTATGTGTGTGTGTGTGTGTGTGAGAGAGGAAGTGCAGGGTGATTTAATGTGGTTGTCTGAAACGTTATCTCTGTCTTTAATTCATCTTCTGAATGATCCGTTGTAATTAGATTTGTTTTTTATTCTCTTCCCTCTGCTAGAGATTGATGGTCTGATTAAAGCCACAGTCATAAGTGAGAGTTAGGCTCGCTCGCTCGCTCTCCCTCTCTCGTCTAAATAAGAAAAGCCGTAAGTTCAATAGTGTCAGGAAACACTGCAACACAAATACCTTACACTACCTTATTCATTAACCTAACATTAAATTGATCCAGACGCGTATGTATGCACATCCTTTCTTGGTCGTTGAGGTGATTGCTTCATCCAAAGCTATTTTACACTGTAATTCTTGTATAATTGTATTAATTGAGATGGAATATGTACATGCAATATTACATATACAATTTATTTATATATATATATTTAATTTTGTATGTGTGTGTGTGTGTGTGTGTGTTTTTATATATATTTTATATATTTTATATTTTTATATATCTATACACACACACATATATGCATACACAAAAGTAGTTTAAAAAAATTAATAAAAAAAATATATATATATACATTTTCATTACTTGAAATGAAAACTAAAATAAAAAATATAAAATATTGACAGTAAATAATATTTAATTAAAATATAAAAAAAATAGTCAAAGCAACATTTCTCATTTTCATTTAGTTTAAGGTGAAGTAGTAAAACAACTAAAACTTAATTTAAAAAATAAATACAAAAACACAACAAAATTACTAAAACTTTAGGTAGAATTAACAGAAAATATAAAAATTAAATGTAATTTAAAATATTAACAAAAACAATGACAGTATAATAATGATGATATTAAAATAACATTGATACACAATTTCTATTTGGGGGGGATTAGATGGAAATCTATTGTGACAACATAAATATTTTTTTACTGTCACTTACTTTCTCACACACACACACACACACACACACACACACACACACACACACACACACACACACACACACACACACACACACACACACACACACACACACACACACAAGCAAGCAAAAATAGGAGTGATGGAGAGAAAGAAGGGAGGAGAAAAGGGAACATATAGGAGTCTTGAGCAGATGGATATGCTTGCGTTATTAATTATGTCTCCTCTGGAGAATGGCAGCTTCCTTTAAGCTCAGCTCACTGCTGTTCCATAGTGTAACACAATCAGACAAAAGCCAATAAAAGAACGGGGGAAAGAGGAGGAGAGAGATAATCCATCCTGCCGAAAGCTGCGTCATTAACCGTTTCATAGTGCCGTGTCATGGCGAGCTGCCGGCTGCGTCTTTGTGTCAAATCATCACTCTTTCTCTCTCTTATTCTCCTTCTCATGAGGCTGGATTGTGGTGCGGCTTTTCTCTGGTGGTGGTGGTGGAAACTTCGTGTGAGAATCTGGGTGTGTCATTGTCGTTTCATGATTTCTAGGTCATTTGAAGTAACTTCATGTATTTCATAAAACATATTTTCATAGAAATCTAGTTATATCACCCTAGGTAACACAGTGTTATTCTCTCACTAAAGGGGCCCCACATTTGTCACATGACCAGCTGAGTGCTATTCACTTTATCTTAGTTGTCAGCATTTTATTCAACACTTTTTGTGGAATAAATTAATCATTTGTGACAAATATGCCTGTCAAAAAAATGACTTCTGCATGATGAGTGATGTGATGTGAGTCAGTAGGTGTCCGAGACTGTCGTAGCGCTTACAAAACATGAATTAAAAATGAACTAGTGCACATTTAGCCCCAAACATACTCTATCCAAGCCGGATTTCATGGTTTTGTTATTAGTGTAATTGTCTATGGTTGTTTATGGTCACTTTTCTTTTTCAGGTCAACTAATAATAAGAGCAAGAAGGTGCATTTTAGAAAGTTCATCACGTCTAGTGACAAAACTGGATCGCTCTCTTTATAATCTTCGCACATATGCAGTTTGGCTTGGTTGATTATAAAGGAAGTGATCTACTTTTGTCACGCCGCTCGCTTGTGGCATAGACACGATGCCGGGATATTTCAGGATATTGTGTGAGTGTTGGTGCATGTGTGCTTGGCTCCTGTCATTGGCAGAACATTGCTGTGTCTGGCACTGAGAGAAGAGGATAAGAGGAGACCATCAAAGATGGGATTAGGAAGAATTACACACACACACACACACACACACATTTAAAATGAGCCTGCCGCACGCAATCCTCCTAAAATTTACAGTCACAGACTCAGTTCTGATTGATTTTCATACAACCAAATGCTGTATAGAAAAAACAGTTGAATAATAATTCAACGATAAAAGAATAAAGACGTCCACTCAACAACTATAGTGATAATGACACAGAGAAATTATATCATTGGAATCACAAATTATATTTTTTTCCAGCAGAGAATTGAGAAAGACATTGACAGCCAATCAGAATCCAGCAGATTTGAAAGAGCTCGGCAGGTACTACGTCAAAACTGGCAAGACTAATTCACCACTGGTTCCCTCGCGATTTTCCTATGTTTTTTTTATTTTACATTTTTTTTATTTATTAGTAAAATAAAGCCTATGGTAAACATAACTTGACAATACCTTTTGTTCTACAACATAAACTGCGCACAGCCATAATTAAAATGTGAATTTTGAAGCAGTTATGTTTATTTTTGAAAACTTACGTTTTTAATAAGTGCCTTGCCTTATTTTTGAAAACTTGCGTTTTTAATAAGTAACTAGATTAGAAAGTTGAGTGTGTGCAGTTTACAAAACGTCAAGGTATCAAGAAGTTATGTTTACCACAGGCTTTATTTTACTCATAAATTGAAGAACCCCATTATAAAAAAAACATAGAAAAATTGCCTAACATTTTTTTTATGTTGTTTATGTCTATCTGGTGTTTTAATATGCTTTAAGACAAACCATGCGCAAATTCAACACCATTGCTGAGTATTTCCTCCTTAAAACTGCAGTGAACCAAAAACGCAGTTTGAAATCGCTGGTGTTTCTGACGTCACAAACTACCTTGTAACCAATCAGATCAACGTGTGATCGTCAACGAGTGGATCTCTGAGCTGGTGTAAGTGAGTGGAGGCGGGGTTCATTTGCATATTCATAGAACCGCATTTACTAAATGAGGCAAGGGTGTAGAGTTACATTCAAGCTATTTTAAGGCATAAATCATTTTAAACGCTTAAATATGTCATTTAGGTTATCAAAGATGAGTTTTAAGGGATACAATTATTGACTCCAGGGGGACTTTAATGAATCGACTGCCTATCAGCTAATCTTCAACATGTTTACTCTTAAACATTCATTTTGGATTGATCTATTTTTTAGAGTTTACACTGAAAAAGTGCTGTTTTGTAAGAGAAGTCACGGACTCAGTTCACAGCACTTCTCATTCATTCAGTTCTGAACGAAATTCAATGACGTCAAGGCTGTAATGTGATTGGTTATCAAGGAACACGTGATCCAAGTTAGTCGTTACACTTCTTCCAATGGTAGAGCCACGGACCCTCGTATCTCCCAGTAGTGGGTGCTTCTCAAACTGAAGGCTGCATATCTCCGCTGCCACGTCTTCGAGCTCCGCTGAAGGCCGTCTCAGTTTGAAGGATCCTTGAATGGCAGGTTTTGTTTCATGTCCTTCATTCAGCTCATTCTGAAGGATGCATCAAGTGTATTTTTCATGTCCTTCAATCACCCACAATCCTTTGCACACATTCTAATTCACTACAACGAAATGGCACTGAAGTTCGTTATGCAAAACAAAAATAATATTTTCAGAGATGAAGGCATACATGTTATGTTTGGTTTTGGTTTAAATTAATCACTTGACACTAAACTTTCCTGTAGTGAGTGTTGGGGCTTGCAACGCCAAGGTCATAGGTTCAATTCCCAGGGAAAGCAAGAACTGATAAGAATTTAAAATGTGTACCTTGAAATGCAATATAAGTCGCTTTGGATAAAAGCGTCTGCCAAATGCATAAATGTAAATGTAAACTACCAATAATGTAAGACACTGGGAGACCACAGACGGTTGCCATTCACTTCATCGCATAAAAAGACAGTTAATAGAAAGGTTTTACTACTTTTTGTGCCGTGACCGTGGCGGCGGGAACACGTGTGACGTAGACATGCAAACTTACTAGACCAGGGGTGTCCAAACCCGGCCTGGGAGGCTGAACAAAGTCATATCAGCATTGATGTAAAATTTAGATTGGTTGCTGCGTGTGTGTTAGATTTCTTTCACCGAGGAAAATAGATACAGAACTTGATTGATTGCATTTCGTTTGTCAGAGCCTGATTGAGTAATTAGTACAGTGGCATTTCAAAAATACTTTTAATATTTTTATTCTTTATATTTTACTCCTACCTAATCAGTTGATGGATTACCAGTCATATACATTGCAGTTTTCCCATTCATATACCAATTATAAATGTACCCAGACAGCAACATACTTACTAGACCAGCCGCTGTCCTGCAGAGTTTAGCTCCTACTTGCCTCAAAACTCCTGCCTGGAAGTTTCTAGTATGTCCAGTAACTCCTTGATCAGCCGTCTCATTCTAGCGCTCAGTGTTGAAGAGGAGTCCAGCCTAAGAAGCCTCAGAAGGACTGCTTTAGGAAGGACTCAGCCTCGAGGATGCAGCTCTGTTTGAGAAGCACTCAAGAAGACCATCTCTGGAATTAGTCTTCTGGGTTCGGATGAGACGTTAAACCGAGGTCCAGACTCTCTGTGGTCATTAAAAATCCCAGGATGTCCTTCGAAAAAGAGTAGGGGTGTAACCCCGGCATCCTGGCCAAATTTTCCCCTTGGCCTATGTCCATCATGGCCTCCTAATCATCCCCTTATACTGATTGGCTTCATCACTGTCTCCTCTCCACCAGTAAGCTGGTGTGTGGTGGGCGTTCTGGCGCAATATGGCTGCCGTCGCATCATCCAGGTGATGCTGCACATTGGTGCTGGTTGAGGAGATTCCCCCTTCCATGTGAAGCACTTTGAGTACCCAGAAAAGCGCTATATAAATGTAACGAATTATTATTATTGACGTCCTCTCAGCACCACTGTGTTTAAAGCGGCTGACAGCATTACTGCAGTGCCATTATGTATTAAACAGAACGTGTCCGTTATGTGTGGATGCTAGTTATTGTTATCATTCTTGCTGTGAATAGGACTTTAAAGGAATAGTTCACCCAAAAATGAAAGTTATCCCATAATTTACTCACCCTCAAGCCATCCTGGCTCTTTCCAGCTTAGAATAGTTCCGGCAACGGCCGTACGCGCGTTCATGAGAGAGTCGAGTTCTGACGGGAGGGGGACCTCTGATCCAACGTATAACGTTGGATGTATAACGTAAGCGTATGGTAAGCTTATGCACACTCTAAAAAATTCTGGTTTAAAAACAACCATTTCTGGGTTATTTGGCAACCCAGCACTGGGTAAATATTGGACAGAACACTTGTTGTGTTATTTTTACCCAGCTGGTTGGGTTTTATACATTAACCCATTTGCTGGGTCATTCTTAGGCAGTGCTGGGTCAGACTATTTAATTTTTGAAGGTTTTTCATTTTAAATAATAAAAATGCACTCTAAAATCTCTGTTATATATAGGACAGGAACTGTTCATATGCAATCTTTTTTATTCAGTGGCAAGTTTCTCATTTTCTGTTTTCTATCAGAAAACGGGAAATAAAATGACCGTTGACAAATGTATCCAGTTTTAATCGGTTTGACACAGACTACCCGGCATTGGGTTACACTGACCCAGCGCTGGGTATAGGTATCTGATGACCCAGCTGTTGAGTTACTGAAAAATTACCCAGCACTGTGTAAAAGTATTAGTTATAACCCAATAAAATGACACAGCAGGCTGAACCCAGCATTTTTTAAGAGTGACCCAGCACATGAGTAAAAATATAAAAAATAACCCAGCATTTGGGTAAAAAAAAAGAACCGTGTTTGCATGTTTTTTTTTTTTTACTAAAAAGAGCCGGTTCATAAGAGTAATTTATTCAAGAATCATTCTACACCAGTCGCGTTGTATATCTTCTTTTTTCTCGAGGGAGCTCCGCTGCCAAAAGTGACACGTTTACACGCGCACCGGAAAAACGGAAAGGAAGACTCAAAAACTGTGTTTGCATTTAAACACTGTGTTCGTTACTTTAGTTCTCTCACGTCGCGTAAACTGTTCTCCCCTCAGAAACCCAGGTGTGTTGAACTGCTTTCTCTTAATACCTATTTTTTATTAATACGATGGTAAATTTGAGATGTTTTAAATAAGCTTCACTCCAAATAATAGAAGCCTGTGTAGTGTATAAATCTGAATGTGACGAGAGCTTGGTGACTGATAGCTATGTCTCTGAGTGTGACCTGTTGATGTCTTAAACTCTCACAGACATCATGCCTGTCATTCTTACTGCAAACACACTCACACACACACACACATACACACACACAGGGCCGCAGATGGAAAATCTAATTCTGTCTTTTCTGTCTTTCCTTTTCAAAAAGGCACCAATTACATCCACTTGTCTCTACCTCCCTCTCACACGCTCACTCTCTCGTTCTCTCATTCCCTGTCCCCTTGCTTTAACGAGCTATCTTGTTAACGTCAGAGCCTCTCTTACTTTTAGCCTTTCTCCTTCTCTCATTTTCTTACCCTCTGCTCATTCTATCTTCCTCTCTCTCTCTCTCTCTCTCTCTCTCTTTCTGTTTTTGTACCACTCTTGTAGATAGAGGTGTACACCGAAAAGCTTTTGGCCTGATGAGAGATAAAAAATAAGGGAAAGAGAGGAAAGTGCTCTTGCTTTCAGAATAGAGGGATGCGGCAAAAGAAATGGAAATCGAGAGGTTAGGCTGAAGGAAGAAATGGATGGAAAGAGACTTGGAAAAGCAATAATAGGTGGACCAGTGACAGAGATTAGAGCCCTGTTAGACAGGGGAAGTAATTGCGTGGTGCACATGTTATGGGAGGGTGATATTTTATAGCACACTCGTTTCTTGAAGCGATGCTTGTTGATGTGGGGACTCTGGTCTTCACATACAAAGGGACGGCAAATGACATTTACAAAAATAATTCTAAAATTCTTTCAGTATTATGAAAGAATCTCGCCCAGAACGCGTTTCAGATCTCACATGTTTCTTCTAGACAGCAATGTGAGTCGATGTAGAGACATTTGCTCAAGTTTCCTGCTTTCCTGATTTTTCCCATGAGAAAAGATCTTGCGCGTCTCCAGAAGAAATCTCAATAAACCGCTCGACACCTCAATCAAAAGTCTGCTTTCAAAAGATACAGATCTCCCAATTTGATTCAGTTCCCCAATTACAAACATTTGATTCAATTTCAATTCATTTGGGTATATATAAAAGTATTTAGATATACATGTATGTACAAACGCGCAATATGACGGATTAAGTCCCGCCTTCTAAATAAAAGAGCCAATCGCTGATTGGTCACTGCATCAAGATGCTATAGAAACAGGTCAGAGACGCACGCTTAAGGGCCTGTTCACACAGAACGTGTTTTTTCTGTTAAAAACATGAGACGTTGGTCAGTGGAACGACGAAAAGTGCAAGATCTAGAGACACGTTTTTAAACGTGTACCTTCTTTTAACTTGAGCGCCGCATTTTTAGAACGCTGTGTGTGTCATGCATGAGGAGTTCAAGGTTAAAGATGTCCGTCTAGTGCGTGTTTACGTAGAAAAACAACGGAAAAGTAGCGCAGCTAAAACATGATCTTTGTGCACTTGCTGGTCCAGCCTGAAAAATGCTGTTTTTTAATCATGATTTGAGCATTTAGAAACAACATTTAAGACACTTGTTGTCAGATTTCATTTAATTTTTCTTGCATATAAAATAAATTCTCTCTCTGCTAATGCTTTAAATATAGTGTTTTCGACTGATGCAAATGAATCGGGTCATAAGAGCCGTTTTGTGATTTCAATGTATTATATGCATATTATGATTGTGCGTATCATTATTTATATTAAGCAAAAATATTTAAAATAAAATAAAATTTTAAATAAAAAAAGACAAAAATACTGTTGTAATATTTCACTGTAAAATATTATTTAGGTGGAGTTTGTGTAGTTACGGATGCACTCTTAAACATACAGCGCATTTATTTACATAATTAAATAGCAGCCTTTGCGATTTGATTATCACATTAAACCATATCACAATTTCAATTAACCGTGAAGCTCTAGGTCACACTGTATGTTTTTGATTCAGTAAAAAGAATCAGCTCATAAGAGTCATTTGTTTTTGAATCGGTCTACACTTTTCCCCTGGCGAATGTCACATCTCATAATTAATATTAATGAGCAGAGCTGATTAATTTTATATTGTGCCTCTTCCGACACAGGATTACGCTCCTGGCTACTATCCACATTAATTTTATAGCTCTGAACTCTTTTACTTTGTCAACCATTGTCTAATGTGCTTCTATTTTAATTTCTCTCAAGGAATCTTAGGATAAAACTTTTTAGGCAAAGTTGATACTAAAATGAAACTTAGCTCTAAGATTCCAGTTCAAAGTCTTTCCTTAGAAAAAGAGTCCCTGCATCAGTGAAGATGTTTAATAGAGAGGGCTGGAGAGAGAAAACATCACTTGACTTTCGAGACTAGTGAAAGATGTAAGTATGGAGGAAGTGCGGAGGAAGAGGGCGGGCAGATCTCCCACAAGCGGCGTTAGCTATGCCTGAATTGATGCAGTAATGAACAACCTCGCGCATAGATAATTAATAAGAACTCTTGATTAATTACACTGCGATGAACTGCTATAGATGCAGGCGCGGAGGAGAGACAAAGGAGGAGTGATATGAATGTGAAAGATTGTTTAGTTCTGACTGTTTGTGTGTGTTAGCGTGTGCATATGTCCCTGCATGACCTTCACAGAGAAGTTTAATGTAGTTTGGAGTTTAAAGAAATGTTCTGGGTTTAATACATCTCAAGCTCTACTGATTTGTGGCTTTACCGCGGGCAATTACTTCGACCCGACGTTTATAGTAATGGACGTTATGCCACAAAAGCTATTTGAGCTTTTCTTGTATTGAACCTAAAATGGACTCATGATATGAGAAATCTAATTTGCCTTGATCTTTTGATATAAGAGGTCTTTGTACCAATTAAAAATCCTTCAAGTTTCTTAGCTTAAAATGTTCTTCTCATTAGAAATGAAGCATTTATTTTTTTATATATATTTTTAAAAATGGCTCATTTTGATATCGCGGGATCTGTGATGTCACACGGGCAAATTAATTTGCATATGCCTGCCTCCAGAACATGACATCAATGAATAGTTCTACATCATCACTCCATAGGCTCCGCCCACTGGCGTTCAGTCGCTTAACGACTGACATTTGCCTCCACTTGATGTGAGCGTCACGTCAAAAACATAAACCCATTATAATCACTGACGCTGTCTACACTGATACAGTTTACAGATGTGTGTTCAGTTTCTGACGAACTCCACACACTTGAGTCACTCGTCCATTAGTCCTGTTGTCGACAGAAAGAACGTTCACTTGCTACTTTAAACAGTTTGTTTGCGTCTCTGTACAGACTTCGGAAGGATCCCAGCATCAGAAACAAGTGGATGATTTATTTTAATGTCGTCCTGGATCATGTCTGAGGATTATATGTTTGTTCTGAGATTTTTTTGTTGTAAACGAGGCTCAGTGTAATGGAGAGTTCACAAAGAAACTCTTGTTAAAAGATGAAGCAGCGACTGTATTGAACCTGACAGCAGCTGCATCACAAACTGAAGTAAATGACTTCATAATGCTTTTTCTGTAAATGACGGTTTTATATGGATAAAGTTTTCAAAACACTTACTCATGTGCAATAGCGAGTGGACGTTGATACGGTGCAGTGACGTTAGCCAATCATAACAGTGGCCGTTTACTGACAGACCTTAAAGGAGCCGCGCCTTCAAAATTGATCATTCCAGACAGAGGCTCAAAATGAGGTTTGAAAATAATCGTTTTTCACATATATGTTTTTGTGTGTGCAAAAAACTTAATTAACGTTATAAGTGAACCTCAAGGAACATATTAAAATAATGAAAAAAAATCCATGCCATGATCGCTTTATTGGTGTCTGAATGGAAAGGGGAAGTTTTGTGTGCCAGCTGTGATGCCACGGCCCCTTTAATACCAATCTAGAGGCATCAGACCACAACCTCTGCAAAAACAAGACACGACCTTTGGCTCCGAACCAAACGCACACACATGCTGAATCTGAGGATCAAATGGCAAACTGTTAAATGAAACCCGCAGGGACCTGTAGGTGAAGATGGAGGAGCTTCATGGAGTTACGCTCTCTGGAGTGAACGCCGCTGTTTATTTGGAGGCTGGAGAGAACAAAATATATTGCTAGTCTTCAGTCCTGAATATAACTATTCAGAAGAAATAAAAAAAAATTAAACAGAATTGCAGCTGATTCTGATTCTAGTCATCTGTGACCTTGAGGATTCTTCACGGCCATGTTCTTTAGAAGCAGAATAAGCTGTAATTTTCACATTACTTTCGTCGCTGTAAAAATGTTTTTGTCTGTTAACCTAAAAATGTGATTCATGTTAAAATTTAATTTAGCTGGTTTTATTCAGTCAAAGAAAGTATTTAATATAACTGAACAAACCTGACTACGTTTGGTTACACCAATTAAGGCGTTTTGTAAGGATCAGATGGAAAAAACAAAATCGTTTTATCAGATAACTGAGTTGATGTCTAATTTCCACAAGCTATAGTTTTCATTTGTTTCAAGTTAAAGATGAGGATTTTTAAAAATGCATTTTGATGCCACCATATTGCAAAAATTATGATTTTCAAACAGTAAGTTGAACAAATGTTGTTGTTTGGCTGTTTAGGATTCTCTTACAAACCCTAGAGCCACAGTATTTATATATTTTTTAGGAAATATAAAAGGATGGTTCACTCAGAAAGGACAATTCTGTCATTATTTACTCACCCTCATTTTGTTTTGCTGTATGATATTCCTTTTTATGCGGAATACAAAATATTTTTAATCTAATTTAGCATGTTGGTAACCAAACAGTTTTGGTAGCCATTGACTTTAGTTGTATGTACAAAAAAAACGTTTACGTACTTCCCACTTCTGAAGTCGTGATTACAAGCTCGTCACATTCAAGTGCTTTGTTGTCGGAAAGAACAGGAATCATGGAGGACAGCAGGCTTATTCTTGCTTATTTATTTGGAAAATCTTTTTAAAGCCAAAAAGATATTTAGCGTCCCATTCATTGACAACCATATAAACATTCACCACGCTATGAGCCAGCTTGCTGCGATTCTGGAATTTCTGTCAAATACAGACTAGTTTCACTGCATGTGTATAAAACATACAATACGGTTCAAATGATTATTCACACTTGTAAATATGCACTACTTTAACGATAAGACAAGGCGATATATTCGTTGTGGAAAAAACTGATAAGGAATAGCAATCACAGAAGCAAACTCAGGAACTTGGGTATCAAAATTATCCCAGGGATTCCCAGTGGTAAATATGACTTGAGAGGGCGTTTATGTCCAATTTTTTTCAATTCAAGGAAACTTGAATTCCTGATTATTCCAATAGCATTGGGAAGGCAGCATAATTTTTTGAAAAACCTTGATGACGTAGCCCTCTCTTCATATAAAATTGGGAATGGTAGAAGTACAGTATTTTAACATCCCCCTTTAAATATGGCTTCTACTGGGATTTAGTTCCTAGCACATATAACACATTAAGCACAACATTTTTACTAATCAATGTACTTACGCACTGTGTTCAGACGGGCTTTCTAAAGACAGATGCTGAAAGGAAGTGCCATCATGTCACAATGAATCTCTGCGGTGTGTTTAGGTCACCAAAAACACCACTGAGCTGAACTGATGGATAGACAAATGCTCATTGTTGTCCAAAAGGGGCCGTGGTCATGCATTTTTGTGATTTCTCTCCCTCTCTGTCTCCTTTTGTCATCCGTTCTTTTGTAAAATGATGACAAAGGGCATTTTTCAAGCTCTTTCTCTCTCCCCAGCCCCTCCTTCACCTCCTCATTTCTCTTCTTTCATCCTTTCTTCTTTCCAGCACTCTCACTTTCAGACTCTCTGTCCATCTATAGTTGTCTCGCTTTTTAGTCTCTTACCTCAGCATTCTCTCCCTCTCTTTCTTTACCTGTCAGTCTCCTCGGCTGGAGGTCTGACTAATTATTCTCCTCTCTTTCTCTTGCCCTCTCTCCTCTCGTGACACTCTGCTGAAGACACCTGGCTTAACCCAGCAGGACATCTCTGCGTCCATCTTTTCTCTCTGTCTCTCCATCCCTCGCTCCGCCTGGCTCTTTTGTCGTCTGATTTTACCACTGGTGCAGATATTCTTCTTTTCAACAAAAATACAACTAAAATTATTAGCTAACCAACTGTTTTCAACATTAATAATATTAAAGTGCCCCTATTATTATTTCCCGAATATTTTCTTTCATGCGGTGTGTAATATCGCTGTTTGTGAATGTAAAAGGTCTGGAAAGTTTTAAAGATCAAAGTGAACGACAAATTAAGTGTTTTTTTCTCCTAAAAGAAAGAATTGATTCTGAACTGCTGAAATGAGTCATCAGTAATTCCAGTCTCACTTCCTGTTACAAACCTACGTAACAATGTAACAAATATACATAATGCCAGTCTATGGTGTTCATTGGCTGCCTTTGAACAGCGTCTACTTTGACCCTCAAACACTGTAGTTGTAGCTGAGACTGGAAGAGTTTGGTTCGTGTTGTTCATGTCGAGAAGACGCTGTCTTCAGTGCTGAGATCCACTTTGATCCACTTAAAAAGAACGAGGACTCGCGCTGGAATTGATACAAAAAAAACGTTGCCATTGTTCGTATCCAGAGCTGAATTAAAATATGGTAATGACGTTTCATTTCCGAAAATCGATGTGAGTGGTAGACCAATCACAACAGACTGAGACATTTGACCAATCAGAGCAGAGTAGACAATCACAACAGACTGAGACATTTGACCAATCAGAGCAGAGTAGACAATCACAACAGACTGAGTCATCTGACCAATCAGAGCAGAGTAGAAAAATCACAACAGACTGAGTCATCTGACCAATCAGAGTAGAGCAGACCAATCACAACAGACTGAGTCATCTGACCAATCAGAGTAGAGTAGACCAATCACAACAGACTGAGTCATCTGACTAATCAGAGCAGAGTAGACCAATCACAACAGACTGAGTCATCTGACCAATCAGAACAGAGTAGATCAATCACAACAGAGTCATTGACCAATCAGAGCAGAGTAGACCAATCACAACAGACTGAGCCATTGACCAATCAGAGCAGAGTAGACCAATCACAACAGACTGAGTCATCTGACCAATCAGAACAGAGTAGATCAATCACAACAGACCGAGCCATTGACCAATCAGAGCAGAGTAGACCAATCACAACAGACTGAGTCATCTGACCAATCAGAACAGAGTAGATCAATCACAACAGAGTCATTGACCAATCAGAGCAGAGTAGACCAATCACAACAGACTGAGTCATCTGACCAATCAGAACAGAGTAGATCAATCACAACAGACCGAGCCATTGACCAATCAGAGCAGAGTAGACCAATCACAACAGACTGAGTCATCTGACCAATCAGAACAGAGTAGACCAATCACAACAGAGTCATTGACCAATCAGAGCAGAGTAGACCAATCACAACAGACTGAGTCATCCGACCAATCAGAACAGAGTAGATCAATCACAACAGACCGAGCCATTGACCAATCAGAGCAGAGTAGACCAATCACAACAGACTGAGTCATCTGACCAATCAGAACAGAGTAGATCAATCACAACAGACTGAGCCATTGACCAATCAGAGCAGAGTAGACCAATCACAACAGACGGAGTCATCTGACCAATCAGAGCAGAGTAGACCAATCACAACAGATGGAGTCATCTGACCAATCAGAGTAGAGTAGACCAATCACAACAGACTGAGTCATCTGACCAATCAGAGCAGAGTAGCTCTTGGAAAGGAGAGGTTTAGAGACTGAATCTTCAAACAAACCGTTTTCAAACTCTGTGAGAAATGAGGTGATGTGCAATGTAAATAAAAATGTTTTTTTTGCATATAAATCTATTTTAGGAGACTTTTTAATAGCATAACAGTGTCACTTTAAGAAAGGTTTTTTGAACACCAAATCAGCATTTTGACATCACAGGAATAAATTACATTTTAAATAAAATATATTAAAATAGTAAACAGTAGTTTTAAATTGTACAAATATTTTGCTGTATCACTATTTTTAATGTATGTTGATCGTATGCAGCCAAGAGACTTTTTTTCCAACACATAAAAAAAAAAATACTTTTTTCCCCAAAATGTCAGTTTATCTAAGAAGTTTGTATTTGATCCAGAAGGGATTCTAATTTGATCCCATTAGGATTTTTTAGGATTGGATCTAAATTATGATAGTAATCCTGTAAAGGATTTTTTCGACAAGTGAATTTTAACATCTAACACATTTTCTTATTCGTCACACTCCCCCCCCCCACCCCATCTCTTTCTAACTCTCTGTCACTCAGCCTGAACTTTCTTTCTCCGAGAGTTTGATAGGAATAATGATCAGCCATTTTTTTCTCCCTCTTTCTTTCTCCTGAGAGACGGAGGGGCGGGAACGGTTGAGGGAGAGAAAGAGACAGGAAAGAGTGAATAGAGAGTTTCTGTTTTCCTTTTTTTTCCTCCAGCGTTTTCATGTTCGCTGTATTTGTGAATGGTCTCTTCAGAATTCCCCGATACTAGGGAGAGAAAAGTGCTATTTTTAAACCCTTTCATATTTAATTATCACAATCATCAGGGATTTGCTGCATCTTTTCAGAATGAGTGTGCATATGGATCGCAACCTGTTTGTAACAGTGTAGTTGTTGTGGATTTGAGTTGTTGTTTTCCTTCTATGCGAGTGTGTGTGTGTGTGTGAATAGACTGTTTGTCGTGGTATTCCTCTCACGGGACTCTACACGTCGCCGCGCTCTCGAAAACGTGCCTCTACCCCGCTGGGACGCTCGTACTTCACTTCCAAAATTCATTTGCTCTCTTTATTTATCCAGCATCCCTCGTTCATGCAAATGAAAGGGTTGCCAGCAGAAAACGTTCCCGTGGACCACCGCGCAGCTCCAAAGCCTCTCTCGCCCGAGGCCTGTCAATCATACCCTCAGCTGTCAATCTCGCCCCCCGACAGGAAGTGCTCTTGAGAACACCGTTTTAGAGGCTGTTTCTAATTGGCTCGGGGGGGGGGAGAAGAATGTCATAAAGACCCCATGACCCTGTACGAGTTTGAGATGAAAGTTTTTGTGCGCTAAAAAGATGCCCTTCGGCACTGTGGAAGAGATGAGATTCGTATGGTACAGCACAGCACACACACACACACACACACACGCACGCACGCACGCACACACACACACACACACGCAGCAGAAACTGGCATGACGCACATCTTGACAGGATTGGAAGCAGAGGTGTTTGAAGCAGTAGTCAGTCTCATCTGTCTGCTGACACCTCACTCTCTCTCTCTCTCTCTCTCTCTCTCACTCTCTCTCTCTCTCTCTCTCTCTCTCACTCTCTCTCTCTCTCTCTCTCGCTGTGTTCCTCTCGGATCTCTAGCTGTTGATTTTTTACCACAGGGCTCCTCAATTTTGGGTCCTTCTGGGACCCCGGCCTGACCGCACTAGACCCACCAGAGAGAGTATACATGGAAGAGATAAAGAGAGGCAGTCAGGGAAAAACTGCAAAATGAAAGTGTGTAGAAGGAAGAGTGAGAGAGTGGAATGACTTTCAGATGCTGGGACGGTTGATTTGTGAAGGCGTCGGGCTGTTTTGGGTGTTGGGCCTCAGGGTGTGGAATAGCGGGCTGTCGTCACTCCACACTGGCCCTGATTCGCCCCGCTCACCACACGGCCCTGTCAGGACACAATTCAGAGTAGGACTGAGCGATATTGGGAAAATAGTTGTTCAAGCTACAACAGTGATTTTCTCTTTGTATTTTGTTGTTTAATTAAATTAATGACACAGAGAGTATCAGGAATATTAGGCTGCTGTCACTTTAAGACCGAATGCACAGATCCAATATAATGATACGAATCCATTTTCTTTCTCAATTGTTTACATTCATGTAAGTCATAAGCAAATGTGTTTACGAGGATATACTTCGTTCGCATTTGCATTAGTTTCGAATTGAGTTCTCTTTCGCGTCTTCTTGCGCTAGTATGGTTTGAAATTGCTTGATTGTTTAAACTGACTGGACCTAAAACATATGCAAATGATAAACATTCACTCTATGATAATTAAAGTTAGCAATTAATCCAAGAATCACATGCGTTTTGAACCGTGGTGCCCGGACAATACGGATCAACTACAATACCCATACCCATACCGCGATCATCGCGACATTGATGCTAAAACGATATTCAGAGACTTACATGCATTTAGCGCCATAACAAAAATGTTTTTTTTTTTTGGTTTTTATGGTGAAAAACTTTCGGGTAAATTGTACATCTCACAAATATTTAGAGGCATTAAAGAACCCTTTTTGATTACTCAGAGAACCTTTCAGTCAACAGTTCTTTAAATAACCATTTTTTTCTTATCCAAAGAACCTTGTTCTACTGTAAAGAACCTTTTACGGAATGGAAAAGTTCCATGGATGTTAAAGGTTCTTCATGGAACCATCAATGCCAATAAAGAACCTTTATTCTTTTTTGGTATAGCGTTGTAGTAATTTTTGCTTCTTAAGCTAGCTGTATGGATTAATTATTATTATTATATTGCTTTTGCTATTTTGTTGTTATAGCATATGTTTTTCTGATTTCTGATATTGGGTTCATGTTCTTTGTGTAAATTAAAGTCAACATAAAACAATGGAGGACTACTAGGAGTGCCACTTTCAAATAAGTGAAAAAATCAATGCATTAATTTTCAAAGAAATAACAAAATAAATGTAATATTTATTTTGTTATTTAATTTGATAAATAAATCACATTTAATAATTTTTATCTAAATCGTGTTTAAAAATTGACTTTTTTTAATTAGCCATCGTCTATTTTCCTGTAAAAAAAATATCTAAAAATCCTTAAACCAGGATTAATTAACTTAAGCAGCTCTGCATAAAACACCAAGACTTGTTTTCTTGAAGTTGTTTTCCCCCACTAGTGTTTTAATTAGCTTATACTTTAAACAAGTGAAATTATCTGCTTGTATTGAACAAGTCTTACTATGCAGCATCCATTTCAAGTAAATTTATCAAGGATTTTTCTAAATTTAGAAAAATTTAAAATTTAAATGTCCAATTTAAATATCTTTTAAGCATTTACAAATTGCTTTTCTTTCCAAATGATTTTTCATATCCATTTGGACGTAGTTCATACTTTGAGACTTGAGTAGATTATTTTGATTGGAAAAACTGGACTTCACTGGAGCTAGATGTGAAATTCGAGTTCGCTTAAGCAATAATTAAGTACATTGTCATTGTGTCATGTGTTCCTCGTCTTTTAAGACTCCAGATCTGTTTCTTGTATCTTTCCAGTTTCTTCCTGTCAGGAATTGTATGCAGTAGCTCATAATCTCTGCACACACGCACAGAGTCAGGTGAACCTTTGAGTAACAGTTTCCTGGGGCCCCGAAGACATCTGAGCCCCATGTTGGGGTGTTAATAGGCCTCATGGATGCTCTGGACTCTGTGAGGTGGACAGTGGGGCAGTGGCGTCTGACCCGGGACCCCACGGGCCCCTCAGTATGTGGCCCCTCGGTCTACCTCTGACCCCTGGTGACTCGCTCTAATCAGACCGTTACGTTTGAGAGAGTGAGTTTAACCTGGAGCCGTCTCCCTCGAGGAAGGAGTCCACGCACTAATACACACACAGACTTCATTCATATGCACACATTTAAGAGTAACACACACTAATTTCACACAGAATAACACAGGCATTGACACAGAGACCTGTGGTCACACACCAGCTGGACTGAAAGACTCATTTTACCTTCACTTATTCACACCTGTGTGTGTGTGTGTGTGTGTGTGTGTGTGTGTGTGTGTGTGTGTGTGTGTGTGTGTGTGTGTTCTTCTGATCCGGCATGAACGCTCACCTCTTTTAACGGCATTATGATTCATTATGCTGTGAATCATATTCATGTGCACATACAGACTCACACATATGTTAATCTCTCTGAACGGTGGGCTTTGAGAACATACGGCTGCATAAATATACAGGTCTGATCTGAGGATATGAAACACAGACAGCGAGAGAAGGAAAGCATATGTTCTCTCTTTTCTCTCGCTTTGTCAGTATTGATGGATTTTGATTCCGTTTTTTTCGTCCAGAAGGAAGGGGGTTTGACCGTTCATTAGCATTTATTTCACGTGTGATTAATGCTAAACTTTCCAGACTGCTTTCAGAGGGTGTGGAAACGATCACACTGTTGAAAACAAGGGATGTTTGAATAAGAAAGACGAGGAAATCCAGCTTCTCCGCTGTCGGGTGAGAAAGCGTACAGTGTGGAGGGATATGAGCGATGTAAACCGCCTCCTGTCAGGAAAGGGCATGACGGTAACGGTGACAAGGACAGACTTACCTTCACGCACACACACACACACACACACACACACACACACACACACACACACACACACACACACACACACACACACACACACACACACACACACACACACACACACACACACCACACACATTCTCTGTTTACCTACTTTGTGCTTACAGACACACCAGGTATTGCTTTCCAGTAAATCATCTTTAGATAGTCATATTTTTTCTCTATCAACTGAAATAGTATAAACTAAACAAATACGGTCTTGTTAAAGTAAAAAATTGCTATTTTAAAGGTTCTTAATTTAGTTTTAGAGTCTCCTACAATAGCTTTACACGCATCCAAGGTCAGAAAAGACAACTTTTCTCATATAATATGCATTACTCTGATTGGTCAGATGGTCCAGTCTGTTGTGATTGGTCTACTGCTTACAGCGTGTGTCGGAAACTAAACGCTCATTACCATATCTGAATTTTCAGCTCCGGATCTTCCTCAGCACTTGATACACAGTGATATGAACAAACTTTTTTTACCTCGTAATTTTCTCACCAAAATGTCATAACTCATCCTTCCAGTGAAAGGTCTGTTCAACAGCCAGTGAATAGAACCAAGTTCCTGACCTACATTTTATATATTTTTCCATAATCTGATAATTTTGATAAATTTCACACGCCACAAAACGGAAAAGAAGATTTGATACTGTAATTGATATGCTATTGTAGTCTTTGTTATTATTTTGAATTTTAATCAAAAATTTTAAGTTTACTTATTTTTGTAGCCTACTTCAACTTAAACTAAACAAAAATTTGAAATGTTGCATTAGTAATTAGCTGAAATAAAATAATTTTTTGTGTTTTGCTTTTTTTTTTTTTATGTTTTTAGTTAACCATCATAACCCTGTTTGTGTCTGCATTATTATTTGAACACAAGTTTTAAATAATATCTTATGCGGTTTTGCATCTGAGGTAAATTTATTTTGTTTTGAGGATGTTTTGGTGTTTTTAGTGCAAAAAAAATCATTTTGAGGATTTTTTACGTTTTTAATGTAAAATGTAAAAAAAAAAAAGTCATGCGATTTAAAAAAACAAACATTTGCAGAACACTTCCTGACTTCCATTTGCATCTTTTTCCAGTTTTCCCCTCCATCAAGCCTCTTGTTCCTTAATGTTAACTTAATTTTCTATCCTTTTCTTTTGTTTCCCTCTGTAATTCTCCTGGCTTTCTCTCTCCCGCCAGGAGCGTCCATATGGAAGCCATTACTCCCGCTGTTCCTCACCACAAACATTCCAGCAGTGCCTCCAGCTCTCTTTCTTCACAGCAGCTTCTCGCTCCTTCTCTCTTTCTCTCCTTCTCCTTCTTCTACTCCCCTTTCACCTGTTTTCGTTGTCCTCATTTCCATCATTTTCAGAGTTTGTCTGCGGAGGTCATGTGATAATTGGCCACATGTGATCTGCTCATTGTCAACATCACAGCAAATTTACATACTGCCCTTTAGCTGTCGTTAAATATCTGTAAACAATCACATGACATAATTGGATGTCAGATGATAGACGGCGTAATATGACCTCATTTTTAGTCTCTGCGTGTGCTTTTGTAATCTTCCGTAATGTTGTGTGTGGTGTTTACACAGAGTTCATTTGAATAGAAAGGAAGATGGTTAAATATTTGTGTGTTCTGATGGGACAGTCGCTGCAATGAGACGGTTGATCTAAACAAACATCCTCCTCGTCACAAAGGTTCTGGTTTGGTCTGGAAAGTTTAGGCAAACTTGGACTCCCGAAAGCCTGTGAGTCTCGGGATCGGATTCACTGTCGCTCACTGTCATCAGGAAATGCAGCTGAAGACGGTGTAAATAAAAGAGCTGCATTTCATTGCATGTCATTTTAGGCTTGTTCTATCCATCCATCCATCTATTGTTCTATCCATCCATCCATCCGTCCATCCATCCATCTATTGTTCTATCCATCCATCCATCTATTGTTCTATCCATCCATCCATCCATCTATCGTTCTATCCATCCATCCATCTATTGTTCCATCCATCCATCTATTGTTCCATCCATCTATCGTTCTATCCATCCATCCATCTATTGTTCTATCCATCCATCCATCTATCGTTCTATCCATCCATCCATCTATTGTTCCATCCATCCATCTATTGTTCCATCCATCCATCCATCTATCGTTCTATCCATCCATCCATCTATTGTTCCATCCATCCATCGATTGTTCTATCCATCCATCCATCTATTGTTCTATCCATCTATTGTTCTATCCATCCATCTATTGTTCTATCCATCCATCTATTGTTCTATCCATCCATCCATCCATCCATCCATCCATCTATTGTTCTATCCATCCATCCATCTATTGTTCTATCCATCCATCATCTATCGTTCTATCCATCCATCCATCTATCGTTCTATCCATCCATCCATCTATTGTTCCATCCATCCATTTATTGTTCTATCCATCCATCCATCTATTGTTCTATCCATCCATCCATCTATTGTTCTATCCATCCATCCATCTATTGTTCTATCCATCTATCGTTCTATCCATCCATCCATCTATTGTTCCATCCATCCATCCATCCATCTATCGTTCTATCCATCCATCTATCTATTGTTCCATCCATCCATCTATTGTTCTATCCATCCATCCATCTATTGTTCGATCCATCCATCCATCTATCATTCTATCCATCCATCCATCTATTGTTCTATCCATCCATCCATCTATTGTTCTATCCATCCATCCATCCATCTATTGTTCTATCTATCCATCCATCCATCCATCCATCTATTGTTCTATCATTCTATATATCATCCATCTTTCATTCGATTGATCTATCGTTCTATCATTCTATCTATCGTTCTATCTGTCCATCCATCTATCATTCTATCTGTCCATCCATCTATCATTCTATCTATCGTTCTATCCATCGAACGATAGATAGATAGAATTATAGAATGATAGATGGATGGATAGATATGGATCCATCTATCATTCTATCGTTCTATCTATCCATCCATCCATCCATCCATCTATAATTCTATCGTTCAATCCATTGTTCTTTCCATCCATCCATCTATCGTTCTATCATTCTATCTATCCATCCATCTATCATTTGATCGATCTATCTATTGTTCTATCATTCTATCTATCGTTCTATCTATCATCCATCCATCCATCTATAATTCTATCGTTCTATCTATCGTTCTATCCATCATCTTTAATTCTATCTTTCTATCCATCCATCTTTTGTTCTATCCATCCATCCATCCATCATTCTATCGTTCTATCGGTCCATCCATCTATACATTTATCATTCTATTATTCTATCTAGTGTTCTATCCATCCATATATCATTCTATCATTTTATCATACATCCATCCATCCATCCATCTATTGTTCTATCCATCCATCCATCTATTGTTCTATCCATCCATCCATCTATTGTTCTATCCATCCATCCATCTATTGTTCTATCCATCCATCCATCTATTGTTCTATCTATCCATCCATCCATCCATCCATCCATCCATCTATTGTTCTATCATTCTATCTATCATCCATCTTTCATTCGATTGATCTATCGTTCTATCATTCTATCTATCGTTCTATCTGTCCATCCATCTATCATTCTATCTGTCCATTCATCTATCATTCTATCTATCGTTCTATCCATCGAACGATAGATAGATAGAATTATAGAATGATAGATGGATGGATAGATATGGATCCATCTATCATTCTATCGTTCTATCTATCCATCCATCCATCCATCTATAATTCTATCGTTCAATCCATTGTTCTTTCCATCCATCCATCTATCGTTCTATCATTCTATCTATCCATCCATCTATCATTTGATCGATCTATCTATTGTTCTATCATTCTATCTATCGTTCTATCTATCATCCATCCATCCATCTATAATTCTATCGTTCTATCTATCGTTCTATCCATCATCTTTAATTCTATCTTTCTATCCATCCATCTTTTGTTCTATCCATCCATCCATCCATCCATCATTCTATCGTTCTATCGGTCCATCCATCCATACATTTATCATTCTATTATTCTATCTAGTGTTCTATCTATCCATCCATATATCATTCTATCATTTTATCATACATCTATCCATCCATCATTCTATCCATCCATCTATCATTCTATAGTTCTATCTATCTTTCTTTTTATTATTTTATCCATCTGTCTGTATAGCTATCAGTCTAGTTCAAGTTTTTAGAGTTCATAATATTGTTATTTTAATAGCTAGATTCTCTCTCTCTCTCTCTCTGTGTGTGTTGCTGGTGTCCTGGCGGTGTGATAAGACTCATATGTCTAGCTGGTAGGTGTTGTTTAGTCTCCCCGCTTGAGACCCAGGACAGGGTTTAATTGGGCCCTGGAAGCCATGAAGAGAAAAGAGAGAAAGCGAGATGGTAGATATCCTCTTCCTCTGAGAGGTCTGATATCTGCGGCCCACCGCTGGTCTGCCGGAGTCCAGCCGTGACTCCCGCTCCTCCATGCCAACGCTCCTGATGAGATCAATGCACGCTCGGAGCTGAATCAGCTTAGTGAGGCGCGGTACAAGCTGAAAATGAAGTGGAAATTGCAGAAGTCAAAAGTCATTCTCACAGCATATCAAAGTGATTCGAACTGAAGGATTTCAGCTGGTGTTCGCTTGAAAGCTTGTTATCACGTGTAATCACCAATTTAGATCTAATTCTCAAATCTGGAAAGCTTTTTTTGGGCTGGTGGGAAAGAAGTTATTGAGCCTTCATGAGAACATTTGTGGTGGCAAAACTTTAACCATAAGCATTAAACCTCACTCACTAACTGTTCAGTGTTTGTGAGGAGAGTGCATGCTTCATTTCATTTCATTTTTTGGTAACACTTTACAATAAGGTTCATTAGTTAACATAGGTTATCTACATTAGTTAGCATTAACTAATAATGAACTGCACTTATACAGCATTTATTAATATTTGTTAATGTTAATTTCAACATTTACTAATACTTTATTAAAATCTTGTTAGCATTAGCTAATGCACTGTGAAGAAACAATGAAAAGCTTTATTTTTTATTAACTAACATTAACAAAGATTAATAAATACAGTAACAAATGTATTGAATATGGTTAGTTCATGTTAGTTAATGAATTATAATGTTAACTTATTAACCTTATTGTAAAGTGTTACTAATTTTTTTATTTGATTTAAGTTTTAATTTAATCAAACATGCAATGAAAATCATCTCATTGGCTTGCATTGTGCAACAGACAAGAATGAGACCTCAGATTATGCCTTGTTTATTGATTGATTGATTTTTAAGATTTTCGCATAGTGTAAGAAAAAACAAGGGAAAAAAAATCACATTCACTTACATAATGCAACGAACATGAATAAGACCTCGTGCTGCTTTTTTATGTTTTTATGTATGTATGTATGTATTCATTTTATTACTTTTTTTAAGCTTTTCGCTTGGTGGACGAGCAAATCCCATAATCCCATAGACTCATAGGCTGTGTCCGAAATCTCCCACTACTCACTATATAGTGGACTATATAGTGAGCTCGCCATTTTGTAGTGCTGTCCGAATGTATAGTGATGATTATTATACCCTATATAGTCCACTCAATGTATCCCAGAATGCATTTTGAAAAGTAGTGTACAAGCGATGGTCACTAACCCAAGCCCTACATACCATCATGCATTGCGCTGATCGTAAAAATTGCGGATGGACGTCAAGGAGAGCAGCGCGACAATACGAATTTGTCATACAAATGTAAGTTATGTTCTTTCTCGTTTAACTTATGATATGTAGTAGTTCTACAATTTTGTCAGACATGTATAAATTGTTTGTAAGCACGTATTGCCCCATTACGGCACAAATCATGCCTAACGACCGACATTAGCCCTCTACTGTACAGTAACGTTATTAACAAATGTGTCACGCCGCTAAACTAACATATTTGAACACAAGTAAAAGCAATACTACATACTATCTGAAAGTGACACTTGATGGCCAAGTATGGTAACCCATACTTGGAATTTGACCTCTGCATTTAACCCATCCAAGTAAGTGCACACACATTAGGAGCAGAGTAGTGAGTAGTGAACACACACACACTGCAAACGTGGATACACACACCCGGAGCAGCGAATGGATTGAGAATGGATTGTCAATGGATTGTCAATCCAAGAGAATGGATTGACAATCCAAAAGAATGGATTGACAATTTATTTTGATCTCGTCAGGGACCGACGATGATGTGGCCACATTTATTCGCCTGAGAAGAGAGAAGGACCACCTCTTCTCAGGGAAGTGTTTTGCCTCGGCAGCTGGATGGGAGTGAGTTGTGTCAAATTCTTGCGAAGGAGTATTTTGAGTATTCATATACGTGAAATTATACCTTTTATTATTTGACTACATTGCCATCACCGTTAATAATACTGACAGATTTGTTTGTTGTTTGTCAAAATGCATATTTCGTTTTGTATAGTGTGTGCAGAATTATTAGGCACGTTGATTTTCTGAACATATTTTATTCCCAGGCACATTTTGGGAATAAATAAATAAATGATTAAATACAACATTAATAGTAGTTTTTAAGAGTAATATGGTTTGGAATTGCCCAAATGTGCCTGGGAATAAAATATGGGAATAAAAGCTGTTTTATTAAGAGTATTATGAGCAAGGTATTTGATAACGTAGATCTGTTTTTTTTTTTCCTAATGTCGACAGGCAAGAGAAAACGGTGTGGCGCGAAAATGAAAATATATGAAATATGTGTATTAATTTTATTTATGTTTATAAGTTATAATCATGTGTGGAGTAACGCATTATAACAGAAACGGCCAGAAATGACTTTTAATTTTACTATTTTGGAGAAATAAGCTCAATATAATGTAATGTATTTATAAAACAAAAATCTATTTAGCCCAGAGCTGGCTCGGCACCAGCTGACAGATGATGGCGCATTTAAATAGTGCGACAGTAATGACGTAATCAACGGCGCCGAGAGACGATCGAGTAGTGTCCGAAAGTGGTGTTTCTATTATGCTGGTGAGCTCACTATATAGTGCTCTACTCCCTACCCCCTACATAGGGGTTAGGGAGTAGTGGTTTGAATGGAGATTTCGGACACAGCCATAGACTTTTAATGGGATGTCATGTAGACTTGAGTGTTGGCCTCTTTTGACTGCATAGCAACATTATAAAAACCAACCAAAACACTGAAGCAACTGCATAGCAACACTTTGGCAACCACCACTCATTCTCTTTTCTTTAAAAAATCACTGATTTTACTTGAGATATGTGTTATTAATGTAGACACAGTTCATATTCACGCCAAATCTGTGGAAGATGTCCTCATCTAGGGTGTGATGAAACCTCTGCATCTGTCATGAGAAAGATTCCCCGACATCTCTGACATTCCATTTTTACACACACACACACACACACACACACACACACACACACACACACACACACACACACACACACACACACACACACACAGGTCCACCTCTCTGCACCTGTGCCCCGAGCTTGTTTTTGGACACAGCTCGAGTTTCTCGAGAGGAATCTTTGTAATGCAAGACTGAAGAACAAGAGGACGGTGGAGGGCTTTATGGACGAGGTAAGGTGGGTTCGGGTCGGGTGGGGTTGGGGGGGGGGGGGTCGGGGGGGGTCAGTGCTGTCGGGGGCGGGGCGGGACGGGACGAAACTAACACTCGGATCTTTTCAAGAGCTGTCAGGGTCAGGGAAGGGCGTCGGCAAGTTTGACAAAATGATGTTTCTGCCCTCATAAACGAGGCCGGCGCACACACACTCCTGTCACCTTTGCCCCCCTCCATCCCCCCACTCCTTGTTTCAATGTGTGACCATGAATGCCACCTTTGTTCCAGAGAAGGAGAGAAACCGAGGGTGGGTGGGAGAGAAAGAGAGAGAGAGAGAGCAAAACAGGAATGATGAGTGTTTGGGATGAGAAGGAATGGTTGGAGGAGTGTATTATCATGTTTATATTTAGAGTAAACAGAGATGTCGGTATAATTTCACTTTAATCTGTGCTTTGAAGGCCTGCCCGTGTGCGCGGTTCGCTTTTGTCGAGCTTTGCGAACACAAACACGCACACAAAAGACTTTCAGTTGTGTACAAGACTGGTGTTTTCATCCCAGCTTCAATTCCACACTCTCAAACTTGACTTTGTGGCTACATTTTTAAACATGCTCCCTTTTCCTTCAAGTTTTTTCTTTCTTTCTTCAAGCTTGACACACGGGTCAGAAATTCTTTGGCGAGGTTCTGCAAACGTTCTCTAATTATCTGCCGAGTGCTTGCTTAACCCTGAGTTTGCTCATTAGACATTGCCGGCTGACAGTTGTTCAATCACGAAGGCTAATGCGGTCCAGTGCTGAAACATATGTAATTACACAGGCTGTGTGACTGGGTCTGGCACACACACACACACACACACACACACACACACACACACACGCTTTTAAAAGGAGCGTTGATGGATCACGGTTTTTGTGTTGGACTCTTTATTTTTTTTTACAAATCTAGAATGCTTCCACTATAATAAAAAAAGCTGTCTATATGCAACTATTCTGGAACAATACCGCTAGGCTAGATAGTATGCGAACCAATACAGGAATGCTTTGTCAATGCATTTCAAAACATACTTATTATTATTCAGGTTGCTTAAAAATATAAGACTTTAAAGTCTGCATTAAATGGAAATTCACTATTTTTTCAATGCTTCTTAATGATCCAATTGTGAACAATTCATCCGTGCATATGCTTATTTTTTTTACCTTATAATTTTTAATCAAAATGTCATGCGTTAACACAACGTTCCAGTGAAACGACAGACATATGCCGGACTTCTCCAATCATTTTGTCTGCATTAACCCGTCCCTTTCTTACAATCGACTGCAACAGACATAGGGATGCGTTCACTACTTGGTCGGGTTTTATCACGCATATTTCATGACGGAACTTACCGAACATCTTGTGTGTCGAGCTAAATGCGCTCGTTGTATGTGTGTAGCCTAAATATGATGGTACTTTGACCAGCTGAGAACTCGTTAAGAGCTTATTAAATATGTAAAGGAGTCCTGTTTTTGGTTCGTTTACATGTCTTTGGTGTTGCATTCATATATATGTCGAACTGCACCAGAGTTGATTTGAAAGTGGACTGAGACTCATCTTTTCAGCGTCTCGGTCCGCTTGTTTGGTGGCACCAGGGATCAGATATCAGCGTTCACACTTATTCAAATATCTTATTCAAATATCAGCGTTCACACTTATTCAAATGAACCGCACTAACAGAGAAATCGCACCAGGGTTCGTTTTAATCCAACCAAACACGCCAAGTGTGAATATACACTAAGGCAATTCGCTTCGAACTGTCTCTAACAATACCACTTAAACCAGGTAAAAACAGTGACGCTCTTCTCGGATTGAAACACGAGTGATTTAGCTTTTTTGCAGTGTGTACTTGTGTGTTTGCTCACAGTGAGTGTGAGTTTGACTAAACGCTGTTCTGTCACGCTGACACTGAGGGCGTGAGAGGGAGGGAAAGAGAGTGAAGGTGTGAATGTGATGATAAAGGACAGTATTCTTCTACTTGTGTGTGGGTCTCAGCAGAGTTCAGTGGTTAAAGCAGACCAGCGTGACCATGTCAACAGGACTGAGTGAGCGGCTCCCTTCTCTTGCTTGCTTTCTTCTCTCTCTATCCACCTGTTTTCCCCTTCCTTATTGTTCGTCTCTGTTTACTCTTTTCCTCTCAGTTTCGTAAGCTGTTTTATCTTTCATTCAACCTTTTCATTCTCTCCTCTGATCCGCAACACCTCTCTCTCTCTCTCTCTGTCTCTGTTCTGTCTATTCTTCAAATCAAGTCTACTGTGACGGTGTCTACGATAAACTGACAAAAATCTACCTATGCAAAAAATTTCTTTTGCATCTGCAGGATGTTTTGGTACTTTTGTTCATCGTTTTTTCCGGTGTGTATGTATATATTGTCTACCTGAAAAAACAATAACTTAGCAACGGTATGTCTGTGTTTTGTTGTGGGTTAAAGGACGTTAAAGAAAAGATATGAACTTAAACTCTTAAAGACAGCATTTGTGTTACCGCAGAACATTTTAACTCTGAAATTTTAAATTGCAGCCGCACTTCCAATGAACATTAAAATACACCGTTTTGAAAGTATAACCACAAGACATTTATACATGGACAGACAGGACAACTATCATATTTCTCTCGCTCTCTATTTACTATTTGACAAAACCAGGAAGCTTTTTAGCACTAACGCAACCTAATGAAGTGCAAATGCGGCACATTATGTGTGTAACTGATGCTTTATCTGTGTTTTATGTTTGGTTGTAGAGAATGATGGCAAATGTAGTTTGATTTGACAAGTATGTCTCCTCATAAACAAGCTGAATGGATTTAGCACACATAAAATGTGAAAAAGCATAAATTTTGCTGCCAGCAATTGATGATAATGATTGTGATCAATGGCAATTTGCTCCCAACGCGATTCTTTAAAATGACACGTCATGACAGCTCTAAAAGTCTGAGCTTTAAAGAAAGCCTGAGTTTCCCACTAGTAATTTTGACTTGATGTTTATGTCAACTAGTAAATGTGATCATTCCGACATGAATTAAATACACCTTAAAGGGACGTTTACCACAAACTGAAACACACAAGAATTACATTGCTAATGCATAACCAGGAATTCATCCGCATAGAAAAGGCATTTAGTCAACTTTTTACTGAATAATTCATGTGTGTGAATACAACCCTCAAATTTCTGTTTTTAAACCCCTCTGGATCGCTGGCCCTCTGGTTTACCTTCCTTGTTTGTACACTAAAGTTCAAAAGTTTGGGGTCAGTAAGATTTTAACTTTATTTTTTTTAAAGAAATTAATACTTATATTCAGTAAAGCTGGATTGAATTAATTACAAACGACTGTAAAGACATTTATAATGTTCGGAAATTGTTCTTTTGAAATTTGCTCGTCAAGTCAAAATCACGGTTTCCACAAAAATATGTTTTCAACATTGATAAATATTTCTTGAGCAGCAAATCATCATATTAGAATGATTTCTGAAGGATCATATGACACTGAAGACTGGAGCAATGATGCTGAAAATTCAGCTTTACCATCACAGGAATAAATTACATTTTAAAATGTATTCAAATAGAAAACAGTTATTTTAAACAGTAATAATATTTTACAAATGAACTGTATTTTTGATCAAATAAAAATGAAGCCTGGGTGAGCATTTTAGAAACATTGACAAAATCTTACAAAACTCAAACTTTTGACCTTTTGTGTAATGTGTTACTGTCAATACAAGTTAAGAGAAAAGAACAAATAGACAAAGCCCACTGTTTTCTATGCTACAAATACAAAAGTTGTGTTGAACCCAAGAGCATTCCTTTAAAGTTACGTGTGTGTGTGTGTGTGTGTGTGTGTGTGTGTGTGTGTGTGTGGCTATCGGTCAGTCTAATTGTAGTACGTGAAGTGTGTGTTGAGTGTCTGTTCTCTCCACTGTAAGAGCTACTGATAACCTTCCTAACCTGTGTGACAAGGACAGGAAACTCTTCTCCCATAGGAATGCCACACACACACACACACACACACACACACACACACACACACACACACACACACACACACACACACACACACAAGCCTTTTTTCACGATTTCACACACTCTTCTTTTGTTTCTTAAAAGAAAGAGTGACTAGCTTTAATAAACATGCCCTGGGTTAGCATGCTATGGTAATGTATGGTGATTAGTAAATGGATCCACCCGGCATTACGTAAAAGTATCTTCGCATTTCTTTTCACATGTAAACATGAAGCCCATAAAAAAAAAGGTCCAACTGCCCTAATTTGTTTACATGTAAATAGCCGTCGGTGTGGCTGACTGTTCAGAGATGATGATAAAATGGTAATTAGCGTCTGCGAGTCATTTAGTCGTTTGTTTTCATAGAAGGAATTCAAAGGAAACTCTCTGAGATTCTGCAACAGCCAAACTCTCCTGGAAATGGGAAGCCCTTTGATCTGACACGGTTTCCTTTGGAAACAAGCGTCTCGGGGAGGGATTTGGACTAGCAGACTAGCCAGTTCATTCTCATTAGAGTCACTTGTTGAAGATACAAGAACAGAATATCACACTTCTGGAAATTGAGTCGTGGAAAGCCTCGAAGCCTCAGCACCTTTAGATGATTTACACAGCGGAAGAGAGCATTAGGGCCTTGAATAAACAGGAAGAGAGACGAGCAGGGTAGATGAATGAATTGTAAAAGAAGAGGATTGGGTTTCTACTTGTAGGGAAGGTGATTTATCGAATAAAGAAACAGAGAGAAAGTGTAGTGTGTGTGGATCCACACTTGCTCCAGTAAACTCATTAGGGGTGTAACAGTACATGTCCCGAACCGTCACGGCGATCTATGCGCCAACCCAAAACAAGAGTCCAGATGGCACACAAGAGCTTGCTATAGCCTACACGCCGAGTTTCGATTCACTTTTGTGACGAGTTCCTCAAACTTCACAGAAAGCAAACCGGGACGGCATCCTGTTCGTTTTCTTTATTTTACAAAAGCACAATGTTTTTTTTAATTGTGAGTGTACACAGTTTTGGATGATATCTTACTCTGTCATTTTAAAAATACATATTATATAAACATTAAAATGGTAATATTTTACTGGGTTTTCATTAGTTAACATGAACTAACAATGAAAAATACTTCTAAAGTCTTATTTGACGTTAATTTCGACATTTACTGATACCGTATCAAAATCCAAAGTTGCATCTGTTGATATTATTTAATAGACATGAGCTAACATGAACTAACAATGAACAGTTGTTTTTTATTAACTAACATTGACAAAGATTGAGTAATACTGTAACAAATGTATTAGTTAATGTTAGTTAATGCATTAACTACACCTTATTGTAAAGTGTTACTATAAAAATGTATACATTTTATATAATTAAATTATTTAGTTTATTTATAAGATTTACAGTGCCACAGTGATTTAAGTGTCTTTTATTAATAAAAATTTTGTTTAAAAAAACATTTTATCATTTTATATTTTACATCACACCAATTGTTGTTTTAGACTATTTTGATGGTGTATTTTTTTTATCTAATTACACTTAATTAGTGTAACACATTTAAGGTGACGTAACTACACGTTATTACATCACGATAGTAAAAACAGTAAATTATGCATTATTACAAGCAACTAACTCTAAACAAACCCTAATAACTCTATAGCAAGTACATGTAGTTAATACATATTACTTAGTATTTATAGGAGGAAGTACAATGTAACTAAGCCACCTTTAAATAAAGTATAACCTTAATTGTTCATTATTTATTTGTTTTTAGCCATGCCACATTTTGCTAACACTTTATTTTAATGTTTTATTTGACCTTACATGCATTTACTATAGTAATAACTATAAATTAGGCACAATCACAATCAACCAGCCCTAAATCCTAGCCTAACCCTATAGTAAGTACATGTAGTTAATTAATATTACTCTAAACATTAAATTAAAGTGTAACCCATATTTTAAGGATATGCATCTAATGACATGACATTAAATTCTCTCTCTCTCCCTCTCTGTCCTCCTGCAGGTTCAGTGATGATAAGGGTTATGTCCTGTACCCTCAGATCGGGGATCGTCTGGACCTCATTTGCCCCGGGTCTGAGCCGCCCAGCCCCCGCGCCCCTGCCGATTACGAGTTCTATAAACTGTACCTGGTGTCGTCCCGGGACCAGGCAGACCGGTGTGAAGTGACCGGAGCCCCAAACCTGCTTCTCACCTGCGACAAGCCCAACAGTGACATGCGTTTCACCATCAAGTTTCAGGAGTACTCGCCCAACCTGTGGGGCCACGAATTCAAAACCAATCAGGACTACTTCATCATCGGTGAGTGAGCGCATGTTAGTGGTTTGACATGAAAAACCAGACACTTTTAGTTGTAGAAAAGGGTCCCACGTTATATTAAGTGGCTTTAAGTACTACAGTATGTACTTACATTGAAACTAATAATTTGATACAATGGACTTATTGTGTACATACAGGTTTTTACATTGTACTTATATTTAAAAAAATACTGGCATGTAATTACAGCTGTAATTAATGTATGTAATTACATTTGTAATTACACTGTTGACCCTTCCCTTACACCTTAACCCACCCTTAAACCAACCCATAGCACCACACCTGTCCCTAACCTTACCAGTATCATATCTCAATAGCAGCAAAAGTGTTTTACAATACAACATGAACACAATAAGTACATTGTACATATTTTTCAATGTAAGTGTATAATACTTAAAGCCACTTAATATAAGGTGGGACCAATCAGGGTTAGAATAGATGGCTTGATGGCATTTCATCACTGCGTTTATTTTAGTTTGTTTTTAGTTCAGGCCTAGTGGGTTTTCAATCTTCTGCTGGGATTCGGCTGATTGTGACTTTATCGAATGGAAGCATCTCGCGTCGGGTCGTGTTACTGGGGGTTGTTTTTAAAAAAGTGCACAGTAGCATTGAGGGAATGAGGCCTACGCAAACGGAAGCCCGGCGATATCAACATTTCAGAAAGTAGATTTGACACAGGAAAGTGATGCCCCAACACGCTCAGACCCAAAACACACAATGGCCATGTTTTAAAAAAAATCAGTTCTTCCCACAGTCATGGAAAACCTGTAAATGGAAGGGAATTTTAAAACTATTTTCCAGTCTGACAAAGTCATGTCAAGTCAAATAATTTATATAGTGCTTTATGCAATACAGATTCTTTCAAAGCAGCTTTACAGTGATAAGAGGAAAAGGATGCATTTTGTTCAGCTGAAGTCAGTTCAGTGTTGATTCAGTTCCATTGTAAAGATCATCAATTATTAAATTTGTTCATTTCATCTATAAAGCATGGGAGTGTGATTCAAAAAGTTATGGAAAAGTCATAGAACTTTAGTTTGGTGTTCCCAAATCCCCAATTGAAACACTCAAATCTCAGGAGTTTTTGACACATTTGTGCACTGAAACTGTATTTGCAATCAACATTTTGATTCTATAACCTCATATCATTCCAAAAAAGGATATTCAATGTAGGACTGAGCTCAATTGTATCCGCCAGGAAATGATTGGATCATGAAATTGGATGTTATGACCCTGGTGTGTACGAATGAATCACGCAGAATAAAACCATGTGTACTAACAAAGTAAACAGAGTCAAACATTTTAATACACATTACTGTTCAAAAGTTTGGAGTCAGTAAATGTTTTCGAAAGAAGTCTTTTATGCTCATAATATTGTGAATATACGTATGTTTTAATATATTTTAAAATGGAGTTTATTTCTCTGATGACAAAGCTGAATTTTCAGCATCATTACTCCAGTCTTCAGTGTCACATGATCCTTCAGAAATCATTCTAATATGATGATTTGATACATTAATTCCTGATGAATAGAAATCTGTCCCAGCTATGATTAAAAAAATAATCATAAAAAGTAATGGAATTTGATTGGCTAAAAAGGTGTGTGAGACCTTTATTCCCATAAAGAAAAATAATGAAAGCGAGTGAGTGATAGAAGGGTTGAAATAAATTAATAAATAAATAAATAATGCATAAGACGGAAGAGAGTTGATGGCTTTATAGATGTGTCAGATTTTCTCAGTCAAATTGTATTAACACTTTTAAAACCGGATTATGATTTGAGCAGCATTTCAAATACGGGAGGTAATAAATAGTTGGTGCTCAGGAGCCTGAGGTTATATTTCTGTGTGTCTTTTTATGACATGTGCAAAGTACGTGTGAAGGTGTGTTGTCTAATTTTAGCGGATACGTGTCTCGCAGACACTGTGTCTCTGTGATAAGAATCAAGCTCTTTCCACCGGCTCCTTACTGGGCAAACAAGCGTGAGTTTTCTGGTGTGTGTGGATGCCAGGCAGAATTCAGGGCTCTTCTGTGTTCTGTTAAGCCTTAACGTAGGTGTCACTGACACACACACACACACACACACACACGCGCTGCAGGCTTTATCATTGCTCCAACAGGCCCGACGAATCGATCGACTGACTGTGCCAGTCTATGAGTCCTCAAATGCAAGGTCGGAGGGGCACACACACACACACACACACACACACACACACACACGCGCAAGATGGAGAAAGAGGGAGAGAAACCATCAAACCAATGTCCACACGGAAAAAAGGCGAAAAGTGATTTTAAGGGTCATTGAACATTTAATTTAGAGTTAATGTGTGTGCGTACCTGCTAAAAATAGTTGTGTGTGCATCTGTCATGACCGGTCGATGTTCTATTTTACGACAGAGTGCACATTTGATGGCTTCTGACATCTTCATGCGCATACTGTATGTGTGTGTGTGTAAGGGTATGTGTACATTAGAGATTTGGACCTTAGGGAGAATGGTATTAATTAACCTACCTTAACATGCGCTAATTTATTCAGCCTAGCTCAAATGAGCTGGAACAGGAATGATTCATGACATAGAGAGAGAGAGAGAGTGTGTGTTTATGTGGAAGAGAGCATTGACAGGTCATTATGGCTGCTCCAATCTCGTTGTCTAATTATCACATGGGTCATGAAGACGCCCTTAGGTCACTAATAACAGTGTTTACACACATACACTTAAAGAGATAGTTCACCTCAAAATGAAAATGATCATCATTTGTAAAGCAATTGTCATCGTTTAGTCACCCGTGTGACTTTCTGCACTGTACAAGACAGAATGTCTGCGTCACACCTGCACTGCTATATTATTAATATTTTGTATTGTAGTTCAGTTTTAGTAATCTTATGTACTTTTGTCAGTTTTAATAGTTTTTTTTTAAGTATTTCTCTTTAGTTTTATTTCTTAAGTGTTAACTTATTTTATGTCAGTTAGTTGCCAAAATTCTAATTTTCGAAGTTTTTCCATCAAATAGTTATATTTTAGTTTCTTTCAGATTTATTTAAAATAAGGAAAATAAAAAATAAAAAATAGTTTTAGTTTATGAATACCAACACTGCATATCAGTTATGACCCAATATTAGCACAATATTTCAGTATCTGTATTGGGCAGTATTTGAAATATGTTTAAAAGCTAATTTTAATAACACTAATAATTTAATAACACTGTTAAATGTAATCTTTAGCTCATCTGAAAATTTTTATCTGTGCCACTTTCCATCATAATATTGTGATGCATTGTGATGGATTTTAAAACTTTATTTTTATTTTAGTTGTTTATTTATTTATTTATTTGTAACACTTTACAATAAGGTTTCATTAGTTAACAAAATTAGTTAACATGAGCTAATAATGGACTGCACTTCTAAAGCATTTATTAATCTTTGTTAATGATAATTTATTTTTTTACTACTACATTATTCAAATCAAAAGTTGTATTTGTTAACATAAGTTAATGCACTGTGAAGTAACACGAACAAACAATGAACAGCTGTATTTTTATTAACTCACATTAAAAGTTTAATAAATACAGTAATACATGTATTGCTCATGGTTAGTTAATACATCAACTAATGTTAACAAATGAAACATTGTAAAGTGTTATTTATTATTATTATTTTTTTACACAAAATAGTACTTAATATTAATATCAGTCATTTACTGGTTATTTGACATAACATGAAACATGAATAATATCCATGCATCTCTAATCATTTAACATTAACCGAGCTGTCTGTAAAATTTGGATAATTTTGGATTTAGAATGAAAGCTGCACACAATTTTATGATACTTTATGGTCCTTTGCCATTTGACAGCTCTTATTCTCACCATATGCTTTTGTTGTAAAACATCATTCCATTAAAAAAGCCATTCAGGTTTGGAAGGACATGAGAGTGAGTAAATGATGACACAATTTTCATTTTTGGCTTAGCTGTTCTTTTAAAGCATGATTTTCTTTGCTCGGCAGTCGTTCCAGTATCTATCTTACAGCAGAGTTTCTTGTAAACACACACACACACACACACATGTTGCTGTCAGTCAGCGTGAGGGATTTGGGGTACCTGACTGAGGAGCAGCTCTGGGCTTCTTATCGGCGTGGCATTGCTGTGGCGGCGGACACAGACAGATGGCTAACTGTCACTCAAACCCCAGAGAAGACAACTCAAGAGGAAAAGAGGATGAGAGAGGAAGAAAAAACAAGATGGACAGACGGGTCTTACCGTGTTTCTCCACTGAACAGCAGCTCAGACACACACGCAGATGCTGGAATTCTCTGTGCCATTATTTTACGGCCCTGTACGTGTGACGTGTTTCGTGGTGCCGTATTGTTTTGATCTGTATTAATTGCTTTCTTTTATGGCGACTGTTTTAAGATTTGAGTGAGCAGAAAAACAACAGAGGGACAGAAATAGAAGGAGGGGAAGAGAAGAAAACAGAAACAGAAGAAGAGGCGGTCGAAGAGCAAAGGGAGCGAGGGATTCAGAGAGATCTATATTTGATGAATATTTGAACGTTTTAAAGCCCCCAGACCAAAGTTTTCCCTTCTTACTGAGACAAAAGCTAACCACAAACACAAGGGAGAAAAGAAAGGTAAATGAGAGAGTGAGTGTGTGTGCGAGAGAGAGAGAGAGAGAGAGAGAGAGAGAGAGAGAGAGAGATTTTTTACACTTAAATTCCCAGCAGCCTGTATGTTCTGCCAGCGGTTTTTGCCTGAGTTGTTTTTATCAGTGCACATATGGCCCCTGCGATCCAATTGGATCAGAAGAAACTCATTTAGCAGCTTTAGCCAATCAGAACATTTTGGTGCAGACCGATGAGCACAACCATTCCCTGAGCGATGACAGTGATCAGAATAACAATGGCTTAAGGATTCGAGGGATATCACACACACACACACACACATACAGAATGACTGATCAAATCATGCTGAACAGAAGCTTGTGACACACTTACACTGAGATGGATGGCTCTTGAAAATGTGTTTTTTGGGTCAGGATTTGCCTTCATTGTGACAAACAAATGTCACAAGGCATTTAAAACCCAAAATCACCTGCATGTACAGTAGAAACTACCAGAGATTCGATTCCGATTGCGAACCCGTTCCGATTCAGTTTGATTCTGATTCATTTGGGCATATTGGGCGTTTTTGTCCATTTTGCTTCATGTAATTCTGTTGAAATGCTGTTCAGTTGCTATTTAACCGATATTATCAACACAAGCACAAACTGCTCTGTGCATATCAAATTTAAATAGCATTTCTTTTGTACAACAGTTTTCATAACAATGTGTAAAATAAGTTTAACAAATATTAACACAAATTATATTTTCAGTTATGAACTCACATGAAAGAGTATAAGTTTAGAGTAAGTTTATGAGATAGAATGATTCATTTAAAAGAACGTCTCATAAGAGTCATTTGTTCGTGAGTGGAACTATTTGGGTTTTTGATTCATTGTATGCTTTTGATTCACTAAAAGAATCGGCTCTTAAGAGTCAATTGTATCTTAAATCAGATTACTACGGAAGCCTGTGAGGAGATCTTAATCGAAAGACGGGGTTTCTTACATTATTTGCTGGCTTTTTATCTTATCACTTATAATTTGGCCTATAATTTTGCTGTTGATTCTGCGTCACCGTTGAAAAGCTGTACAGAAAACACTGACAGAGTAAAAAAGATTGATCTTGGGATTTTAAGAGTCTTTATCGATGTTGCTCAAGTGAAGTTTGTGGTTAATCTGAAAATCAACTCTAGCACATTCTGTGGGACAGAAGGAAGAAAAGTTAAGGAGTCTGTTTGCGGAGTATGAATTAGTGAATGTGACAGTTCGCCTCACCAATTTAGGTCACGAATCAGAACAGTGCAGTGTATGTTTCTATGGGTGTGCAGGTCTGCCTATACTTGTCAGGGGAACATTTTTAGAAAAGGTCCTAATAGTGCAGCATGGCCAAAAGCAACTTGTGAAGTCGTCTTAAAGGGACAGTTCACCTAAACAAGAGAATTCAGTCAGTTTACTCATCCTCGTGTCTTGACTTGCTTTCTTCTGCGGAACAAAAATGACGATATTTTGGTAACACTTTCTAATAAGGTTTTATTTGTTAACATGAACTAACAATGAACAATACTTCTAAAGCATTTATAAATCTAGTTTCCCCTGTGGTGACAATGAAGCTTTTAATGTTGTTTATGTCTATGTGGTGTTTTTAATATGCTTTAAGTCAAATTATTAGCACAAGTTATGTGCAAATTCATAAGTCGACACCATTGCTGAGTATTTTCTCAAAAACGCGGTTTGAAATCGCTGGTGTTTCTGACGTCACAAACTACCTTGTAACCAATTAGATCAACGTGTGATTTTCAACGAGTGGATCTCTGAGCTGGTGTGAGTGAGTGGAGGCGGGGCTCATTTGCATATTCATAGAACCACGTATTCTAAATGAGGCAAGGGTGCAGAGTTACATTCAAGCTATTTTAAGGCATGAAGAAATTTTTTCCAAGGATTTTTTTTTTAAAATATGTAATTTTGATGATCAAAGATGAGTTTTAAGGGATAAAATTATTGACTACAGGGGGACTTTAATGTTAATTTCAACATTTAGTAATACATAATTAGCATCAAAAATTGTATCTGTAAAATGATTTAATGCATCTGAGCATGAACTAACAATAAACTCTTTTTTATTTTATTAACTAACATTAACAAAGATTAATGCAACACATGTATTACTCATTGTTAGTTAATGTTAGTTAATCCATATTGTAAATTGTTACCATTTAACAGTTTTTTTGTCAATACAATGAAAGTCACTGCTCAACGTTTCTTTTTTTTGTGCGTATTCTGCAGTTCAGAAAGTTATAAAGGTTTGGAAAGTAAAGTTGGAAAATAATGACAAATTGAATTCAAATTTAGCATAAACTATTCCTTTCACATTTTGCTTATGTGTTTTTTCAATTTACTATAGTATTAACAGATTTGTGTGGGTTAGGTTTAGAGTTGCAGTTGAGCAAATATAATCACTTCTGTGTAAAATCTGTGAGATATAGTGAAACCAACGTGTGTGTGTGTGTGTGTGTGTGTGTGTGTGTGTGTGTGTGTGTGTGTGTGTGTGTTTATGTGTGTGGATGGATGGATGGATGGATGGATGGATGGATTGAACAGATACTCCCCAAAGGTCAGACAGAAAAAACCCACACTAATTGGATTCCAACTAGTTAACATTGTGTGATCCATTTAAACACACACACACACACACACACACACACACACACACACACACACACTCACTCACTCACTCACTCACTCTATGCAGTAGCAGACAAAGCCGGCATTGTGCCTGATTCTGCTGAGGAACCACTTGTGGAGGGATGTGTTTCCCGGGAACAGGGGGTCCGCTTATCCAGCGCTCACCATGCCATTGACCCCTGACATCGCCTCACTGGGCCGAATGCAGAAACACGACGACATGGCCGCAATTTAGTGTGCGAGATCACGCAAACATGACCCGGTAATAGCAATAATGAACAAAGAGCACACACACATGCACACAGCTGTGTGTGTGTGAAACACAATAACCACACACACATGCACAAATCACACAGAAGCTCATGTTGTAATTCTCCCTAGATCATCTTCATAGATCATCTATTCATCAACCACACACTCGCATGGCAAACACACTTTTTGGGTAAACAGACTTTAGGCAGAGAGGATGTTTACTGTGTGTGGAGGGAGATTAGAGAGTTGGGTGGGATTGGGGTTGACCAGCTGTCCATGAGAGAGACCGATAGAGAGAGAAAGAGGGAAGTGAAGAGTGTTTGCTACTCAACAAGCGGGCTAGGAATTGAACAATTCTGGTTAATATTCTGATTTCTTTTTAATTCCGGTTGAATATTCACTGTAAAATCGAAATGGAACCTATTTACTGTCTTAAAACACATCCCTGTTCTTATTGGGGATTAATTCGCTGATGTTATTACAAAAAATAAAATAAAATGTATCTTCGTAATCTTTTATTAAAATGTATTAACTTGCTCAGCTTCTGAAATGACTCTCATCCCCCCCCCCCCTTTTTTTTTGGCTGATGCCATTAGCCTGATTATTTTTATTAATACACTAATCAAAATGGTTTAATAATCATTTTTAAGGGTGCATTAAATTTTATCAAAAGTTTAAACTTTCTAAACAAAAACAAAAATTCTAAAAATATTAAACAGCACAACTGTTTTCATCATTGATAATGTTTATTAAGCAGCAAATCTATGGAATGCCAAAGCTGACTTAATTAAAAATAAATAAATACATAAATAAATATACGAAGAAATGTAAAAAAGCAAAAATACATAAATAAATACATAAATAAATATACAAGGAAATGTAAAAAAGTACAAATAAATGAGTATTTATACTTTTATTTCCTTATTTATGTATAATTGTATTTTTTTATTTATACATTTATTCATTTATTTATTTCCACTTTTATTTATTTCCACATTCATTTATGTATATATGTTTTTATGTCTACATTTGTTTATTTTCACATTTATTTATTTCTACATTTATTTATTTCCACATTTATTTATTTCTACATTTATTTATTTCTACATTTCTTTGTCCGTATGCTAATGAGGGGGGGCGTGTTTTACCTCAGACATCAGCAATCGAGCTCAGAGTGGCAGTGCTGAAGCTTTGAGGCCACAGTGACACCTTGTGGTGTGTGACCAAACGAAACGCAAGAGGTGTGCGGACAATATCACATTTTAAGTCATGTATATCACCCTAACTGTATGTAGGGTAGGCTATATAGGGTTAACACACATAGCACACATGAACAGAAACTGCACTTCAACGGGTCTGATAGCAGACGCTTGGACATGGAAGCGCATGAAAGTATCCACTATTAATAACAATGTAAACGCGGTGGATAGGGCTGATAAGAGCTTGCGTTTGGCTTATTTTTAACATAAATCTCATAACGACTTTTATGCAATTGTAATTGCAGTGTAAAAGCATTCTCTTCTGTAGTAAGATTTTGACATCAGCTCGATTGCTGATGTCTGAGGTAAAACACGCCCCCCCTCATTAGCATACGGACAAATAAATGTAGAAATAAATAAATGTGGAAATAAATAAATGTAGAAATAAATAAATGTGAAAATAAATAAATGTAGACATAAAAACATATATACATAAATAAAAGTGGAAATAAATAAATGAATAAATGTATAAATGTATAAATAAAAAAATACAATTATACATAAATAAGCAAATAAAAGTATAAATACTCATTTATTTGTACTTTTTTACATTTCTTTGTATATTTATTTTTGTATTTATTAATGTATTTTTGCTTTTTTACATTTCTTCGTATATTTATTTATGTATTTATTTATTTTTAATTAAGTCAGCTTTGGCATTCCATACAAATCAGCGTATTAGAAAAATTTCTGAAGGATCATGTGACACTGATGACTGGAGTAATGGTTGCCTTGAAAACAATTAATTATATTTAAAATATATGAATATAGAAAAATGTTTTACCTTTTTTTATCAAATAAATGCAGCATTGGTGAACATAAGAAACTTCTTTCAAAAACATCATACTGACCGCAAAATCTCTTTTATTCTAATCAACTGATTCTGTTCACAATTTTGGCTGAAAAGTTGAATTATTCAGTTTTGCATATGGAAATTCTTCACTCTTATGCAAGTCAGATTAGTATTGCCTGTTAGTGAATACATTAACAATTCTTTTAGTACTGATTTGTGAGTGACTGATTCGTGAGTCTATTAAACTGATTCAATAAGAAGAATCAAGAGTCAGACTAGACTGACTGTGCTGTGTTTATTTTGTGTGCAACTGAATACAATGCAATACAAAGATGTTCCGCCTCTTCATCATCTTTGTTTTATAAGTTTATTTTCTTAATTCCCAAACCTAACTCAGACTCAGTTCCCTCGGTGTACGCATTAATCTCACCGTTCATTTGGCTCTCTCTTCTCTGCTTTTATTTGTTGTTCCATCTCCTTCCAGATCTTCATCCACTCATCTGTCCCTGGGATAAATCTTTTAATCTTAGTTTATTTATTTTCTTTTAAGCTAGTGTATCTTACCAGCACAAAGTAGTTTCTTCTCTTCATCTGACCTCTTCTGTCGTCTTTCTTGCTTCCTACCCCGTTTTGGCCCCCATTTTTCTTCTTGGCAGATTTCTCATTCTGCTGTTCTTGATGCCAAAGCCATAATTCACCAAGCGCTCTGGCTGGCGTGCCAAGATTTTAATAATCGTTAAAAATGCAAAACCGCACAGGCATTTTTGAGTGAGTGTGTTTATGAGCCAGTCGCCTCTAAAGCGCATATGAGCATTTGAGCTAAAGATCACCACCTCAGTCATAGCAGAGTAAGAGTTCACTAGTAGCATTACACACGTCTACACTGAGAGCAATTGATGTGAAACGTTTCATTTTGGCCCTGTTTACACCAGGACTTAAGATGCGTTTTGGTCGATCGGATCACAAGTAGACGAGGGAGACGCACTCCCGTTTACACCTGGTGTTTTAATCCGTCTCTTTTGTCCACTTTCAACCACTTCTGTCCTGATTTATTCGAGGGGAGGGTCTATGGGCGGGTAAATGTGTGGACTTTTTCCAATCTTTCAATCTAATGGACGAAATAAGCTCACGCAATTTACATGTGAACACGACCGGAGACGACGGAAAAACACACGGAGAGCAGCAGCTTCAGTTTCGTAAGATCAGCCGAACGCTGTGAGTGTGTGTTAGAGATCAGGAATGATGAGAACATTGTGTTTGGTACGTTTTTCTTCTTCAAACCAAACTTTGGTTTCCAGTCAAAGTTTAAATCCCGTCTGGGCAGCGCTTCCCATAATTAGGCATTAGGTCAGTAGCCAGAACACATTCGATCACATGAGTGTTTACTCTACGAAAAGCAATCCGACTAAAGTGGACAAGCTCAAAACGTTTTAGACCCCGTTTACACCTGTATTTTAGTGTCGTCCACCCTTTATCCGAGTTGCTCCATTTTTGTAGTCTGATCCACTTAAACATAGTCAAATACATCTCATTTGGCCAAGATACGACCACTTAATTACTAACAAATCACAGTTCACTTTTTAGATTATGTTTAGAATTTTTCTTTATATGTGGTGCAAGCGAGCAGAGCAGTATGCGCTCATGGATACATTATTTACTTGCCAAGTAAGTTTCTCAAACTAAATTTATACAAACTTTGGCAAATCCGGCGACTAGTTATTCCTCAGAAGAGCTCATTGTAAGGCTTTGTTTCCCAGTAAACTGATATAAACCTGTGTACGGCGGCTCCCGGATATTGCTTCAAGCCAGCCAATCAGATTGTTGATTGCCAATTGGAGAAAAATCTGCCTACGTTTTTGTACATCAGACCCATAAATAGGAAATGACAGAAATTAAATGAAAGTTCTGTCATCGGCCTGTAACCCTCTTGCCAAAACCGTACGTCTTTCTCGAAGATACTGGACCACAAAAAAATATATTTTGAAAAAATGCCTGTACATTAAAAGTCAATGGGGTCCAGTGTTGTTTTGAACTTTTATTGTGTGGACAAAAACAGTTGAATATTCTTCAAAATATCATCTTTTGTTCTGCAGAAGAAAGTCATACGGGCTTGGAAAGTAAGGGTGACAGAATGATAACCAAATTTAAATTTTTTAAACCTTTGAATATCAGCATTAAAGGAATAGTTCACTTAAAAAATGAAAATATGTTAGCATTTGCTCACTCTCAAGTTGTTCAAAATATCTCCTTTTGTGTTCATCAGAAGAAAGAAATTCATACAACTTAAGGGTGAGTAAATGATGACAGAATTTTCATTTTGAAGTAATCCATGTTGCATTTTATTCTGGCCAAGAACTGATAGTAAGAGACATGTACGTTTGGGAACTTGTAAACAGTGAAACAGATAAAAACCTGTATACTCCGACCACCCAAAATTGCCTCTTGCCAGTTTGAGAAAGCTCTCGGCACTTTTTTGTGCAGTATGCATCCGCGCGTACCGTCTGAGGCCGAGACTATTCCTGTTATAATCAACGAGTCTGTGAAGCTTGAATGCTGAAAATAGACTTAAGACAGAACCTTAACCTCACCACAGCCAGGACAGATTAAATCAGCCGTTGTTCATTTAAAAACAAGACATAACGTTCTGTCCTATGGGTTAATATGCTCTTCTACTGACTAATGAGTTCTTTTGAGTGCTAATATTCCATCCATATATTTACAGCTGTGCGCACGAGTTTATTAATATGGAGGAGAAGATGCATGTCTCAGCTGGGTTTGTGCCACCGCACCTTCTGCTCAATGTGTGAAGCCTGTTCCTCCCCTCTGAAACTGGATTGTAATGCATGCAATTAAGGAGTCTAATTAGGGTAATTAATTCTGTGGGAGAGAGGAACCCAACACTCCGCCATTCACGGTTATAGATCTGACTTAATCCCTGTGCCCTACACTCCAAACACAAAGCTGTCTCAGATAATGGGGGCCAGGGACTCTGCGTGCCTGCATACGTGTGTGTGTGTGTGTGTGTGTGTGTGTGTGTGTGTGTGTGTGTGTGTGTGTGTGTGTGTGTGTGTGTGTGTGTGTGTGTGTGTCTCAAGCTAACAGACTGCTCTCAAACTAGAAGGCTCTGGAAAGTCTTCAGGCTTGGAAAATGAAGGAAATGGGGAAAGGTACACTTTTGAACATTGCGAACGAATCTTCTTGATTCATTTGAACCAACTCACAAAGCAACTGTGAAGGAGAAGCTGTGATTGAGGACTTTATTTGAGCAGGTCTGTCATTTTATCTTGAAAACAACATAAACAAAGGTCTGAAATAGAGTGAACATCAAACATTTGTAGATGAATCTAGCTTAATTCAAAAATATTTAACCAAATAGACTTCTTGTAGCACTTGTTTTTTTTACTTTATTCACTGTAAGATTAATTTAAATGAACATAAATGAATCTGACTTTGCAGTGTTAAACAATTATGTTTATTTATGTGAGAGAGATTTTAGATGATATGTGGGTCCTCAGTGTGTGAATTTTTTTCCCATTCCCAAATTAAACAATTTGCCAAAAAGTTTGAATATTGCTGTATCGATTAGGACTGTTTGTGTGTGTTTAGATGCGTCTCTGTTTGTGACATATACACACTCAAGTACAACATTTGAAATGTTTTATGTACTGTATAAATAAATCAGTGAATAGTATTTTTGTTTTCAGAAGGAAGAATGTGTTTCAGAAAACTGAAACGGTAACAGTCAGAAAAAAAGGCAGTGTGTTTGTGTAGGAAACTACTGTATAAACCATATTTATCTCTTTTAAATGCTGTCTTCATGCTGTCTCTCTTTCACACACACATGTTGAGATCAAAACACTTACTTATACTTGCACATCCTGTCATTTTAAGAAAACCAGCA
>JAPDVR010000001.1:9767277-9784777 GCA_026230005.1 Gila orcuttii | reverse complement strand
TCAGACCATTGACCCACTTCCCTCTTTTCTTGCTCTTTCTTTCCCTCCACACTTTTGTCCTTCACCTCAACAACTTCTCCGTCTCCGCTCTTGAAGTGAAAGTTGTCCGGAGGGCAAACAAATGTTTTGGCTGTGTTTCGTCAGCGGCGTGTTTCGTGTGGCTAGGCTGATTTAACATGTTGTTGAGTGTGTGATGTGCTGGGTCAAAGTGGAGCAAGAGAACAGAGACACCAGTAGAAAAGATAGATAGATAGATAGATAGATAGATAGATAGATAGATAGATAGATAGATAGATAGATAGATAGATAGATAGATAGATAGATAAACCAATGAATGGATAGACAAACCGATAGATAGATAGATAGATAGATAGATAGATAGATAGATAGATAGATAGATAGATAGATAGATAGATAGATAGATAGATAGATAGATAGATAAACCAATGAATGGACAGACAACCTGATAAATAGATAGATAGATAGACAGACAGACAAACAGACAGATAGATAGATAGATAGATAAACCAATGAATGGATAGACAAACCGATAAATAAATATAGATAGACAGATAGATAGATAGACAGGCAGATAGATAGATAGATAGATAGATAGATAGATAGATAGATAGATAGATAGATAGATAGATAGATAGATAAATAAACCAATGAATGGATAGACAAACTGATAAATAAATAGAGATAGACAGACAAACAGATAGATAGATAGATAAACCAATGAATGGATAGACAAACCGATAAATAAATATAGATAGACAGATAGATAGATAGACAGGCAGATAGATAGATAGATAGATAGATAGATAGATAGATAGATAGATAGATAGATAGATAGATAGATAGATAGATAGATAGATAGATAGATAAATAAACCAATGAATGGATAGACAAACTGATAAATAAATAGAGATAGACAGACAAACAGATAGATGGATAGATAAACCAATGAATGGATAGACAAACGATAAATAAATAGATATAGATCGATAGATAGACAAACCAATATATAGGCAAACCGATGAATGGATAGACAAACAGACAGATAAATAAACCGATAGATAGATAGATGATAGTACAGATATGGCCAGAAGGAAATATTGAGCATCAAATACTTTGTTCTCCTCCAGTCCTCTCTCACTCTTTCTTTCTCTTGTCTTTCTTTAATTAAAATGCATTGGATGTTTAGTGATTCATCTATTCTGAACTGAACCCACTCAGTGTACGCAGAGAGATATCCAGATTCCTGTAGCAGTAAAGCATAGATCTGTTGCCCACAGTCATGACCCAGTTAAGCTGGATGTCCTTCCTCCTCTCCGACCTCATCCTCACTGTCAGCCGCGCCGGAGCACCGATGACGCTCTTCACAACCCCACATGACCTAGGAGTCCTGCAGAGATATCCCATCATGCCTTGCTCCTCTCTTGTGTTCTGAGAGGAAGTGTTGTTTTCTAGATTGCTGGTGTCTGGAGAGGCATGTTGGCACTTAAGCCAGAGTATATATAATGCATTATGATATTCTTTATTCATTGAAGAAGAATTCATAATGCTTTATGCACGTCTTGCATATAATGCACAATGTAATACAGTATATACACTTGAAAGTACAGTTATGTGCAATAGTTATATTATATACTTCTATTAACAGTTTAACGGTGTAACTATTAAAGTCCCCCTGCAGTCAATAGTTTTATCCCATCTTTGATAATCAAAATGACATATTTGAAAATAGCTTGAACGTATCTCTTCACCCTTGCTTCATTTAGTTTCATTTAGGATCCATAAATATGCACATTAGTCCCCGCCTCCACTCACTCACGCCAGCTCTGATCCACTCGCTCAACTTTACTGTAGTAAACGCTACACAGTGGCAAGTGGAAATACTGCAATATTTCAGCAATATATGTTAGAAACAGAAACTGATTCTTCTTCTTCAGAAGAGGAAGAGTGAATTATACAGGCTTGTATATAAGTCGATGTTTCAGAATGGTGATGCGTTTTATGTATTACGGTAATTAATATGATTATCCTTTTGCTTGACTATACGTTATCAAACAGCTAATAATGTGTTGCTAATGTTTCACAAACCATGTTCACGTTCACAATCCTTGTTTCAGTTATTTTTCATGTGTTTCATATACATTTAGATTAGTTTTATATGTATAGAAAGGATAGAAAGGATAACAGGATCAACAGCCGTACGGCTGCACCACAGCACATTCTGTCATCTCTTCATATTTAATCTGTTTTTGTATTCTATGTAATACATTTAGAGGCTTTATGAGTGTTGGTGTTGATATTCATACAGTAGATCCCACAGCTGATTTACAGTCCAGCAGATTTTACAGTCTGAACAGGATTAGAGCTGTCTGATCTCATTACATGAGCCACCAAATGCTTTATTTGTATACACGCTTATTTATAGACTCAAATCAACCTTATCTGGAGAAAGGGATGAGGGATTTTTCCGATCTCTCTCTCTCTCTGACCCCTGCTCTCGTAAGCTGCTTTCTTCTCTTGGACACTTGCTCTGCTGGAGGTTTGATTCGTGTTGTGTGTTTACTCATAAGGCTGATGGGCTGGCAGAGGCATGAGCAGTATTAGAGAAGGAATGGTTAAGAGGTCAGACGGGTTAAACTCTCTCTAGTGCTTCATAAGCCTGTCTGGCAGGCCTCCAGTATACCAGCCATCTCTCGTACTCGACCACTGGAGCCTTTTAACCTCACTCACACACTACAGCATACATTTACAGCGCGGAAAAGCATGCGCTGTCTGTGTAAGAGTGTGTTTTGGTGTGTATGGAAGAGGAAGTGTGTATGTGGTCCTTGCGTGTCTGTGGTCTGGTCTCTCTGAAGAAGCTGGCAGGCCTGTGCCCGAGAGAAGAAATGACCGTAATCGGCCTCGATGGGTTGAAACGGGAATAACTGGCCACAATTGAAAATGTCATTGAGCATTCAGGAAAGATCATGCAGGGCTGTAGCTAATGGGGTCAAAGGTGGAAATGATTCAGATCCGGAGGAGCCCACAGCAATGTATTCAATGCATTTTATGTCAAAATATGAGGAATATTGTGAGTTTGGTACAAGTTGAGCTTAACCTGGACTTAAGATGCGTTTTGGTCGATCGGATCACAAGTAGACGAGGGAGACGCACTCCCGTTTACACCTGGTGTTTTAATCCGTCTCTTTTGTCCACTTTCAACCACTTCTGTCCTGATTTCTTCGAGGGGAGGGTCTGTGGGTGGGTAAATGTGTGGACTTATTCTGATCTCTCGATCTAATGGACAAAATAAGCTCACGCAATTTACATATAAACACGACCGGAGACGACGGAAAAACACACGGAGAGCAGCAGCTTCAGTTTCGTAAGATCAGCCGAACGCTGTGAGTGTGTGTTAGAGATCAGGAATGATGAGAACATTGTGTTTGGTACGTTTTTCTTCTTCAAACCAAACTTGGGTCTCCAGCCGACAAAGTTTAAATCCCGTCTGGCTAGAGCGCTTCCCATAATGTTACGCATGAGGTCAGTAGACGGAGAGAAGACGCTCTTTTGTGGCTGTTTGAACACATTCGATCACATTACAAAAGAAATCCAGTCGAATGCATTTTCCACTACCTCTGGAAGTGGTCAAAAGTGGACAAGCTTTAAAAAAAAAAGTTTTAGACCCAGTTTACACCTGTATTTATCGTCATCCACTTGTGATGTCATCTTAATATCAGGTGTAAACACGGCCATAATGACGATGACCACAAAACATTATTTCCAATATAGTCCCTACAAGGTTTATTATTGTTAACTAAAACTAAACCTATTAAAAACATTAAATATAAATATTAGTTGTAAAAACTGAAACTAAACGAAAATAAGAAATGTTGTTGTGGCAATAAACTCAAACAAGTTTAAGTTGAAGCACTCAAATTATTATCTGGAAATAAATAAAAATAAATAAAAAAAATAAAATAAAAAATTGCAAAATGATAAAAGCACATAATGAAATTACTATAAAATAAACTAAAGTTAACATTAAAAAACTAAAAGTATAAGCCAATTCAAAAAAATTACTAAAACTAAAATAAAAACTGTGCATTTTTTAAATATTTTGCTGATACATTGTTTTAATGATTCTTTGATGAATAGAAAGTTACAAAAGTGCATTTATTTGAAATATATTTTTGAAACAATGTAAAAGTATTTACTGTTACTTTTGACGTGTCCTTGTTGAATAAAATTTTTAAAAAGTAATGTTTCTCTTTCCTACAGAAAAAAACCTCTTACTGACTCCAAACTTTTGAACAGTAGTGTAAAATACTTTTAAAAATTCAAATAGTGCGAAGTCAGTTATTTATTTATTTTCGTGTGGTAATTACACCACAAATGCTGTCACTCGAGCTGAACTCGTATTGAACCAGCAACATTCCTTAAATATTTCATTCAAAAACTGAGCTTTTTTTAATATTTCAATCCGCTGTCTCCCAAGAGCAATATTCAGTTTTGTAATACTTTATTATTGATGGGGTCAGAAAATTACATTAGAGCACATGTATTGTCCTTACATTTTGTTGAAAAAAAAAAAAGCTCAATATACAGTCAAGGGGCCCAAAATTCCTTACGGCCCTGCCTGTGTGTGTGTGTGTGTGTGTGTGTGTGTGTGTGTGTGTGTGTTTTGGGAGTAGATTATATATACACTCTCATATGTCATTTATGTTTAAAACATGTTTGCATTTGACAACTGTATTCTAGTGTTACTGTGTGTGTGTGTGATCATCTGGGACATCATGAGCTGCAATTATGCACCATTGCCAAGACTGTCAGTGTGATATACTCGTATATGTACCTCAAGAGGCTCCTTAATCTGTCCTGCTCGCACACATACACACACAATCTCATGTTAGCCTGTAGGCTTTCAAACGCAGCTCTTTATCATACACTCACACAGAGCTATTTATAATGACATTGCGGTCTTGTCAGACACGTCAGGGTGAAAGTCGTCTACAGCAAAACGTTGTCGCTTGTGCCTCTTCTGTGAACGTCATAAACTGACCAATCAGAACGCTCAGAAACATTAATGCCATCATTTCGACATCAGCAGCCATTTTCCCTCTTAAATTGATGTTGTTTTGGTGGATAACGGCATAAATTGTGCCTCGCAAGAGCATTGCGGCGTTTATCCTGCTTTTAAAGTTAATGGGAAACATTATGATTTCGTGACGGCGCTGAGTCTAATGTAGCACTTTTTCTTTTTTTTGGGTAAATTCTACCGTCCCTCTCTCCTTTAGCTGTCGGCACTCTCTTAATTGCTTATGAGGGCTTCGTTAATGGCTTAAATCAACCATACCAATGTGTTGCTGGTGATTTATTGAGTCTTATTTAGTTTCAGGAAATATGAAGTGTGAGCCAAAGGTGGAAATAGTTAGCCGAGGACAGCAGTGCAAATCTCTCTTGGTTCAGTACTGTACTGAGAAGAAAAAAACAAACTCACATTGTATTTCACACTCGCACACTGAGTTCTAACTTCACGTTTTACAGCTCATTAATGGATGTTTTGAGATTTGGGTGCTTTTAATGGAAAATTAGGGGTTATTTACTGCTCATTGTCTATGGACAGCATCTGTGAAATTTTGCTGATTGCCCCTAGATCATTCATTTTGACCTGTTCCTCAGTCTGTAACAAGGAGCGAACATGCTTTAAGTGTGTTTATATATATATATACATATATATAGCCTATATTACAGCTGCACGATTAATCGTTAAAAGATCACTATCTCGATTCAAACACATACGTGATCTCATTCCTAAATGGCTATGTCGAATAAACCTTTGACAAGTGCGATCACAGCGAACATTTAAATCTGTGTCGGCGCAGAAAGCAGTTGTACCGGGTTGCGTAAAGTATGAAACAGCTTCACGAACACTCTTTTAAACCACATAGTATCATTATTTTTGTCATACAATAATTAAAATTATCAACAGAAGTACTGGAATAAAAGTTTATAGTTCGGATATAAACAATGCTGTCTACCAAAATAGAGTAAATCACCTTTTGACAGTAACTTGGCGCTTCAAATAAAGATTGTATCATTATATTGTTACACCAGTAGGAGGCGACAAGTGACTTTAAAAAATTTATTTGTCATCAAATCATTGATTCAAAAGATTCGTCCAAAACGCTGATTCATCCAGTAATGGAACATGTGAAGTCATTGAATCATTCATTCAAACCGATTTTTAAAAAAGTAATTTATTCAGATTAATTAAACATTCTAAATAGACTGCAGTAATTAACATTTAGTCAGAACCTCAGGTGAATTATTGAATTAATTAAATTAAATTACTCCTTATTTTGTTTAGTTGTCTGTTCAGAATCATGGGAGAATCGTGATCTCTATTTGAAACAACAACAAAAAAACGTGATTCTCTCTCTCTCTCTCTCTCTCTCTCTCTCTCTCTCTCTCTCTCTCTCTCTTTCTCTCTCTCTCTCTCTCTCTCTCTCTCTCTATATATATATATATATATATATATATATATACACATATATATAGAAACATAAACATTCAATAGCTTTGTGTGAGGAAAAGATCCTAATTTAAGTATTGATTGAAAATCTTACTTTCTGCCATAGCTCTTAAATCCCATCAGTGTCATTTAAATATTTGCATATTAAAAACAGTTTGAAGACAAAAGCTGTCAAAGCTGTTGTGATATGTCTTGATGTGCCATGTTTCAATACACATGAATATTCATGAGATTTCAAGTGTGTCTTTTTAGAATTATTTGTTGTTATTCTTATTTTGAATTAGCTTTAATTTCATATTTTCAGTTTTCATTTAATTTTTGTATTTTTAGTACTTTTGTCATTATTATTTTTTATATTTAGCTTTAATGCATATTTATTATAGTTTTAGTTTTATTAATTTAGCACTTCATTTTTTTTCATCTAATATTTCTTTTCTTTTAGCTTTATTTCAATTAAAAAAAATAATTTTTAATAGTTTTAGTTTGTTAACGATAACAGCACTGGATTTGCTGCAAATATTTAAATTAATATTAAAATATTATGTATTTAACACTAAATCTATGGATCAGAAGACTTAAAAATAGTCATATGAAGTACTTTTAATTAAAAATTCTAAATAGACTGCAGTAATTAACATTTTGTCAGAACCTCAGGTGAATGTCTGTCGGGTAACATCTCCAAGATGTTAAATACCGTTTGACTAGTAACCAAAAATCCAAATCACAGTCTCTACTGCACCAATTTAATTGATATTAATACTAGTGTAGAACATTGCATAGAAACTGTGTCTATTCCTCGTTTACTAAGATCAAATAATAAATCTACTGCGGGATCTAGAAAAAATGTAATTGTTATTAAAACAAAAAATCTCGCTATTAGTGAACAAAAACAATTTCTAAAGCTAGGTCTTCTAAACATTAGATCGCTCACACCTAAGGCGGTTATTGTAAATGAAATGGTCACAGATAATAATTTCGATGTTCTGTGCCTTACTGAAACCTGGCTTAAACCAAATGATTATTTCGGTCTAAATGAGTCTACTCCGCCAGGATACTGTCATAAGCATGAGCCCCGTCTGATCGGTCATAGCGGCGGTGTTGCAACAATCTACAGAGATATCCTTAATGTTACTCAGAAAACTCGTCATAGGTTTAATTCGTTTGAAGTGCTAAATGTTACGCTCTTAGATGTAAGAAAAAAAATCCCTATTATCTCTAGCATTGGCTACCGTATATAGACCTCCAGGGCCTTACGCCAATTTCCTAAAAGAGTTTGCTGACTTTCTATCAGATCTTTTGGTCAACGTCGATAAAGCATTAATTGTTGGAGATTTTAACATACACGTAGATAATTTAAATGATGCGTTAGGGGCTGCGTTTACAGATTTATTAAACTCCTTCGGGGTCAACCAAAACGTCACCGGACCAACTCATCGTCTTAATCATACACTCGATTTAATTATATCATATGGAACCGATCCAACCGATATAGATATCATTCCACAAAGTGATGATGTCACTGACCACTACTTGGTAACTTGGATATTACGCACTGCTGTAATATGTCATGCTGCGCCACGTTATCGACCAGGTAGAACAATTCGTCCATCCACCATAGATCATTTCTCAAATAGCTTATCTGATCTGTCTCAGCTGCTGCCTGAACCCAAACAAACAGATGAATTAGACGAACTAACTAGCACTATGAGCACCATTCTCTCTAGAACATTGGATATTGTTGCACCAATTAGATTAAAAAAGGTCAGAGAAAAAAGTATAGCACCATGGTACAATAATACTACGTATGTTTTAAAGAGAGAAACCCGTAATTTAGAGCGTAAATGGAAAAAAACTAATTTAGAGGTCTTTAAAATCGCGTGGAAAGACAGTATGTCACTTTATAAGAAGGCACTTAAAACGGCCAGGTCTGAGCACCTCAGCAAATTAATAGAAAACAACCGAAATAATCCAAGGTTTTTATTTAATACCGTGGCTAGACTAACAAATAAACAGACGTCGTCTGAACAAAATAACCCGTTACAGTTTAGTAGTAATGATTTCATGAACTTCTTCACCGAGAAAATTGAAAGCATCAGAATCAAAATCGTAAACGTTCGATCTTTGCTCGCGCCTTATAATTCAGCCGCAATTATCACCCCGCAAGAACAATTACAATGCTTTACAACCATAGAACAAAAAGAGTTAAATAAACTTATCACTTCATCTAAAACAACAACATGTTTATTAGATCCTATACCAACTGAACTACTGAAAGAAGTGTTACCTATAGTGGAAGAGCCTCCTCTCAATATTATTAACTCATCTTTATCTTTAGGTCATGTTCCAAGAACGTTCAAGCTGGCAGTTATAAAACCTCTTATTAAGAAACCACAATTAGATCCAAATAACCTAGCAAGTTACAGACCCATTTCGAAATCTTCCATTTATGTCAAAAATATTAGAAAAAGTTGTGTCCGCTCAACTCGGCTCTTTCTTGCAAGAAAACGACATCTATGAAAAGTTTCAGTCTGGATTCAGGCCACATCATAGCACTGAAACTGCGCTTGTTAGAATCACAAATGATTTACTTTTAGCTTCGGACCAAGGCTGTATCTCAGTACTAGTTTTACTTGATCTTAGTGCTGCGTTCGATACTATAGATCACACAATACTCTTAGATTGACTACAAAATTACACTGGTGTAAAAATTACACAAAATTAAGCTGGTTCAGGTCATACTTATCTGACCGCTACCATTTCGTCTACTTAAATGGAGAAAAATCGATTATAACTTCGGCAAACTATGGAGTGCCGCAGGGATCTGTGTTAGGCCCTTTATTATTCTCAATATATATGCTGCCACTTGGTAATATTCTAAGGAAACATGGAATTAGTTTCCATTGTTATGCTGATGACACTCAGATATATATTTCATCACGGCCAGATGAATACGCTAAATTATCCAAATTGACAGATTGTGTTAAAGAAATAAAAGATTGGATGACGCGTAATTTTCTTTTATTAAATCCAGACAAGACAGAGGTAATACTTATCGGTTCTAAAAACCGCCCACAAAACCTTTCACAGCACGACTTTAACATAGTAGGATGCCCTCTTACTTTATCCGCTACAGTAAAAGACCTGGGTGTTACATTAGACTGCAACCTGTCTTTTGAAAAGCATATTTCATATGTTACAAAAACTGCCTTTTTCCACCTTAGAAACATTGCTAAGCTACGTAATATGCTATCAGTCTCTGATGCAGAAAAGTTAGTTCATGCATTCATGACCTCGAGACTAGATTACTGTAATGCTTTATTAGCTGGTTGTCCTGCATCTTCAATAAACAAGCTACAGTTAGTCCAAAATGCAGATCAAGAAAATATGATCATATAACACCGATTTTATCATCACTTCATTGGTTACCTATAAAGTTCCGTATTAAATACAAGGTATTGCTTTTGACTTATAAAGCTCTAAATGGTTTAGCTCCAGTCTATTTAACGGATCTTCTATCGCCTTACAATCCATCGCGCTCTTTAAGATCACTAAATTCGAGGCTTCTGGTCATTCCTAGGATATCCAGATCCACCAAAGGAGGCAGAGCATTTTCACATTTAGCTCCGAAGCTCTGGAATAGCCTTCCTGATATTGTTCGTAGCTCAGACTCGCTCTCCCAGTTTAAAACTAGACTGAAGACGCATCTATTTAGCCAGGCATTCATATAAATGTTTTATCTTACAGTTACTGTAAATTCGGCCTCTAGTTCATAAACGCCAGAGGAGAACTGGCCCCCGACTGAGCCTGGGTTCTCCCAAGGTTTTTTTTTCTCCATTGGGTCATCTGATGGGGTGTTAGGACACCATTAGGTCACTGGATGGAGTTTTTCGGTTCCTTGCCACTGTTGCCTTTGGCTTGCTCAGTTGGGGATATTCAAATTAATTAACCAATCATACCATTGATCAGCTCTACCAAACTTGGATTTTTTTTTCCAGTAATAAACAAACATTAAGTTGTTTTGATTGATACTGTGAAGCAGCTTTGATACAATCTGTATTGTGAAAAGCGCTATATAAATATATTTGACTTGACTTGACTTTTATGATGCTGATATGGTAATTTTTCACTGTATGAGCAAGAGCAGCGTGAACACTCTGCGAACACTCTTCTTTTATGTTGCATGGGAAAAAAAGAAAATGATGCATATATGTAATGAAATGAGGGTGAGAAAACGAAAACTTGATTTTTACACGCATGCTCATTTATGAGGTTTAAAATGCTTGGCTATGGTAATCAACAGGTTAGAAATATTCCAAAATATTCCTTTAACTCGCAGATTTGAATATGTATGATGATTTGCACTCTGCCGTAAAAAATATATCTAACATGCATGCAACACAAACACACACACACACACACACACACACACACACACACACACACACACACACACACACACACACACACACACACACACACACACACACACAGTCTCTCACTAATTCTCAAAACACACTCACACACAAATGTGCTTCCACAATAATAGCCGTGGGATAACGCCCACACATAACACACACGTCTGACTGACTTGCGCTTTATCACCATCATTAGTGCGACAAGAGGCATCCCAGAACCCCTTTACATAAACACATGCGTGGGAGATGCGCACACACACATACACACACACACACACACACACACACACACACACACACACACACACACACACACACACACACACACAGAGCCTCCTCGTCTGCATTTGTTCTTGTTCTGTTCACTAAATCGCTCTTCTGGCCTTTACACGTCATTTTTTTATCAGTTCCTCTCTCTTGAATCTTTGTGACATGCAGCTGCTACTGTCTTTACACAAATGTTTTACTCTTATCGTGGAGAAATACACACACTGATGTGAATAAAATGCACACAGTCATTAAGAACAAAAGACTGCGATGTTTCTTCATGACTTCTGCCCTTCGTTTCTTTCTATTCCTGTTTTATGAGACTTGGAGAATGGTGTTCCTCTGCCACTCCGTCTACCATTTCTCCTCATCCCGCCATCACGGCCGATCATACTCTCAATTACTCATCCTGTCTTTACTTTATTCTTTCTTTCTCCCTCTCTCGTCCTCGTGTTCCCATCAGCCTCTCTCATCCCATTTTTACCTCTTTATCTCTCTCTCTCTCTCTCTGTTCCATTTATCTTTAAAGGAGAGCCAAAGGTTCAGCTTTGCTACTTACAAGTATTGTTCTTGTTTGTCTTTTGTTTCTCCTCTTTTCTTTTTCTCTGCTCCAAAACCTTTCAGTGCCTCACCTTACAGGGAAGAGCCACATTCACATTCCCTCTCTCTCTCTTTCTTACACTTTCTTTTCTGTTGTCCGCTCACACATTTGGTCTTTCCATCACCTCCTATCATCTCTATTCTCAATCACATCAGCAACAGCCTGTCACAGACCATCAGTGTCCTCTCTCTCTCTCTCTCTCTCTCTCTCTCTCTCTCTCTCTCTCTCTCTCTCTCTCTCTCTCTCTCTCTCTCTCCATCTTACAGAATGTCTCAAAATATCTAAATGTTTTAGGGTTACAGTTATCCTTGACCTTCCTGATGTCTGTCTGTCGGTCTATCGCTCTGTCATTCTATCTATCTATCTATCATCGTCTGTCTGTCTGTCTGTCTGTCTGTCTGTCTGTCTGTCTTGTCTGTCTATCTATCTATCATTGTCTGTCTGTCTATCTATCTATCTATCTATCTATCTATCATTGTCTGTATCTATCTATCATCATCTGTCTGTCTATCTATCTATCTACTGTATCTATCATCGTCTGTCTATCTATCTATCTATCTATCTATCTATCTATCTATCTATCTATCTATCTATCTATCTATCTATCTATCTATCTATCTATCAACCATTGTCTGTCTGTCTGTCTGTCTTTCTATCTATCTATCTATCTATCTATCTATCTATCTATCTATCTATCTATCTATCTATCTATCAACCATTGTCTGTCTGTCTGTCTGTCTGTCTGTCTATCTATCTATCGTTCTATTTATTGTTCTGCCATTCTGTCTATCATTGTATCTATCGTTCTATCGCTGATTCATTCTATCTTTCTATCATTCTAGTGTTTTATCTACTCCCCTGTGCAAACACACTCTGCAATCTTTCGGTGAGGCTGATAGCGTGAGATGAAAGTGTGAAGGTCTCTTTTTTTCACACCCTCCATCGGTCATTGGTAGGGATGTTATTTTGCTGCCCAGGGGTATTTTTTTCAGAAACAGACAAAATTGTTCAAAAAGTCCACTTGGGATGGACAGAGAGGGATATTTGAAATAAATTAATGAATCAGAAGACACTAAAATATTATTCACATGAAGGACAGAGGTGTGTCTGACCTCCATTTCATTTTCTCTCTCTCTCTCTTTCTCCATCCTTCAGTAAATAAGATCTGGCACTCTCACTTACATCAGGTCATTATTTCTCTCTCTTTCTCTCTCTCTCTCTCTCTCATTTAAGATGGCCAGACCTTATTACCAAGGACAAGCTGTCCTGTCCTGTCTTTGGCCCGTGCGTTTGGCCCACATGTAACCAGCCATCGTCCTCTCTTAGCTCACTTCAGCCCACATGCATCTCACACAACATCACCTGTAGCCCACTTCACATCAGGAACGGCCGTCGCTGGCCCACTTACTGCACGTCCATAATATCATTCCTCAAAATCCTGTCAGCGTTCTGGAGGAAGTGAAATGAGTCCTGGATTGAGCGAGTTTGTGTGTGTGAGTGATGGATGCAGTTTGAGGTGTTTTAGGAAGTTAAATGACCTCCTCTGGGACCGGAAATTAGGCCTCATTAGAGCAGCACCATGATGCAGAGTGACATCTCTATGTGTTAATCCACATTACATCAAATATGTGTGTCAGTGGGAACTATTAGTACAGTATCAGATCTGTGTCAGAATCTGTTCACGACAGCATACAACACATACTGTTTTTGTGGCATACAGTTTGTATGCGCAGTGCACATTGGGTACATTTTCTGTATGCATAAAATACTCGGATGACAATTTGCCAAAATGTGCTTTATACAACCAGAGCACAACGCCTTAAGCTTATACATAAAGCTTGCCATGCCGACATCACAAGTACAGCCGTTATCTCAGATATCACATTAGATTACCAAATAAAGCTTTGGCGGGACAAAAATTGATTTTGCGGGAAAAACCCTGCTATTGTTAACATCTGTCTTGACGCATCATTTGATAAGACTGACACATTTTTACTCAAACTTGGATTAAGAATAATCTCATTTTAAGGGGAAACTAAACTATTTAAGATTTTTTTGCAGTCTGAACTGATACTTCCACAAATATATCCAGAGATATTATACATATAACGTATAAAATAGTTAGCATCAGAACCTACTAGTTATTTTGAAGTTATTTTACTAGTTAAATTCAAAATAACTACACTGTAAAAAATGTATATGTTCAAAAAGTTATGACAACATGTGTTTTTACATTGATTTAACTCATCAAAATAAGTTAAGCAATTTTCAACTTTTTTTTATAAATTATACAAGATTTGATTTTTTTTTATTTTATTTTTTTTAAGTCAGTTTAATGTAATTTAAGTTGAAATTACTTAAACATCCATGTATTTTATGTTTTAAAAATGTAAGGCAGCAATTTTTTTACAGTGTAGTAGGTTCTGATGCTAACTATTTTATACCTTTTATGTACAATATATCTGGATATATTTGTGGAAGTATCAGTTCGGACTGCAAAAAAATCTTAAATAGTTTAGTTTCCCCAAAAAATGAGATAAATGCACTTGAGAAGCAACACTGCACAAGATATTAAGACTTGTGTTCAGAGAATGTACGTGTACGTTTTTAATACAAGTGTATTTTGTCTTCACTGACAGATTTTGTTACTAGTTTCAAGTAAAAAAACAGGTTTAAAACAAGTGAAAAAATCTGCTAATGCAGTAAGACACAAATACACTTATAAGTTAAAAATCTGTAAAGATCTTGGTTATGGTACATTCTCTCAGTTGTATGCTGCCTGTGTGTCCCCTGTGTTAAATTACGCTGCTGGGGTGTGGGGGGCCGTGCAGAGCCCAGCCTTGAACGCTGTAGAAAATCATGCAATTCGTTGCTTCTTGGGGGTTCATAAGTTTGTCCCAGTGATGGCAGCGATGGGTGATATGGGCTGGGTTCCTGGATCAGTCCAAAGGAAATGTGAAATGGTTAGGTTGTGGAATCGACTTGTTAATCTCCCAGAAAATAGAGTAACAAAAAAAGTTTTTCTGTGGAGTAAGAAAAAGTCTATCTGGGCTGCAGAGCTCCAGATTGTTTTTGCTGATGTACAACTCCAGTATGTATTCTGTAATAATTTGCCTTGTAGCGTCAATAACATCAGATCCAAATTGATGTCAAAATTTGAACATAAATGGCTGATTGGGATTATGGCTAAGCCAAAGCTAAGGACTTATTTACAAATTAAAGATGTATATGAAACAGAGTTGTATGTAAAGGCAAATTTGACAAGGAACCAACGATCTTTGGTGGCTCAGCTGCGAACTGGCATCCTTCCCCTGGCTTTAGAAACTGGTAGGTTCACTCAAACTCCTGAAGAGGACAGACTCTGTAGATTGAGTGAGTTAGGAGAGGTTGAAAATTAAACTCATTTTTGTGTTATATTGCCCATGGTACGATGATTATAGAAATGTATTATATGGTGAAGTGTTTGTTAAAAACCCTGAAATGTTCTGGATTAGTGATGACGACAAGATGAAATGGTTGTTTAATTTTAATGTGTTTAAATTGGCTGCTTTTGTTTGCAAAGCCTGGATGAGACGGCAGACTTGTTTATTTAAATAAGTTCATGTATGTTGTGCCTACTGTCTGACAACTGGTCTTTTGTTGATGGTATTGGTGTCTTACAAGCCCATTAGGGCTGGGCATACAGTAGTAAGCAAGACACAATAATAAAAACTATTCATTCATTCATTCATTCATTCATTCATATAAAAGATATATTCAAGATACAATCTATGAAAACAATGCTAAATATTTTATGCAGCGTTGCATTTCAATTATTTATCTTTTTAAAAATATATATTTCTGTGTATATTTTATATTTGTTTTACTTGAGAAAATGCCATAAAAGACCATGCCATAAAAGTAAAAACATTAAGAAGTCATTTTTTGAATGGCTGATTTATTGCTGTGTCTATGATATAAGAATAATAAAATCTCTTCTTTTCTTTCACAGCTACATCAGACGGGACGCGTCAGGGGCTGGAGAGCATGAGAGGAGGAGTTTGTGCTACACAGGGCATGAAGGTGGTGCTGAAAGTGGGACAGAGTGAGTAACACACACACACACACACACACACACACACACACACACACACACACTCTTGGGAGCGTATCGGCAGACAAAGCCAGGGGGTTGTTCGCCTGAAACAGTTACGGATGCTGGATTTGCGTTTCTCTCAGTGGCACAGATGACCACGTTCGTGACCAATAGCTGTTGTTTACACACAAACACAAACTCTGTTGTACCCTTGTTAGTTTTTATTATTAAACTCAGGACAACGGCGGTAAGTGAATCCCAACAGACTGTGGACACAACTCCATGAGCCGTAACTGTACACCACACACACTGTTTAGTTTAGAGTGTGTTTAGAGTTATTTATCAGTCATGCCTATCACACTACACTGTTGAGTGAAAGAGGATTCAACATAGATATGAAACATTTTATTATTTTTCTTTTTTATTATTATTTATTTTTTCCTGTCTCCATCTTTGGCTATAAATCATATCTCCACATCCCAAGAAGAAACATTATTGACTTTACTTAAAAATCCTGTTCTTTTTCTCTTTTTCGCTCTTGCTCTCTCATAGTTGTTATCTGCTTTGTGGCTGAAAGGTCACGTCTGTTTTGTTTGTCATCTAAATAAAAGCGTTTTGGTTGGAGATATCTGATGAGATGTGCCTGCACACACACAGACTGTCATGGCATTTTGACAAGTGTGACAGCTCGCCATAAGCTCAGAGATGACTCTGTGTGTGTGTGTGTGTGTGTGAGTGAAATGTCTGTCTGCTGTCTAAAGTGTTTGTAACCTCAGTGGTAGCCCCTCAGCAGCAACATTATGGTGTGATATGTCTTAAAGGGACCACACTCTGCACTTTTGCTATTTATTATCTTCTCTAAGTTGTAATTTAGATTTACAGGACCTTCTGGACCCTCTCTGTGACCTTTAGAAATAATCAGGTTGTCTTTGCTACTGTACCTTTAAGACTTATGCAAATAGCCTTCTTGATGATTGGTTAACATCTTTGCATATGAATTAGTGTCAACTTGCTCAGTACTGAATAGAGTTGATATATACACCATCGGCCAAAAAGATTTTTTGTATGTTTTTGAAAGAAGTCTGTAATGCTCACCAAGGCTGCATTTATTTGATCAAAAATACAGTAAAAACAATAATACTGTGAAATGTTACTACAATTTCTGAATCATTATTATTACTAAACTCTTTCTCAATGGTTTGTCCATAGGTCAATATGGTCTGCCGGCCAAATCTCCCAAACCTGACCCCGCGGGCCGTATCAACAACCCACATCCAGGTAAACACAGCTGCCTTCAGTATCATGAGGATACGGCTCATCCCAAACAGACACAACATTAATAAAAGAACAGAACTAACCAAAGGAACAAGGGAAGGAAGCGACAGATGGATAGAGAGAAACAGGCGTCTTGGCACTCGGGTTCTTTTTGATATATTCCACCCTTCTGTTTGTTCTCTCCTCCTCTCATTCCCTCATTTTCCCCCTGTTTTCCCCTGTTCTGCTCTTCCACGGAGGCCTGAGCTGTAAACCGGAGGCAGAATGCGGTGGAGGTAATGGCCGCTCAGGGAAGGATAAAGGATGAGAGGAGGAGAGAGCCATCGTTTCGGAGA
>JAPDVR010000001.1:9684777-9762277 GCA_026230005.1 Gila orcuttii | reverse complement strand
TTCAAGCTAATTTGATGTCACCAAATTGCAACCAAACATGATGTGGCGATGGAGGGCAAGATTTTCATTCCAAAAATCCCCTAAATTAAAGCTCAAAGCTATCATATGTCTTCAGAAGACTTTGAATATACCTCCCAAGTCATATGTTTACATTCATTTAGCTTTTTTTCCATGTTGAAGCTTGAAAGCCTGTGTCAAAACAGCAGCTTGGACCAGTGGCGATTTCTTTAAAACTGCAAGGGAAGCTCAGCTTCCCCTATAATGTCAAAAAATGAATGGTCAAATGTGTACTATTGTGTTAACATTTTATTGACTAAAAATGCGTTAGAACACGTTCATCTCGAAGACGAGTTCGTTCAGAATCAGCTACATATAGCAGGTCGACTGACTCGATTTTCTTCTCATACATTCCCGGAGCGACACAGTGCATTTCCCCGTTGAAGCCGAGCGTCCATTGTCTTCAATGGGCTGCTTTGAACAGTTTTTTTCAGTGCTTGGAAACTAGACGGTCATTGGATAAATGCTGCGATTATGTCCCGCCCACGGACGCTCAGCGTCTCTGGGGTGAATAGAGAAGTGGGCGGGCCTGGAGTCCGGGCGTCTGCGTGATGATTGGAGGACTACATCTCCTTTTGATTGACAGCGATTTCGTACAATCAAAAGTTAGGAAGCTATTCGAGATTTCGAGCTCAGTCCCATCGCGGATTTTGAAAGTGTACTCGAAAGTCAAACTGCTGTAACATATTTCTAGGTATTTGCAATTTTCATCAGACATTTCACAGTTTAACCTAATTCCCACATTTCCTCTGTCGATGTCAGGTGCCTTGTTACATGTGCGGGGCGTGGTGGTGCTTGAATCACGGCACATCTGTCTAGTTTGGTTTCGGTTTTGTGTCGGGATTCGGACATTCATGCTCCTCGTGTTTGTTTTCTGTTGTGAGCGCACAAGATGAGCTTTCACTCGTTCGTGCATAACGTTCTGTCTTGTCGTGTGAGCGTGCGGTTTCGTGTTCGCTCTGTCCACGTGTGTTGTGTTTTGTGTAGCACGCGGTTTGTGTTTACATCAGCCGCGTGCTTTCATGTCATGTTTTGTCTTGTGCTGTGTAGCACACAGCTTGTGTGTTAAACTAGCTGTGTGCTTTCATGTTGTCATGTTCTGTGTGAACACGTGGCTTATCAGAATCAGAATCAGAAAGAGCTTTATTGCCAAGTGTGCTTGCACACACAAGGAATTTGTTTTTGGTACTGAGGCTTCCAGTGGACATATACAAATACAAATACAACAAGAAACATAATACTACAAATTATAAGAATAAAAAATAAAAATATAAATATATGAGCATAAAAGTATCACAGTTGGGTTTAGTCAGAATAGACATTTTCAGATTTACAGATCATGAACATATTTACAGTGTTTTGAATATTATAAATAAATAAATCTACATATAAGTATCACCTGAGTTGTAGGGTATTGCACTAAACAGTGGGAGTATTGCACTTAAGGCATATGCCTTGGGAGGAGTGTTTACTGTTCAGGAGGGAAATGGGCTGTGGGAAGAAACTGTTCCTGTGCCGAGATGTTCTTGTGGCCAGTGATCTGAGTCGCCGTCTTGACGGTAACAGTTCAAACAGGAGGTGTCCAGGGTGAGTGGAGTCTGTGATGATTTTACCTGCTCTCTTCCTCACTCTGGAAGAGTACAGGTCCTGGAGGGTTGGCAGGGGGGCACCAATGATCCTCTCCGCAGTCCGGACTGTCCGTTGTAGTCTACTGATGTCTGATTTGGTAGCTGAACCAAACCAGACAGTGATGGAAGTGCATAAGACAGACTCAATGACGGCTGAGTAGAACTGAATCAGCAGCTCCTGTGGCAAGTTGAACTTCCTCAGCTGGCGAAGGAAGTACAGTCTCTGCTGGGCCTTTTTCACAATGGAGTCAATGTGATTGTCCCACTTCAGGTCCTGAGAGATGGAAGTGCCCAGGAACCTGAATGACTCCACTGCTTCCACAGTGCTGTTCATGATGGTGAGTGGGGGGAGTGCTGGGCTATTCCTCCTGAAGTCCACGATCATCTCCACTGTTTTGAGCGTGTTCAGCTCAAGGTTGTTATAACTGCACCAGACAGCCAGCTGTTCAACCTCCAGTCTGTAAGCAGACTCGTCACCGTTTCGGATGAGACCGATGACAGTGGTGTCATCGGCAAATTTCAGGAGCTTGACAGTGGGGTCTTTAGAAGTGCAGTCATTAGTGTACAGGGAGAAGAGCAGTGGGGAGAGAACGCACCCTTGAGGGGCGCCAGTGCTGGTGGTGAGAGTCCTGGATGTGAGTTTCCCCAGTCTCACTCGCTGCTGCCGGTCCGTCAGGAAGCTGGTGATCCACTGACAGATCGAGGATGGTATGGAGAGCGTGGTCAGTTTGGCTGTAAGAAGACCAGGCATGATGGTATTGAATGCCGAACTGAAGTCCACAAAGAGGATCCTTGCATAAGTCCCTGGTCTGTCGAGATGTTGCAGGATATAATGCAGTCCCATGTTGACTGCATCATCCACAGACCTGTTCGCTCTGTAAGCAAACTGAAAGGGATCCGGCAGGGGTCCAGTGATGTCCTTCAGGTGGGCCAGCACCAGTCTTTCAAACGACTTCATGACCACAGACGTGAGAGCGACAGGTCTGTAGTCATTAAGTCCAGTGATTTGGGGTTTTTTGGGGACAGGAATGATAGTGGAGCGTTTGAAGCAGCAGGGAACTTCACACTGCTCCAATGATCTATTGAAGATCTGTGTGAAGACCGGGGCCAGTTGGTCAGCGCAGGCTTTTAAACAAGCAGATGAGATGACGTCTGGGCCTGAGGCTTTCGTAGTCTTCTGTTTTTTGAAGACTCGGCTCACGTCCTCCACACAGACCTTAAGCTCAGGTTGGATGGCAGGAGGGGGGAGTAATGGGAGTGCAGGAGGTGACGGGGAATGTGTGAAGTGCAGGTCAGAGCCGGTGTGTGGTGTGAATGAGGGCTTTTCAAACCTGCAATAAAATGAGTTTAAATCATCAGCCAGGTGTTGATTGTCCACAGATCGGGGGGATGGTGACTTGTAGTTGGTGATGTTCCTCAGGCCATTCCAGACTGATGATGGGTCGTTGGATGAAAACTGTTTTTTCAGTTTATCAGAGTAGCTTCTTTTAGCAACTCTGATCTCCTTTGTCAGTCTGTTTCTGGCCTGGTTATACAAGATTTGATCCCCACTTCTGTAGGCATCCTCTTTGGCATGACGAAGGTGTTTGAGTTTCCCAGTAAACCATGGTTTATCATTAGTAAATGATAAGAATGTCCTGGTAGGAATGCATGTATCCTCACAGAAACGTATATATGGTGTTACAGCATCTGTGAGCTCATCCAGATCGTTGGTAGCAGCTTCAAAAACAGTCCAATCAGTGCAATCAAAGCAGGCCTGTAGATTCTGCTCTGCTTCATTAGTCCATCTTTTTACAGTCCTTATTACAGGTTTAGCTGATTTCAGTTTCTGCCTGTAGGTCGGTATGAGATGAACCAAACAGTGATCAGAGAGCCCCAAAGCTGCTCGTGAAATGGAGTGATACGCATCTTTTACTGTGGTGTAACAGTGGTCCAGTATATTACTGTCTCTGGTGGGACATGTAACGTGCTGTCTGTATTTTGGTAGTTCACGGAAAAGATTTGCTTTGTTAAAATCCCCAAGAATGATTAAAATAGAGTCAGGATACCTTTGTTCTGTTTCAGCTATTTGTTCAGCCAGCTGTTGTAGCGCCGCGCTCACGCACGCGTCTGGAGGGATGTAAACATTCACGAGAATGAAAGAGGAAAACTCCCGAGGCGAGTAGAAAGGTTTACAGTTTATGAAATGTGCCTCTAAATTAGGAGAGCACATCTTCTTCAGTGTTGTTACATCTGAACACCAACTTTCGTTAATGTAGAAACACAATCCACCACCTCTTGTTTTCCCCGTTAGCTCCACGATGCGATCCACTTGGAACAGCTGGAAGCCCGGCAGATGTATTGCGTTGTCCGGTATGGCTTCACTCAGCCAGGTTTCAGTGAAGCACAGAGCAGCAGAGTTGAAAAAATCCTTGTTAGTGCGGGTGAGGAGAAGAAGTTCGTCCGTTTTGTTAGGAAGGGATCGGAGATTCGCGAGATGAATACTGGGGAGTGCAGTGCGCAGGCCGCGCTCGCGGAGTTTAACCAGCGCGCCGGCTCGCTTCCCGCGTTTGCGTCTGACCGCGCGTTTGAACAACAATGCTGCCCCTCCGACGAGAATGTCCTGCAAGACGTCCGAATAATCAAAAACTGTAGAAAAGTTATCTGGTGTGTGTTTCCTAATGTCCAGTAGTTCGTCTTTGGTGAAACTGATAGGAAAAGAATGACTAAACGCAGAACAAACAAACAAAAACAACACAATAGCTGGAGAGCCCCACACAGAGGCAGCCGTCTGCGGCGCCATCTTGAATGTTATCTTGCATCTTATGAGTGTTCTTCATGTTTTTGTGAGCACATTGCTTGTAATTTGTTTTACTGGCCATGTGCTTGTGTTTTTAGTCATGTTTGGTGTGAGCACATGGCTTGTCATGTGTTTTCCTTTGTGCCATGTGCTCTTCTGTCGATTGTGTCGACTCCCATCTTGTTTCCTGGTTATTAGTTATGTTGCCCCACCTGTCCGCCCTTGTTACCTGCCTTGTTTGCTCCCTATTTATTCTCCTTGTGTTTGCAGTCCTGTGCTGGTTCGTAGTTTTTGTTTGTATTTTTTATTTTATTTTATTATTAAAATAAAGCCCATCAACTCTGCACCTGAGTCCTCGCTCTTTTCACCATCTCCACACCTGACAGTCGAGTTTAAAAAAAATGAGCTTCCCCTCTTTGAAAGACCAGTAGCCGCCACTGGCTTGGACATACAAAAGAAAGAAATTCCTACAGGTTTTTTTTTTTAAAGAACCGTCTCTTTAATATCCTATAGGCCTGATTTCACAGACAGGGCTTAGACTAAGCCAGGACTAGGCCATTTAAGGAGTTTTTATAAATGTTCCTTAAAAAAAAACATTACTGATGTGCACCTTGAGACAAAACAAAGGCCCTGATGCATTTTAAGATATGTCAGTGCAAGTTGCTTTCAGTTAAGACAGCTCAAACATGCATTTTAGTCTGAGACTAGCCTTTAGCCATGTCTGTGAAACCAAGCAATAAAGTCTTTATATAGTAAGCCAGTTGACCTTTGAGAATGACCATGTGGTGGTTATCTAGCACATCTCTATTGTGAGGTTTTGTACTCGCTCAGGTTCTTCATCTTAAAGAGCCCAATCAAGCCACAGCGTTTAGATTGGCTTTCATTTCCCCTGTGAAATGCCTCCCACACGCCATAATCCCGTTATGTAAAGACAAATGACTAATATAGACTCATAGATCCCACATCTATTAAAATGCTCTCTCAGCTGTTGTTCATAGAAGAGGCTAAATACTCGAATCCGGTGTGTAAAGCTGCAGCCCATAAACCACAGCTCATGTTTCCATGTGTAGAAAAAAAAGGTTATTTATTATGTTTTTTAAGAGAACATTTAGAGCTGCTGCTCCCTGGTGTGTCCTCTGAGTGTTTAACAGCTTTTAGGGCAAAAAAAAATTTAACGATAAACAACTTTCAGCAGCAAAAAAACGTTGCTATATTAAGAATAATTCATGGTGAAGCCTCGTCTGCAAGTACTGTAAAGGCCTATTCACACAGAGGAAATATTCAGCATGGATATTCACAAAAAAAAACAACTTTAAATTAAAAAAACAGAGCACTTCTATGAAACTATTCATACTTGAGACAAAACTTTGCCTGATTATGGGAGGTTTTTCCAGTTTACTCTCCATGTGAATAGACCTTTTGTCTGCCATTTGTGTCACTTCTGCATTTCGTACTTGATGTGAACAGGATTTAATGCTGTATCCAAATACACATTTTTTCAACTCAGCGGTCTGATGATTGTGGTTCACGTCTCCATCGCCAGACCACAGCGACTGACCACAGGTTTACACGTGCCAAAGCGCGCATGTTTGCGGAAACCCAATCCACCTTGACTCACTGTGATCTGAGTCACTGGTCAGTGAGTTCAGAGAAAAGTCCAGTACTTTACAACATCCTCCAACTTTATTCAGATTTCTGACAGTTTGAGTGAACACGGAGGGCTCTAATTGGTTCAGTCTGATCTGTTAAGGACGTGAACAAGCCAATCAAGGGGTTAGATGACTGGTCCCGTTTAATTTGTTCCATTTGATTGGCTAAAGTCATTAACTAGCCCATCAAATGGCGAGGTAGAGGGAGATGGGCGATGCCAGAGGGCAGGATGTGGCTGCGCTAATGAACCCGCTACATCAGACTAATACTAATGTAAGTGTCAGAGGGCACTTCTCTGAGTCCACGCTCCAATACAGGAACAAGTTAAAGGTGGTCATCTCACTAATGGGTGTCATCACCAAATGCGACCCAGAAAGTTTCCCTGACAAAAAGCGCTGAACTTCAGAAAACTATGCTTAGCCAAGGGCCATCAATTTACGGGACTTGTGTGAAGTTTGTTCAAGGAAACAATATGTGACTTCCATAATTTTGCTGGAAGTTGCATGAAAATAGGTGATTTTTGATCTTTTCTTTTCAAACTGCCCTTTTTATCATGATATTCAGAGCATAAATGTTGTTATGTCACTTAAATGTGGTGTGACAGCATTGCTGAGACTAATTCAGTGTCCATAGCTTGTTAGTTAGCTAAAAAATGCTTATCAATAAAATCATAAATATTAAATACATGCATTTTATTTTTACTTATTTTTACCTGTTAGCAATGTACAGTGCCGTTGAATAGAAACCATGTAAGTTTTTTATTTTTTTTATTTCTTTGATTAATAAAAAGTTCAGAAAAGTTCAAAAGAACAGCATTTAGTTGAAATAGAAATCTTTTGTAACAGCATAAAAGTCTTTACTGTCACTTGATCAATTTAATATGTCCTTGTTGAATGAAAGTATTCATTTGGATGGTAGTCTGTTAGAATAAATCTCTAACCTCCATTCAAAAATGCTTTTAAAAAAGAGAGACTTTTTTTTTTTTTTTTCAAAAACAAGCCACCATTTAAATTATTATATCTCTAAATCATTTATTACTGAGTCATAACGATTCAAAATGATGGAGCAGGTCGCATATATATGGAGTGTCTCTATGGGCTTTATTATACAAGCGGCGCCAGGCGCGACACAAGTGTTTTTTACTAGTTTCAGCCCAACGCAGTTATCATTTACACGTCCTGCGCCAAGCTGTTTAAATAGCAAATGCATTTGTGCCCATTTGTGCGCCCATGGGCTGCTGTGAAACGAGGTGTGTTCAGGCGCTTTGTTGGCACGTTGCTATTTTGAGGCAACTGAAATAGACTGCGCCATTGACCAACAAAAACCTGTTCTAAAGTCAATGGCGCAATTTTTTTTTTGTTATTTAAAGAGCGCGTTAGTAATCTGCACCTGTTGGTGGATCCATAACGCACGTACACTTCGTCCCGTAGATGGTCTGTTCACGTGCTTTAACCTCGAGCATGAGCAGATCCGTTTCCTCGCTAGAGAAGCATTCAGTCTTTCTGCTTGCAAATTCCACCATGTAAATAGCGAATCTGCCATGGTGTGAGCGCAACTGGCTTTTAAAGGGAATAGGAGATAAGACTCTAATTGGTTTATTGCACGTAAAGCCCAAAACACACCAATTGCTCATTAAGAGAATAAGGACAACCCTTTTAGACCATGCGCTGGGCGCGCCGACCATTTTTCCCGTCGTTAAACTAGCAAAAGTGTACTTAGACCATGCGCTTAAATCGTTAAAATAGGGCCCAGTATCTGGAATTGATCAAATTCTTCACTTTGTTTTGCAGGTGCTGGAAACAACACACATCCCAGAATTCCTCCCAGAAGTCCCGGTGGAGAAAACGGTCCCCTCCCTCCATCCAACATCGCTGTTATCGCAGGTGCGGCCGGCGGTTCGGCTTTCCTCCTGCTCGTGACCGCCGTGATCTGCGTGGTGTGCTACCGGCGCCGACATGCCAAGCATTCAGAATCGCACCACCCTCCCCTCTCCCTGTCCTCCCTGACCTCCCCCAAGCGGGGCTGCGGTGGGGGCGTAGGAGGCGGCAACAACAACGGCTCCGAACCTAGCGACATCATCATCCCGCTGCGGACTTCTGATTCCGCCTACTGCCCGCACTACGAGAAAGTGAGCGGGGACTACGGCCATCCGGTCTACATCGTACAGGAGATGCCTCCTCAGAGTCCTGCCAACATCTACTATAAAGTATGAGAACCGGAGACGACCTTACCGACAACATCCGCCAAGACCACACCCACCTTAAACGACTATCTAAGCCCCGCCCCACAAGCCCCGCCCCCCTACAGTCTGCATCCCCGTAGATCCTTTTACCTTCACACGCATTTCTCCGACACACTAACCATTCCTGTGTGTGTTATCATTCCTCGTCACTCCCCCCAACTTCGGCCTTTTGTTGAGAGAGAGAGGATGTCCTGTTGTGAGGGCCTCCCTCTCTCTAACGTCCCACATGGGGAAAAGTTCTTAAAGCTAGAGAAAACCTCCTGGAGTGATTCAGCCCAACTGAAAAAACATAGACTCCTTTTATGGGGGGCGTTCTGGAGCACAAGCATCAAAACGTTTTCTGATGTACTTGCAAAAAACAGACTATAAAAACACAAAAAAGAAAAAAAGAAAAGGAAAACCTACAAAGACAACACGTGAACTCTGACTTCGAATGCTACATCTACTCACAAATAGCAGTCTAGTTTGTATTAAACTCCTTCGTGATGGGGGAGGGGCCATTAATTCAGCCAATCGTCACACAGGGCTGCAGTCACGTGATCTAGGACCCATGTGTTTGATTGGTGGAGTTGTAGTGGCGTGGAGAATCTTGTATATTTTAATAACGTGTGTATTTTGTGAGTGTGTAGGATAAATATTCCAACACTGCAGTCGCACACGTTGCGACCGGTGGGCTTCAATACAACTCGCAAGTGTTTTTGTGCGTGGATGAGTGTGTGATTGAGTACAGTGTTAGCGTGAGCAAGGGCGCGTGTGTTTGTTAGACTGTTTCAAAACCAAAACACAAAAATATGAGCGAACATCAAAAAAGTTTTTTTATCGCTTTCAACACATAGATTATAATTATATATGAATACTCCGTAAAATAATTTTTAGATTTTTTTTCCATGTAAAGTTACTAGGCCTAATTTTTGTTTTCATTTTTTTCCTTGTTTCTTTCCCTTTTTGAGTTGTAAATTAATTTAATGCTTTTTTTATTTTGTTGCAGAAACCAAGTTTGTTTGGTTCCCCCTCGTTTTCCTCTTTCCCAGGAGTCTCCTCCGTTCTACACATATATTTTTATAGCTCCTTGTACTCTGATGTAGTTTTGAAGCTAGACCTCGTTTGTGAATGTGTTGAGGTAGAACAATCCGAGAACGCTTTTTTTATTATTATTTTTAAAGACGCTTGGAAATAAGGGAAAAAACTCAGAGAGGAGGCAAGAATTGGAAGGGGGTGAAATAAAAAGAAAAGAATGCGAACACCGCCTGTTGGGAAAGCAAACGCACGAGCGAGGAAACTTCTAGAATGACTGTGAAACTGAAGAATCACATTAAAAGAAAAAAATAGGGGAGGGGGTGGTGGAGGAAGAGAAGAAAAGTTGAAAGATGCTTAAAGGAGGAAAGAGAGAGAGCGAGAGAGAGAGTGAGAGAGAGAGAGAGAGAGGTTTTTATTAAACTCGTCTGAAACTGTGGAAGAGGCAGATCTGGGATCGTGGTCTTCTGGGGTACAAAGAGACAGATGAGGGGAAGAAAGGAACTCATTCTCTCAGATGGACAACAGGATAGATGGACACACAGAATTACTCTTTTACAGACACACAGTGCTCTTTTTTGTTCACATGAAGTGAAGTGGAAATATTTCTAGACTCGTTTCAAATTCTTGAGTATCTGCGGGCTCGTCTCAATTTAATGTTGACGTGTTCGGACACACACACACACACACACTCGGAGATCGACTCAATGGCCATGGCACAAAGCTCTTGTAAAGAGATTTTCATCACACACACACACACACACACCTCCAAATCTCAATCAAAAGCCATTCTGATTGGGCATATATGCTGGTTACCTCAACAAACGCTGTGATTAGCATTGTTCTTTCACATTCTCTTTCTCTCCTCTCTTTGCCTTTCTCTCTCTCACACACACACACACACACACACACACACACACACACACACACACACACACACACACACACACACACACACACACACACACACACACACACACACACACACACACACACACACACAATCATTGCAGCTTTGTAACTAGCTGTGTTTATCTTAGTTAGTGCCAATGAAAATCTCTCTCTTAGGCCTGCAACATACTCTATGCAAGTATGTGAATGCAAACTCTTCTAGCATGTTGTTGCATCCCGAAATGTGTCAGAACTCAATTATTAAGTGATTTTAAATGTGTCAGAATTCAATTGCATTCTCAATGTGGCCAATGTGGGCGCTATAGCAAGTATTAGCATAAACTGTCTTCTTCTACGGTCAGTTTTCTCTGTCACGGCAGATCAATAGTTTGGGAAACAAAGGCTGCATCCGAAATTGCATACTTCCCTTCTATATAGTAGATGAAAAACAGTATGTGATCAAAGAAGTATATCAGAATTCACAGTATTCGTAAAAGAGTAGGCAAAAAGTTGCGCAAAAACGGATAACCTTCTACTTCCTACTTCATTTTACTATCCCATGAGGCCACAGGAGACGATTTAAGATTTACGGAACTGACGCTATAGGTCACATGATAATGACAACATAGCGAATGTAGTACATCCGGATTACATTCATACTACACACTCATACTAGAACATACTTTTTTTAGCGGCTGTGAAATAATGACTTATTCAAAATAAGTACCTATTCAAGAGAGTATGCGATTTCGGACGCAGCCAATCTCACTAAGCTAGTTATATCATATAGTATGTACTATATTTCTTCTGAAATTCAAAATGGCATACTAACAAGCTACTATTATGAGTGCAGACTGTTTCTAGCTTTAGCTAATTAGCAGAGAAAAATCAGCTATATGGAACAACATGCAGTGGAAAAACAAAATATCTTATTAATATTGTGACCACAATTTAATAAAAAATCATGCAAATTAATAAAACATGGCCTCAAAATGAATAAGTCATGGAAAGAAATTCTAAATTCACTGCGACTTGTTTTGCATGTAATGAGCAGGGCTTCATAGTAAGAGTAGTATGCTAGTATGGTAGTATGCTAGTCTGAAAACAGCTAAACTTTGTTCACGTTTGTTCAATGTGTTAACCAGGCATTAGCATCCGTGTTTGCATACTTGCGTAGAATATGTTTCTGGCCTTAGGACAAATACAAATTGTGTTATTTTTCACTGCCATTGTCACTGTGTGTTTTGTATGCGTGTAAAAGAATGTTATCGCTAAGAAATACACCGCATACACGCACATAATAACAAGCCATTCACACCCAAATATGTTAGGGGTCTTATTTTGCAGATGTGATTTGTGACGTTGGGACTTGAACAATCTGTTACTGTTTTCAATCTGCCTAGAAAGCTTCGATATCTGTCTCTCAAAAAGCATTTAGTTTTATATCACTCTGGCGCATCAAGACTGTGAGAAAAAAAAAGACGACATTGTTTTCCTGTCACATTGATGTTTTCTTCTTACACGCAAATTTGGATTTTGTTACTTCAATATCAAGTTGCCTAAAATGTGGAGGTGTTTCATTTGTTCGGCACTGTTGTATTTGTGAGCTGTTTCATACATATTTAAGCGTTCGGTTTCTGTTCGAATTATGTTGCATTTACTGAAACAATCAGCGTAAGCCATGTCTCTGCCCCTGTGCACATGGACTTGGATACGTGTGTGTGCGTGCAGGTGTGCGTATATGTCCGAAACACACGTGGACTCGTTCAAAGACGGACCGACATGGAAGGGGAACGTTCGAGGACACATGAGGAGACACAAACTCTCTCTGCTCACCATCCTCCCTTTTTTAGGTCTCGTTTATCGAACATCTGGTCCCAAAAAGGTCCATCTTCTGTCTTTCACATCGAGCGATTCTTTGTGCACTTGCTTTCGCCACAAACGCTGGGACCAGTATTCTGTACGCAGACACAAGCGGGGACGGAACCACAAAGTGTGTATTTTTTTAGAGAACGCTTCAGTTGTGTGTACGTGTTTCTCTGTGCCAATAGCCAGCGGGTGGCGGCCACTTTAAAGACCTCCATTCCTCTCCAGTGATGTGTTCAGACGTTTGTAAAACACCATGTTTGTGTGTGATGTTTTCTTTTCTGTGTCCATCCCTCCATCTCCCCCCCTCTCACGACCCCTCTCTTGTTTTCCCTCCTGCATACATGCCTTTAAAAGGGTTAAACAACTAATACATTCCTTTGAAGAAATGTTGATTAAAAAACACACAAAAAAAACTTTACAACGCATTCTTGGATTTTCTTTACTGTGCTCGTGTTTGTATGCATTGAGTTTTGTGGACTTGCACTGAGATGAGAACAATTTAAAGGGATAGTTTACCCCAAAATTTCAATTCTAAACCCGTAAGACTTTCGTTCATCTTCAGAACACTGAAGTGGGTAAACGGAAGCTCAAGCATGTTCGCTTGACGTGTGAAAACCAATTAGGTTCATTCTCACGTGTTACGCATCACGTTTGAGCTTCAGCAAGAACCAATGAGGTTTGTTTTCACACGTCAAGCAGGTTCGGTTGAACTTTCGTATGTGAATACAAGTCTCTTTATGAAGCGTTAAAGTGTCAGTTGCATAGATGTCAATGGAGGGACAGAAATCTCTCAGATTTCCTAAGAAAGAGCTTCATTTGTGTTTCGAAGATGAACGTAAGTCTTATGGGTTTGGAACGACGTGAGGGTGAATAAATAATGACACAATTGTCATTTTTGGGTGAACTATCCCTTTAATGCCCTTCATTTTTCTTTCCACACTACCATCAGTCCTGGTATTTCATCTTCTATAAAGTAAAAAACTGGCTTTTACAGTCGCCATCCGTTGCCAGTAGAGCAATGAAAGTGTTCCATAAGCACACAGAAATATATTTTCTCATAATATTTATTTCAGACTGTATCTCTCTTTCTCTTTTATTGCTATCCTTTAGATCCTTCTGTATGCTTTCCAAAAAACCATTCAGTTGCCAAAGCAACCATTGCCTTCTGGCAACAATTTCATATTTATGAAAACTCACGAAATCTGGTAGTGATTGTCCCCGCGAGGTTGGCGCACAGTTACAGGTGATGCTGAGGCGAGGACCGTATTATTGGCCTGGGAATGTTTATGTCGCGCCCCAATCCTCTCATTGGTGTAACATGATTTAGGTGCGAAAGGGAAGATTCTGGATCACAAGGGAGAGAAAGAAAAACATTTAAAAATGTCCTTATAGGCTTCTGCTGTCATCTTTTATTGTGTAATAATTTTTCTAAAATGAACTTGTATGCTATTAATGTTTTATTGCCCAGTGTTTGCTCAGGGAATTTCTCAACTTAAAATTTCTCAATGTTTTCTTTGGTTATAAAATGGCAATTGCTGATGAAAAATTGAGTGATAAAATTAATGTGGATTGCATAGCTCAGATGAATAGGTTTTAAAGAAAAATTTAACAAGAAAGGTTTGAGCTCATTTTATCTTATTGCTGTCTCTAAGTGGTTACTTTTTTCCAGTTGAACACACAGGATTATTATAATTTATATTAATTATATGCTAAACTCTAAAACATGCTACATATAAATCCACAAAAAAGGAAAAACACCATGCTCAATCAGCCTTTTTAAAGTACCTCAAAATTTTAAATAACACTAAGATTTCATTGAAAGATAGGCTATTGAATTTCATAACCACATTATTTAATTACACAAAATTATTATTTTTTAAATAAAATTCAACTTTGATTTAGTTTAAATTTAATAAAAAAAAAATTTCAGTTAGACATTTTATTCAGTTTAATAGTTATTCGATAAATGCATCGACATTTATGGCCTTACAACTCGCTGCAACAACATATAGCATCAGTTGAGAAAAATCAGTTTGAAATCACACTAATAGAATTTGTAGACTACATGATCGGTCTGCTCAGGGGCGCTTCAATTCAAACGCACCTGTATTAAAGTTCAATATTTTAATTTATTTCAGAAACATGAATCACCTGTGTTGAATTTCGTTTCAATGTCCTCCGCGACCATAGATACAGGTCCTTCTCAAAAAATTTGCATATTGTGATAAAGTTAATTATTTTCCATAATGTAATGATAAAAATTAAACTTTCATATATTTTAGATTCATTGCACACCAACTGAAATATTTCAGGTCTTTTATTGTTTTAATACTGATGATTTTGGCATACAGCTCATGAAAACCCAAAATTCCTGTCTCAAAAAATCTAAAAAAATTAGCATATTTCATCCGACCAATAAAAGAAGTGTTTTTAATACAAAAAAAAGTCAACCTTCAAATAATTATGTTCAGTTATGCACTCAATACTTGGTCGGGAATCCTTTTGCAGAAATGACTGCTTCAATGCGGCGTGGCATGGAGGCAATCAGCCTGTGGCACTGCTGAGGTGTTATGGAGGCCCAGGATGCTTCGATAGCGGCCTTAAGCTCATCCAGAGTGTTGGGTCTTGCGTCTCTCAACTTTCTCTTCACAATATCCCACAGGTTCTCTATGGGGTTCAGGTCAGGAGAGTTGGCAGGCCAATTGAGCACAGTAATACCATGGTCAGTAAACCATTTACCAGTGGATTTGGGACTGTGAACAGGTGCCAGGTCGTGCTGAAAAATGAAATCTTCATCTCAATAAAGCTTTTCAGCAGATGGAAGCATGAAGTGCTCCAAAATCTCCTGATAGCTAGCTGCATTGACCCTGCCCTTGATAAAACACAGTGGACCAACACCAGCAGCTGACATGGCACCCCAGATCATCACTGACTGTGGTTACTCCAGTGCTGCTTCTCTGTAGCCCAGGTCAGGCGCTTCTGCCGCTGTTTCTGGTTCAAAAGTGGCTTGGCCTGGGGAATGCGGCACCTGTAGCCCATTTCCTGCACACGCCTATTCACGGTGGCTCTGGATGTTTCTACTCCAGACTCAGTCCACTGCTTCCGCAGGTCCCCCAAGGTCTGGAATCGGTCCTTCTCCATAATCTTCCTCAGGATCCGGTCACCTCTTCTCGTTGTGCAGTGTTTTTTGCCACACTTTTTCCTTCCCACAGACTTCCCACTGAGGTGCCTTGATACAGCACTCTGGGAACAGCCTATTTGTTCAGAAATTTCTTTCTGTGTCTTACCCTCTTGCTTGAGGGTGTCAATGATGGCCTTCTGGACAGCAGTCAGGTCGTCAGTCTTACCCATGATTGCGGTTTTGAGTAATGAAACAGGCTGGGAGTTTTTAAAAGCCTCAGGAATCTTTTGCAGGTGTTTAGAGTTAATTAGTTGATTCAGATGATTAGGTTAATAGCTCGTTTAGAGACCCTTTTCATGATATGCTAATTTTTGAGACAGGAATTTGGGGTTTTCATGAGCTGTATGCCAAAATCATCAGTATTAAAACAATAAAAGACCTGAAATATTTCAGTTGGTGTGCAATGAATCTAAAATATATGAAAGTTTAATTTTTATCATTACATTATGGAAAATAATGAACTTTATCACAATATGCTAATTTTTTTAGAAGGACCTGTATATCTATGCTCCGCGACAAGGATGATTACTCTGAACAAGGCTGTACTGTGATTGGTTATCAAGGCACACGTGATCCAAGTTAGCCGTTAGGCTTTCTCCCAAATCTGGTGCAAAATCTGATGTTCATTAATCGTGCTGCGCTTCGAGTCAAAGTACTTGGACATCATGATCTCACAAAAACATCAGTGCCCCATTAAAGTGAGTAGAGTACTGTGGTGAGTGGGATAAATATTATCTCCTGTGTTTCACAAGGACAAGTGTATGATAGCTGGTTGTTTTGATGACGTCATTTTTATGAAGCACGCGACACTTGGTTGATTATTTTTGATCTATGATAAATATTGTCAAGGAAGGCCAATGTCTCAGATAATAATATCAATGCCATAATACCTCTGTTGAATGGATTTTTTTTATTTGCAGTTTCTGAGGATCATAGCCATTAAAGCATTACATTTGAAAGTTATCATCATAGGCCCAGCACGGTGCTAATTCTCAGACTTTTGATCTGCAATTTCATAACATTAGTCAATCTTTTAACAGTCTATTTTTTACACAAACCATTATAAATAAATAAAATGTTTCACATAAAATTTATAAATTCTACTACACACTACACGCATATAGGTCTTTGCTTTGTATAATTATGTATACATATATTTGGGTTGGTCTGTCTATCAAATTTAGAAAACATATGCTTGTAGTCTTTTAATACACCTAACATGAATTAATACACATAATGCTTTCTTCCTGCCAACAGCTGTGCTTTTCTGTGAAGTAGAGCACAGTTTCAGTTGTGTTATTAAAAAAAAGAAAAAAAAAAAGAAAGAAAAAACCTCAAACTTGGCCTGGAGTGAAATCAATTAGGAGATAATCCTCTATAATCAGATTTGAACAGGTTTTGGCGGCAAGACTAAAAATCCAGAAGACCTGCGCGCTTGACTTGAATGTCGCCACGGGAGCCTTAAGACGGCGTTGCTATGGGGACCCTCATGAAGGTCAGAGAGAGCGAGATATGGTTTCCTAGCCGCCTGCAATTTGGCCATTTGAATAGCCGGCCGGTCATCTGCATATCAAATGCGCAAAATGAGCGATAGAGAGAAACAAGAGGAATGGGAAGGATGAAGTACAGGCCACATCCCCTTCGGTTTTCCTTTCTAAAGGCTGAGGTGAGGAAAGGTGAGGGCTGAAAGTCAAGTGTCTCTGATTGCACCTGTAGGCAGCGTGGACTGGAAGTGACTGATGAAAAGACGGGTCTTTAAGTCGTCACCAGGAACCCCTCTGCTTAATCTCTCCTTCAGTCTCAGCCACCACAGCTCTGATCTCTGACAGCGCCATTCTCTCTCTCTCTCACTCCTTTATTCTCCTTCTTTCGACATGTTCTCCTCCCTCTCTCTTTCTACTCCTTCTTTCGACATGTTCTCCTCCCTCTCTCTTTCTTATCCTTCTTTCGACATGTTCTTCTCCCTCTCTCTTTCTTCTCCTTCTTTTGACATGTTCTCCTCCCTCTCTCTTTTTACTCCTTCTTTCGACATGTTCTCCTCCCTCTCTCTTTCTTATCCTTCTTTCGACATGTTATTCTCCCTCTCTCTTTCTTCTCCTTCTTTTGACATGTTCTCCTCCCTCTCTCTTTCTACTCCTTCTTTCGTCATGTTCTCCTCCCTCTCTTTTTCTTCTCCTTCTTTCGACATGTTCTCCTCCCTCTCTCTTTCTTCTCCTTCTTTCGACATGTTTTCCTCCCTCTCTCGATAAAGCCTTGCATTCTTTATGTTGTAGGAGAGAGAAAAACAAACTGGTACAGTTAATAATGGGGCCGATGACAAGTGCAGCTGGGCTGGCAAAAATGAAGCTGATAAAGCAACAGAACTGGAGAGAGAGAGAGAGAGAGAGAGAGAGAGAGAGAGAGAGTCGTTAGAGGGTGTTCATTTCAGATGATTAATTTATTAACACGACACAAAATGATACCAGCCGAGTATCCGACACAATAGAAGTTCATACACCCACACGGTCTCATGTTCTCTCTACCACTTTACTTTCACAAACCCCTCAGATCTATATGATAGCATCCGGAAACATCGCCGTGAGTTATGGGTAATCGTTTGCCCTTGGATATTCACACAGAAAATTGCATGGTGGTCCCATGATCTCATCCATCATTCATTCACATTGTATCTAGAGTGTTTCTTTCATCTTTGATACTTTTGGTTTCTTTTGTTATCCGAGTCAAGGAGAAATCAAAATTGTCTTTTTACCTCAAGTTTCTGGTCTTCTTTGGAACAACGTGTACTCAGTGATCAGAGGTTCAAAATAAATAAAAGTTTGTTTGCTCATAATCAAACTTGCTCTATTTCTAAATAAAGGCTGGTGTTTAGGCTAATAGCTACAAGTTAGACATGTTTAGGCTATTATTTAGCATTTTTATAATCTTGCCAAGCAGTAATTTAAAACTGGTTACAGTCTAAAGCGTTCCTGGAGCTCAGGTACACTGTAAAAAATGTTTTGTGTTTTCAAATAGTGTTCGTGCTGCCTTAAAATTTCAAGTTAAGTCAACTTGAAATGTGAAGTTGTACTAAGTAACAACTTGGATATTTGAGTTGACTAAAATTAAAAATTTAAGGCAGCACAAACTCTTACTTTGGTTGCACTTTATGTGAACTTGCGTGTACTTACAGTGAACTTAAAAGTACTGGTAATATAAGATAACTATATGGGCTAAGGTTAGGTTTAGGGTTAGATTCAGGTTTAGTACCTAGTTATTACCAAAGACTATAGAATAACACAAGACCCGTCACTCGTATTGTTTTGAATGCGGAAAAGTGCATTCGCATTAGCTTGATCCAGCCTGAAAAATTTAGTTTCGGTCATGATTCGATTGTTTAGAAACTAAATTTATTAGACAGTTATTTTCAGATATAATTGGTGATTTCAAATATGAAATTTAATCAAGCTTGGTGAACAGTTTTGGAAAATTTGATGTTTCCCTATTCAAAGAGATAGGAGCTGCACTTGCACGCCCGAAAGTCATTTCAAAGATGGCCGCCGAGTGAAATGACTCGTTTTAAAGGGACTGGGTTTTTACCCAGTTATTGAAATGATAAAATCAGGTAAAAGACAGCAGCCATATCACCCTGTAGCCCAAGACTGGTTGCCCACTGAAGCTGAGCAGGGCTGAGCCTGGTTAGTATCTGGATGAGAGACCTCCTGAGAAAACCAGGTTGCTGCTGGAAGAAGTGTTAGTGAGGCCAGCAGGGGGCGCTCACCCTATGGTCTGTGTGGGTCCTAACGCCCCAGTATAGTGATGGGGACACTATACTGTCAAAAAGCACCGTCCTTCGAATGAGACGTTAAACCGAGGTCCAGACTCTCTGTGGTCATTAAAAATCCCAGGATGTCCTTCGATAAAGAGTAGGGGTGTAATCCCGGCATCCTGGCCAAATTTGCCCCTTGGCCTCTGTCCATCATGGCCTCCTAATCATCCCCATATACTGAGTGGCTTCATCACTGTCTCCTCTCCACCAGTAAGCTGGTGTGTGGTGGGCGTTCTGGCGCAATATGGCTGCCGTCGCATCATCCAGGTGATGCTGCACATTGGTGCTGGTTGAGGAGATTCCCCCTTCTATGTAAAGCGGTTTGAGGTCCCAGAAAAAGCGCTATATAAATGTAACAAATTCTTATTATTATAATTATTATTATTATTATTAAGTGTAAAATAAAGTAGTACCCTTACTTTTTTAAGTTAAAACAACATTTTTTTTTACAGTGTAGCAATACCCAAGTTATGGGTTTAAGTCTCAGAGAACTCATATGCACTGATAAAATGTGTTTCTTAAATGCACTAGATCAATTTATGTAATTGCATAAATGTAAAGGTTACAGCAGAGACTGAATACATCAATACGCTCTCGAGGGTGAACTTGACCTTCATTCTGCACATCTTGTGTCCCAGTTGGTAGAGGCTCAAATAAATATGGCCTGATTCCTTGGACGAAAACTGTACACAAAACAACACTGTTTTCAACTAAAAACGGAAAACTTTTTATGCGTTTTAGCCATTCATTTACATGACAATTGTGTTTTGGAGGCCTGGGGGTTTCAAAGCTGGTTATTGTCAACATGTAAATTACAAAAAAGTGAATTTGTGAAAACGGTGAGCATGCGTATTACTTGTTCAGTCTATAGACGTGTAGTGTTTCATTACAAAGTGACATCGCCAACTACTGGCCTGGCATGAATAATACAGCGTTTTAGTCGTTTTCGTGGATCCATGTGAAAGGGGATCGTTTTGACACCGTTGTCGTCTGTACGCGAAAAACTATTTTTCTTTGTGTAAACCTACCATTAATCCTTTATGATTAATGTTAGAATTAACATTCTGGTATTAAACCCCCACTTTTCAAGGTCCATTCAAGTCTTGATGGATTGAATACATTTTTCCTTGTAGCACACAAATGTTTGGGGTCAGTAAGATTGTTTTTCTCTGAAATAAATTGATACTTTTATTCAGCAAGGACACATTAAATTGATCAAAAGCAACAGTAAATACTTTTTTAATGTTACAAAAGATTTTTATTTCAAATAAATGCTGTTGAAATTTCTATTCATCAAAGAATGGTTTGTGGAATCCTTACTGGTTTCCACAAAAGTATTAAACAACACAACTGTTTTCATCATTGATAAAAATAAATGTTTCCTGAACAGCAAATCAGCATATTAGAATGATTTCTGAAGGATCATGTTACACTGACGACTGAAGTAATGATGCAGAAAATTCAGCTTTGCATCAAAGGAATAGATTACATTTTGAAAATATTTCACAATATTACTGTTTTTACTGTATTTTGCTATCAAACTTTAGTCACAATGAATGAGTGAAGGGATTGAGAAGCCAACAGAATTACTCCTCCCCCCCCCCCCCCCTTTTTTATCTGTTATTTTTTTTATCTGTCATTCTGGATATTTACATAAAGTTAGTCTGTTTCTAAACCCTTTTATCATTTAGTATCTTTCAGGTTGGACAGGAGGACACTGCCTCTAGAGCGTCCGCTTAGCATGCGATTTCTAAACCCACCGTCCATCTCACGGCCCAGCAACCTGTTTTGATGCCCAGTGACCTGAGGTCAGTCTCACCCTGCTTTAACACTTCAACACCCTGAGATAGCACAACAACAACAACAAAAATCAATACGGCCTCCGTCTGGAGGGATTTCTTGATTTTTTTTCAAGTCTCACAGGAAAAGTGTTCAATTCTGTGGGGTTTCGTTAACACTGGGAAAAGATATCACGGGAAAACGAGACAAAATCGTTAGCCGAGTGGACATGCGCAAACGCGCACAGCCTCGCATACAATAAGACAATAACAGACCCCACAAAGCCTCAAAATTCAGTTTGAAAAGTTTTCCCAAAAATTCCCCAAATGACAAGAGTCCTTCAGCAGCAGAAGAGCTGCCCTGTTTCCCTTCTTCTCCCCGCCCTCACTCGCTCTTTCAGCCCAGAAAAGAGGAAAAGTAAAAATGAATCCGCCACCTCCCTCACTCCCCCACTTACTCTCTTTTTAAGACGCGCACACACACATGCACACACACTCCCGTTGCTTTATTGAGGCAGCTGCACCCTTTGACCTCTGTGCTTGTGGAATGTGTGTGTAGTATGTGTGGGTGTGAGAGAGTGTGTGTGTGTGTGTGTGTGTGTGTATGTGTGTGTGTGTGTGTGTGTGTGTGTGTGAGGCAGAAAGAACGGCGGGGGTCTCTTTTTCTCCATACAACAAAGGCTGTCGGATTGACAATAGAGTGGCAGAATAGAGTGTGTCCAGAGGGGCAATGAGTCGTGCTAGCTTGCTAAACCGGCGAGGGCGACGGAGAGAGAGTGAGAGAAGGGAGAAATAGAGTTTAAATTAAAAAAGAAGAGAAAAAGAGATGAGGGATATTTGTTTTGTCTGGGCACATTCATAAATATACGACTTCCGATGCCAAGGGAAGCAAATAGATGGGCCCATGTTCGGTTCTGGAAGAGTGTGTGTGTGTGTGTGGGGGGGTGGGGGGGGGGGGTTGGGGGGGGTCCAGTACACACAGCAGGAGTGTGGGCCCAATGACTCATTGCTGCAAATGACATCAGCAGTGTCAGCTTCAAATACTGCCAAATGCTGCATTCAGAGAAGGAATGTGTGTGTGTGTCCAGGTTGTGCAGCTGGGCCAGAGACAGACAAAGGTGTTCCGTCACGCTTTGCCTCAAAATGTGTGTTTTCGGGAGATGTGGGGGCAGCTCTGTGATTTTCTTTTCGATCCTCTCTCTCACACACACACACACACACACACACACACACACACACTTGGCTTTATCGATCTCTGTGGTGGAGGCAGATATATATGTCTACCATCCAGGAGTGTGTGTGATGTGATTTACTTTAGGGTCCCGTTTTGGTCAGTACCTAAATCTCTTCAGCCTAGCTGAACTGAACCTAGCATTTCCTTCATATATTCTGGTGGCAGCCTTAAAGCGATAGTTCACCCACAAATGAAAACTCTGTCATCATTTACTCACTCAGACAGTTGACGGTAGCCATTGATTTCCATAGTATTTTTTTTCCTACTATGGAAGTCAATGGCAACCGTCAACTGTCTGGTTTCCAACTTTCTTTAAAATATCTTCTTTTGTGTTCAACAGAAAAAAAGAAACTCATACAGGTTTGGAACAACTTGAGGGAGAGTATGTAGGTGAACTATTCCTTTAAGGTCTCCGAACCCTAAAGATTACCTATCAATCCTGGCACTTTTATGTACATTTAAATTTTTTCATTTAGCAGACGTTTCATTTTTCTTTTGTCCAAAGCGACTTACAAATGAGTACAATAGAAGCAGTTAAACTAACAATAGGACAACAATACGTAAGTGCTATGACCCCTCTCAGTTTAATTTAACGCAGTTTTTTTTTTTTTTTTTTTTTAAATAGTAGAATAGAAGAGAAGAGAATGTGTTAGTATTACTGGATCAAGTGCTGCCAAAAAAGATACGTCTTCAGCAGTTTCTTGAAAGTGGCTACTGACTCAGCAGCTCTGGTTGAGTTAGGCAGATCATTCCACCAACAGGGAACAGTCATGGTAAAGGTCCGAGAAAGAGATTTTGTGCCTCTTTGAGATGGTACCACAAGACGACATTCGCTAGCAGAGCGTAGGTTTCTGGATGGCACATAAGTCTGAAGTAATGAGTTTAGGTAAGAGGGAGCAGTGCCAGTGGTTGTTCTGTAGGCAAACGTCAGTGAGTTGAATTTAATGCGAGCGGCAACTGGCAACCAGTGCAATTTTGTGAGGAGAGGAGTGACGTGTGCTCTCTTCGGCTCATTAAAGACCACTCTGGCTGCAGCATTCTGGATCAATTGTAAAGGTTTGACAGAGCAAGCTGGAAGACCAGCCAGGAGAGCATTACAATAGTCCAGTCTGGATAAAACAAGTGCTTGGACAAGGAGTTGTGTAGCATGCTCTGTAAGGAAGGGCCTGATCCTCCTAATGTTGTGCAAGGCAAATCTGCAGGACCGGGCAGTTCTAGCAATGTGGTCTGTGAAGTTCAACTGATCATCAATTACAACCCCAAGGTTCCTAGCTGACCTTGATGGAGTTATGAATGATGAGCCTAGCTGAATGGAGAAGTTGTGATGAAGTGTTGGGTTGGCCGGGACCACAAGTACCTCTGTCTTCGCAAGGTTTAGTTGAAGGTGGTGGTCCTTCATCCAGCCAGAAATGTCTGTCAGGCAAGCTGAGATACGAGCAGCTACCGTCGGATGATCAGGCTGGAATGAGAGGTAGAGATGTGTGTCATCAGCGTAGCAATGATAGGAAAAGCCATGTTTCTGAATCACAGATCCTAGTGATGTCATGTAGATGGAGAAGAGGAGTGGTCCAAGCACTGAGCCCTGAGGCACCCCAGTAGCTAGATGTTGGGTCTTAGATGCCACACCTCTCCACGACACCCTAAAGGACCTATCTGAGAGGTAAGACTCGAACCATTGAAGGTGAGACTCGAACCATATGTATAAAAACGAACAGATATTGGCCTACATAAATGTAGATTAGCTTAAATGTATGCTACCGTTCATAAAGTTTGAGGTTGGTATACGTGTTTTTTCTTTTCTTTTTTTAAAAGAAAATTATTCAGCAAGGATGCATTGGAATGATCAAACGTGACAGTAAAAACATGTTACAATAAATTTCATTTTTCAAGTAATTTTTTTTTACTTTGATCTGTCTATTCATCAAAGAATCCTATTCACAATTGTATCACGGTTTCCATAAAATATTAAACAGCACAACTGTTTTCAACATTGATAATAAAAAGAAATGTTTCTTGAGCAGCAAATCAGCATACTATAATTATTTCTGAAGGATCATGTGACACTGAAGACAGGAGTTATGATGCTGAAAATGTATTCCATCACAGAATAAATTAAGTTTTAAGTTATATTAAAATAGGCAACAGTTATTTTAAATTATAATAATTCACAATATTAGGCTACTGTTTTTACTCTATTTTTGATCAAATGAATGCAGCCTAACTGAGCATAAAAGCCTTCAAAAACATTTAAAAAATCGTACGCACTCAATACCTTACCTGCAGTTATCATGGTCCAGAAATAATGTTTTTCTTTCTGACTGCATAATAATGAAAACATATCCCCAAGTGCCAAATGCAAAGGTGGGACAGAGGCCCCTCTGAAGTAGCAATTAGGTATCTTTACCCAGACTGTTTAATGATGCTCAGAGGTGGCATAAGTGCATTTACACAGCAATTTTAACTGTATACTTTTATTCTAGAAGCTGAGGTGGCTCAGAGCAGGCACAATTTAGTCTGGCTTTTACACAGAATTGAGCAGGCACAGCTGGCTAAAGATGCCTTATGATATTCTAGTCTCTAGAAATGATTAACATCCTACCTTCAGTGTACGTCTATATAGGATGTTTTTGCTTGTCTTCCAACAGGTGAAAATCATTAGTCAGATTGCTTAGAAAAGTAATAACACACCTCTCGTCAACTTGACAGTCGTTTTGAGGTATCACTCCTGTCTGTAGCATAAATGCTATTGAACGAGTGTAACGTGCTCCAAGAACCAAGTTAGCGTCAGGATCTAGATGCAGATAAAAATTATGTTTAATGGCTCAAAACAGTAATTCATGGCTTGAGCGTAGAACACATGACATAGAGCGTAGAGCTTCACCATAACAATGACTCCATGAAGGGCACGTTCACACGAACATTAGAACAAACGAACATTCAGACAATAATCCGTACAGGTAAGAATGAACACCATGGTTAAATAACAGAACTTAGATAACACAATTAGCAAGAACAAAAGAACTACAAAGACCATGAACAGAACTACAAAAGGAACATGAACTCAAATGGAAATTTTCACAATAAAAGACATGACAAAGCACAGGTTCCTTACAACAAGTTACACTCCAGTTTAATGCTTATTGTTCCAAACCCCATGGATCACTAGTAATGATTTTGATATCATTTATCAGTTCAAAGCATGTTTTGTTTGTCTCTTTAACAAAACAGGTGGTCTCTGTGTAACACCCCCTCCTTCCCTTTTCATTTTGATTTCAGTCACTCCACCCCCTCCTCTCCTCTCTCTCCAAACAATGCTTGAAGGACGGTCTCTCTCGTCCACAAGAACAAACTCTCCCAAACTCCGCTCTGTTTTTTCCCCGACTCCCGTCCACCCCTAAACCCCCCCCCCTAAACCCCCTAACCCCCCCCCCCCCCCCCCCCCCCCCCCCGCTCACGCAGCAGCTGCCAGGCTTCTTTGCAGGGAAAATGATGCATGTCCAAAAACAACTGATCGCACATTTTTTTTCTTTCCCAATCGTAACTACACCCCCCTACACCTCCATCTACTCCTAATTTGTTCATTTTCAGCATTCCAGTCCGCGAGGGTCCGGGGCAGTGCAGGGTCCCTGAACAGTATAATGTGTCTCTCTGTCTCCTTCACATACAGCTATAATACTAAACTGGGCTTCAGTCCTGTGTGCTGACAGACACCGATATTTCAGGAGGGAGGCTGAGCATTTAAACATACTATTACTGAATGTCCATTGAATTTAAAAGGGATAATCCATCCAAAAAGTGAAAATTCTGTCATCATTTACGCACCCTTATTTCATTCCAAACCTGTATGAATTTCCTTTTTCTGTGGAACACAAAAGAAGATTTTGTTTATACAATGAAAGTCAATGAAATAAGGGGTCCCTTATTTTTTTAAAAAGCTCCAGGTTTGCTTTTTTGTTTGTAGGGCTGCACAATTTTGGCAAACATTTGGTGATGTTATATCAATTTGTGTAGAAAAGAATATAATAATAAATTAAGTATTTTTTTTATGATTATTTATATACACTATACATAAAATATATACATACTGTATATACACACACAGACATATTTGTATATATTAACAAACTTTTATCTTAGATGCCATTAATCAATTTGACAACACTTTAATTTATTCATGATTTTTTTGTAGTACAGCTGTAAAATTGCAATACAAATATTTACAGCTGTCTTAATTCCTTTTCAAATATTACACCCATCAAGCTTGTATTTTAGAGGAAAACTGCAGAGAGCCCTTAAAAGCTTCTCTTTTTTGACAACCAATTTATAAGCGTTTCTCATTAAAATTGTGGGAAGATGGTTGGCGCATGTTGCCTTCCCAAATGTACTTTATAAGCGACCCAAACTCAGAGCAGATGCAAAGATTACTCTGATACGCTGAAAACACCAGATCACGAGCTGCTTGCGTGTAAAAGAACACAGCGCAGTTATCAAATCGCAAAGGATGGCGCTGAGCCACATCGGGATTTCGGTTTTATTAAGATTAATTGTTTATACCCAGACATTGATTTTCATTGCATGGACAAAAACAGTAGAGTAAATGACAGACTTCTCCTTTTTTGGCGACCTATCAATGGAATGAATTTCCAATCTTGGTTTTGATACTGGTCTAGTTGTTGTACTAGTATAGCAATGAGTGACTAAAGTAGGCTTACTAGTTGAGAAGCCTGATAGGAAAACATGGTCCTTTCAGCAGTGAACAGACAGATGGAAATGGAGAGAGAGAGTTTGGATAGCTACTAAACACTCCAAGATGTTTGAACGCACTCCTGGAGACATAATATTCAGGGGTACATACTTTCATAGTGTGTAGCTGCACACACACCCTCACACACAGACTAAGATTTGCCGCCACACAAGGGAATCCCCTTTGAGACCTCAGCTTCATTATGATCTGGCTTACCTCAGCATAGACTGGAGTGTGAGCTCTTTGTTGGCTCTGTAAGGGAGCAAGAAAAGGAGAGGGAGAGTGATAGAGAAAGCTCACAACCGTGTCAGTATTGAACACTCAGGCCTGTCTGTGAAACCTATCCCTCCCATTTTTCCGTGCGCCCCCTTTTCGAGCCCCTCTTCTGCACTACTGGAGCTAAACTCTTTTTGTTTTTATTAATGAATGCCATGCTGTCACCCGTCTGCTGACACATGTAATGCTCACATTCATCCATGTACCCGACCGGCAGGGAACACACACACGCACACACACATGCCCCCCGTGTGGTTGTGACCTCATAACCTTGTTGTCATGCAGTATCCATCTGCCATCAGGACACAACAGGACAGAGGGAAAGTGTAAGACAGAGAGGAGACTGTCAAATGTCAGGCCCTCCCTCCATTCTTACTTGTGAAAAACACTAATGACTTTTCCTTTCTCTTCCCCAGCCAATACTTTTCATTAGGACGGCCATTACTGACTCATACTCAGTCATTACTTGCTCGCCGCTTTCATTTTATTGGCATATTTATGTTTTACGTGAGTTCTGAGTAATTAGTCGGTTGCTGAAATGTGTTGTGGGATAACTTGACCTGCATGATTCTGGAGAAATTGAGAATCACGATTTTTTGTTTCAAACCGAGATCACGATTCTGAACTAAACAAAATAACGTAATAAAATAATTAACCAGAGGTTTTGACAAAATGTTAATTGCTGCTGCTGCCTATTGAAAATGTTTAATTAATCTAAATTAATTGCTTTTTTTTAAACAATGAATGATTCAATGACTCACTCATAAATACTTCACTTGTTTCATTACTGGATGAATCAGCGATCTGTTGAATGAATAATTCAATGACAAATATTCTTTAAAACATTCTTCTAAACATCTTTTGTGTTCCAGCAGAAAGTCAGTCATAGGGTTTGGAACATGTGCAAAGCTGGATTATGGATAGAGCCAGCGGGCCCAACGCCCCAGGACCTCGGACTGCCAGGGGCCTCCAAAGCCTCAGGCTGCGCACCCCAATACTGCCAAAGCAAGCTGAACACCAGGGTCCTCACAGCACAAGGCCAGCAGACATTCCCTCATTTCAGTAGAATATAAAATGAGCTGTGAGTACCATGTGCCAAACACGTCTCAGCTCATTGTCACTCATATCTATAGAATATATTTTTTTTCCTTTGTACTTATGTGTAGCCCTGCGAATCATACTATAGATCTTTTCAAAAGGGTTACTGCTACTTTAATGATGTGTATTATGATGTATATGTTAGCTTAATGTAATGCGTACTCAATCCAGTGCCTGATTGGAAAACTCAGGAAATCGCTTTATGATGCTATGTCGTCTGAACTGTTATATGTCTATTAGTTTATTTTTTTAAGTCTCTTATTATGCTCATTAAGGCTGCATTTATTTGATCAAAGATACAGTAAAACAGTAATATTGTGAAATATTATTAATAACTGTTTTCTATTTTAATATATTTAAAAATGTTATATATTCCTGTGATGCAAAGCTACATTTTCAGCATCATTACTCCAGACTTCAGTGTCACATGATCATTCAGAAATCACTCTAATATGCTGATTTGCTGCTCAAGATTTTATTTTTATTTTTTATTGTTGTCAAAGTTGAAAACCATTGTTCTGCTTGATATATATTTTTATGGAAAGCGTGCTATATTTGAAGGATTCTTTAATGAATATAAAACGTTCAAAAGAAAAGCATTTATTTGAAACCGAAATCTTTTGTTACATTATACATGCTTTTACTGTCACTTATGATCAGTTTAATGCATCTTTGGTGACTCCAAACCTTTAAATGGTATATTATATAGTCATTTAAGTCTTATATAACTGAAGCTATAGGTTGTGAAATCAATCGATTTTTAGGCTTTTTCTTTTGTTAGCTTCTGTTTTGCAAGATGGCCACTCAGCATACTAGCAGTTAGCCTTGTAGCTTATCCAATAACCAATGCAAATTATATGTTTTTATACAGGTTTTTTTTTTTTTTTTTGATCAGGCATTACAAATGGCTAACCTATGGGGTCCAAGGCATACTCGATTGTTCATGACACAGGCCCTGAACATGAGTGTAAGTAAACGACAACAGAATTTTGTGTGATCTGTTCCTTTAAAAGTGGATTTAAAGCATGTCCTAACCTCTATAAGATTTGGGTTGAGCATCTGAGTTGCAGAGATAGTGAGTGTAAGATCTCGTATGTACTCGGCTAACCCATAAGATCATTTAACGGTTCGGGCAGATGTGTCAGTGATAGTTTGACAGTAGCAGTCCTAACTCAAAATCTCACATTGGATTTGGAAGAGTTCCTCTGCACAGTGTGCCGGTATTACACTTTATAAATAACTATGCGTCCTTCCCGTGACACATTTATTTGTTGAAATTTGTATGATTCATAATGTGGAAACAGTGTTTGTAATGAACTGCCTTTTGATAAATTTTAATTAAATCCCATTAAACCCGGCTCTTTGTCGCATGTGTAAAAGGCTGCTGACAGTAGTTAATTAGCCTGTTTAAGCGCAGCTCGCTTTTATAATGCATTTTGCTTTGTCATCATCCCGTTTTTCCCTGTAATTAGGCGTGACAGTGCGAGAGGCGCGACGTGAGGGCCGGGAAGCGTGAGCACTAGATGGAGTCAGGTACGTGTGAGGATCGAAGAGTTTTTTTTTTTATATGGGCGCCAAGAGATTACCTTACTAAGTACATAGTACCACCATACCATGCATTATATTTCCTCCTCCAAGCATAACCCCCACCGCCTACCTAATCCTCCTGCACCCCCTCTCTCCTTTCCCCCATCTTCCCCACGCCTACCAAAAAAACTCATTTCCTCTCGCGCCTCGAGCAATGTGTGCTGCGCTAATTGCGCTAAGGTGGAGTGGCGCTTTGGTTTGTGTTTGTGTGCAAAATGTATTATATTCGCTGTGTCGGTAATGTGTGTATTTGCGTGTGTCCGTTCAGCTAGGCATCGTTCCAGGGCTTCCTGTGCCACCTGGGCATCTTAAAGTCTGCCAGTCTGTTGGTACGGGAGACCCAGCTGGACCGAGGGCTGTGAGGGTTTGTTGGTAGAATTGGTAATGAAGATTTAGAGCCAAGAACATTAGCCGTCTTGAGCCTCAGGCCCACCCAAGAGCCCCTAGGGTGCTCAACCTTGAGCTTGTTGCCCTCTATGTGTTCGTGTCTTCAATTGTTCATGGCGAGATACATTTGTGTGCATGTGGAGACTTGTTTTGTTATTGCAAATGTTTATGTGGGTCCTTGAGTTTCATGTAAGATAGATTTGACATGCCACGTCCTTTTTTAATTTTGGTATGCATCTACAATTATCATCTAACACCTTCTCGTTCATTAGATGCGTGTGTGGGTAATAAAGGTATGCGCTGTGGGAGGTGTGGAGGTGCTCTATGAACAAACTAAGCCATTCCAGACTCACCGCCAGTGAAATTCTATTGAACTTGATTCTGGCATGAAATGCACAGTTTAGACTGGAATACTAGTTTACTGCATAATGCCTTAGACAGGGTAATGCAGATTCTTGACAAAAATTCCATAAAACAGTTTTGGAAGTTGTGAGTTTTTGAACCTTACGATCTTTATACAGTGCATGAAATTGTAAAGACTTTAAAGTTAGTTGTTCACCAAAAAATTTAAATTCTGTCATCATTTACTCACCCTCATGTTGTTCCAAACCTGTATGAATTTCTTTCCTGTTGAACACAAAAGATGATATTTTGGAGAATGCTGGTAACCAAACAGTTTATGGACCCCATTGACTTCCATAGTATTTTTCCATGTAAAATTCCTCCCTACTATTTAAAAAAGGCATGTGAACCAGAACATATTATTTAACTATAAACATTTAAAAGTAGCATTGTGTTCATCATTTGGCTTCATCATGTTGCATGCATGTTTCATTTAGCAAGTGGCATCCTTTATCTCTGTAATGTGGTTGTTTTGCATTTCTATTCCAGGTTTGTGTAAATATGTTCACTTTTGGCTGTGCAGTCAAATTATAAGTCAAGAAAAACGTGCTGAAAATCACAGCTGATCTTCAGGCTACGTTCACACTGTCAGTGTTTGGGATTGACGACTGCATCAGTAACTGTAATTAGCTAGAAAAGCAAACTTGTTTTGTTTGAAGATTTTAAGTCCTGATAGATCAGTGGTTCTCAACCTTTTAGACTCCAATATATTGTCCACAAAAATATTCAAAGGCCAGACATCCTAGGTTTTGTAAATGAAATGACAGGATTCCAGAAGTTTTAAGATCTGACTTTTTTTCATAATTATTACTTATTTAACCAATGAATTTACATTCGTTTCCAGTTGTTGATGATTGAAAAAATCAGATTTTTTTTTACTCACAATTTCTTTCTATCTTCATTATAAAAAAGTATGTTCATGGAGTTTTAAGATTTTATTAATTTACATGCATCATACTTTTAAAAAGTAGACTTCAACATATACAGAACCAAGTTTTTTAAAGACCCTGTTTTTCCAAAGAACTTAACTCCTGAACTCCTGAGCGGAGGCTTTAATAAATATTAAGTTTATACGAGTTATGCTTCAACTAAGTTTAATAGTGCAATGCAAAATATTTAGTTGTGTGTAAGTTGTATCTTAGTTCCCATTTACGTCAAAACTAGGCTAAGTTGTAACTTACTCGCAGCTGGTGCAACCGCCCCTGGAGAATTATAATGCTTCGGCTGGTCTGATGGAAGATTCTCCATGTTGTCGATTTTGTGTGTGTGTGTGTGTGTGTGTGTGTGTGTGTGTGTGTGTGTGTGTGTGTGTGTGTGTGTGCAGATACTAGGAGATCAGAAGACACAATCTTCCCTAGAGACTGATTAGTAAACCCACCAAATGCCATTAGGGCAAAATGAATCTGACCACAATCCCTGTAATGTGTAATAAAGTGAATGGAGTGTAATGTTATTACAGTACAGACCAGACCGTGATATTAGTGGTCTTGGACACGCACACATACACACGTCTGAATGTAATAGGCTCTCTATTCACATACTCTTTCTTTTATAGAGGACAATATAAAAGTAGTGACTAATGGTAATATTTCTGAGTTATGGTATTGGACACTGTGGACTGAGGAGTGAGATGACGTTATGTCATATATGTGTGGTGAAGACTAAACCAAAGCATTAAACCACGAAAAGAGGCCCATGTGACCTTTTGTCTGGCTGTAATAGACCACAATTTTTCCATAATATTAGCAATCAAGACCCGAATAGCTTGGCTTATTCTGCAAAGATATGAAACTTGGTAGTCATAAATATTCGGTGCTATTGTGCGTGAATACAATTGTGAACAATGACAATAATTCAGATTTCCCTTTCTGCGTGGACCTGACTGTTGGGTGTGATTGCAGGAAACAAAGATTTATTTCCTTAATGTCACATATCAATGTTACGTCCCTGCGACGTACTGTCACTGCACCCCTCACACATGCATTTAATTACCTTCTAAATGAATAATTCATAGTTGAGCCTCAGGGCAGTAGATAATTATAACGATGAGGGTTATTCTGTTTATTTTGCTATTTGTGTTAAGATGTCAATTCCTCTCACTGCATTTCGAGCATTTGAGGAGAAAAGTCACGCTCTGTTTTTGAACCAAGAAGATAAGGTGCCGGGTAAAAGAAAAGACCATAAGGGGATGATTTGCCTCTCGCACTTTATTTTCCAAATGAAACTGATGTAAATAGACAGGTGTAAATAGACAGATCATGAAAACGCGTCGAGATTCTATGTGCCGGTTCTTAATTAGTTCCAGCGTTCCCTTTAGAGATTAGTCTGGGTATTTTCATGTCTCACTCTCAGAGCTGCAATATTCAGCTGAAAATATTCAATACCATTGATTAAATAACAATGATTAAAAAAACATTATATGATATATATTTTTAAATATTTTAATATGAAATAAGATATATAATATATTATATATATATATATATTCATAAAAATATATATAATACATCTTACTTTATATAAAAATATTTATAAATATATTTAAAGATGAACACAAATTTTATTTTTTGTAATCATTGATTAAATAACAATGATTAAAAAACATTATATAATATATATATTTTAATATGAAATAAGATATATATATATATATATATATATATATATATTCATAAAAATATATATAATGCATCTTACTTTATATAAAAATATTTATAAATGTATTTTAAGATACACACACAATTTTTCTTTTTTGTAATCATGATATTTTAAATAAAATATACAAATTGTACAGTATATATTAGTGGCCTAACGGTACATGTATTCATCTTGAACAGTCACTTTATTGATGTCACGGTTCTTGTGTGTATGTAATAAATATAAATTATAAAACACATGTATATGACCTCTGTTTTAAGCTGATGCATAACTAAGCAGTAATGACTTGATAAATCATTCTGATTGGCTTACATAAAGCACAGACATGTCACTGATTGGTTGATAAATCTGTCTGTCATATATCATGTGTATATGTCCATTAGATCATCCCGGCTGGGATCAGGGCAGAGAAAGACGATGGGTGATGTTGGCTGTGGGCTTTTAACAGCCGTTCAATATGTGATTGATGGCTTAAGTAGTTGTTATGACTCCATGAGTGACCTTAGAGACCTTAGAGGAACTGGTAAAGCTGGGTAAAAAAAAACTCATCTTTCTCTTCACCACGACCAGCTATTGATTAGAGGTTTTTATGTCTACTGATCAATGGAGCAAGACTGCTCTATAACTCATTTAAACAAGATGTCAATCAGACTTGATCTATCAGCTGACAGGGGGCGCAGGAGGGGATTTTTCCTGTTGGTGAGGCCTTGTGGCCGGAGTGGGAGCGGAGAGTGACAGGCATGGATGTTGTGGGTGTTAGGCTTGTCCAATCTAAACAGGAGCAGCATGTCGGACATGGAGCCGTCCACCTACACACACATATACAGCCACTTAACGACAACATCCCACCAATCAGCGTGTCAACGAGCTCTATTGCAGCCCAGCGGTCTTTAACATGTCTGGGCCTGACCGCAACCTACGCAGCTGTCCGTCAAAAACCCAGGCCCCGCCTCCGTTCACCCACTGTTTATAGAGCGGCGAAATGCAGTCTGGAGTGTGGCGCTATGTGGGGGGTGTATGTTTGCATAGAGTCACCCATTGCAACAGGGCCTGATGCATGCTGGGAGAACGTGGGCGTGGGAATAATAGACAGACACGTGTCTGGCAGGATAGACGGTTTGAAGGAAAGACAGGGAAGACGCAGTAGAACAGGACAGCAAGGAATGGCTTGAAGTGTGGTCCTGAGACACATGATGTTTATTTAAAGCAAGAATGCAAAAATTAGGAGATGTACAGAAGAGCTCTGTGTAGAACTGGCACTTCATGCTTCTCGCAAAGCCAGGTTTTTAACTGTCGGTGTAAAGTTTGTTCCAAATTTTAGTTTGTTCCGGCCAAGTAGCACCCACAGTGTGTGTTTGTTCCCCCTTTATCCAACTTTATATTAGCGACTTACCCAAGTGCTGGTTTTTTCAAACATTTTGATGATAAGAACTCCAAATTTGATTAACCCTTTGCGAAGAACGCTCTTAAAAATAATGATTCTTTACTAACATCAATGGTTCCATAAAAAACCTTTAAAGGGATAGTTCACCCCAAAATAAAAACTTACTTTACTCACCCTCATGTTGTTCCAAACCTGTATGAGAAAGATATTTTTAACAATGTTGGTAACCAGACAGTGGACTGTACCATTGACTTCCATAGTATTTTTTTTCCTACTATGGAAGTCAACGGCTACCGTCAACTGTTGGATCACCAACTCTTTAACAGCCATGGATCCTTGTCATTGCACAAAAGGTTCTTAGTAGTGGAAAAATGTTCTTCAGATCATTCAAATGTTTTTCACACTAAGAAAAAAAAGTGTTCCTTTAAGAAGAGTTCACTGAAAAGTTCTTCTATATGGTATCTGTGAGAAAACATCTTTGGAACCCGCTTCCTAAAACAAAGAACAAATAATACTGTAAAAATGTGATATTAATTTTTTTAAATATTTATTAATTGCTATTTTATGTGTTCATTGTATTCATTTAAAAGACATTGTTATAATATGATCTGGAATGTATTATCTGTACTGTTAAATGTTTAAAATTGAAGAGAAACATTTTAATTGAATTCTTGTACCTTGAACAATAATTATTGAACTAAATATTGGCTATATGAATAAGAATTTTTTTTTCAAAGAGTTATGCAGATTTGTTTTTATTAATAGTATTAAATTAATCACAATTCATTTTTTAATATATCTGTACACCTTTTTTCTCTGAAATTTTCAACAAACTTTCTCCCTTTTTCGGCCTTCTCTGTTGGTCTCAAACCCCAGTAACAGTAAAACTACAAAGTACCCCAAAAAATACAGAGTATAAAAGATATTAACAACTTTTATTCTCTACTGAACTACATTTTTGAATAAGTATGTACTCTTTACTGCACATTGAGTAATGCAATTATTCTTTATATTTTGCATGGCTCTTAACTTTTCTAAAGAAGCTATATCTGCATCTACAGGGCATTGAAGGTACAATATCATGTGTTTTGCCTTTACTTACTCAAACATGTCTTCAAGGCTACTGTTCATGAATGAGTGCATTAGCAGGTAATTGTCAATAGTAGGAGTTTCATAGATTAGGAAATGACTACAGCCGGTGATGAGGCCGAAACCAGCACGTCCAGTGCAAGTAGCCTTATTTAATTTTACTTATAACATTATTTATAACAAAATAATAACATTATTTTATTTATCCGTTATATTGAGACCTTTTTTAAAATATTGAGGTGTTCACTTTTATATTGATTTTAGAAAATAAACATGCGATTGCTCTCCTCACAAATGAACTGTTTCTTGTATCTCTTAGGCGTTGATGACTAGTGCATCTCTGAACCTTCATTGAGTACGAGTAAAATACTTACTGTTAAAATCAGATTCTCCAAGACTTTTACTCCAGTCTTATTGGAATTGGTGACTTGTAATTTGTAATGAAGTCATTTTTGGTGTAAGGTATAAAATCAAGTACAGTTTTCAGGTGTTCACAGTACATCTCTGTTTATGAGCGACAAGTTTGTATAACTTACAAATCTTGAATGTAAGGTCATATACTTAAAGGACTATAATTATCTCAGTTGTTACCTTTGTACAGAACAGTTAGAACATAACAGCTTTGTGATCGTAATGCTGCCTGTCCAAGTACTGATTGAACAGAAAACACTGGCATATATGGTCGTTTTGTTTTTCTTTTTGCTAACTAGTACCTCAAACAAAACTCTAAATATCCTTCTATCCTTCAAATTCTAGAAAATTGAGTGAATAGTTGTTATTTAAATCGCTCACACCTTTTATGGCCCTGTTTACACCTGCTATTAAGATGCATTTTGGTGGATTTGATCACATGTGGACGACACTAAATACAGGTGTAAACGGAGTCTAAAATTTTTTGAGCTTGTCCACTTTTGACCACTTCCAGAGGTAGTCAAAAACACATTCAACCGGATTGCTTTCGTAGTGTAAACACTCATGTAATCGAATGCGTTCGAACAGCCACAAAAGATCGTCTAAATGCGTAACATTATGGGAAGCGCTGGCCGGACGGGATTTAAATTTGTCGGCTGAAGACCCAAGTTTGGTTTGAAGATTAAAAATGTACCAAACACAATGTTCTCTCATCATTCCTGATTTCTAACACACACTCACAGCGTTCGGCTGATCTTTCGGCTGTCAGAGCAGAAACTAAAGCTGATGCTCTCCGTATATTTTTCCGTCGTCTCCTTGTGGGTTCATGTGTCAATTGCATGAGCTTATTTTGTCCATTAATACAAAATTATTATTCAATATATATTTATTCGAAATATACGATTTCGCTCATTGCTCGATTGCTTTTGTCCGCCTCTCTGCCTGCTGTGAGCTGTGAGTTTGTTTGCGTCGTGGCTGTCTAAGCCTCGTATTAGCTTCGTATTTCCTTCTGTTTTTCCGTATTTCTCTCTTTATTCTGTTCTGAACCATCATTTAACTCAGAATTACAACTCGGACTGTTGGCCAGACGCGTCTCAAGCCATTATACGGCTGGAACCGCAAATACGGTTTGAACATTGGTTGTTGGTCGTAGAGCGAGACACCGCTTCACTGCTGTTCGCCCTGCGATCGACTGATTTGTCAGCCTCGTTTCCCGCTGTGAGTTTGTTTGTTTGCGTTTGTTTGTTTGCGCAAATACGGTTTGAACATTGGTTGTTGGTCGTAGAGCGAGACACCGCTTCACTGCTGTTCGCCCTGCGATCGACTGCTTTTGTCAGCCTCGTTGCCTGCTGTGAGTTTGTTTGTTTTCCCGTCTATCGTGCGTCTACATTACACCCATACCACTAAAAAGACGGTTTTTACCCAAGACTTGAGTCATAAATTAGTATAAATATTAATAGCATCACTGGTTGCATCATTGCTAACTTACTGTCCATCTGTTAAAATGGCGAATATATCAGATGTATGTATGTTATCTACCTTTTGGTGCAGATGAGAACAGATCTGAATTGCTCGCGGTGCAGTCTGAATTAGAAGCTGTAGAAAAGCAGATCCGTGACCTTCTAGAGAGACAAGCTGAGCTGAGAGACCGGCGTTTAGCTCTTGAAACATCACGCGCTGATGCACACGGATCAGTGATTAACGTAGTAACCCGCTGACGCTGACCTAGTCTACTCCGTGCGTTTCTCAGCATTGGTCCCGAGCGTCCAGGTCACGATCAGCCATGATTTCATTCACTCCGGCTCCAACACACCACCACGAAGCCTGGGTGGTTCCGCGGAAGCCGCGTGCCAGGACAAGAATCTTTTCGCCCCTCCCGGTTTTCGAGATCTCCACTCAGAACCGCTTCTCCCCTCTTCGCGAAATGGAACGTGATGCTGTGATCATCGGCTATTCCACCGTCCGACACGTCCACGCTACGTTAGGTAAAAGTAAGTTGCACAGTCACTGCTTTCCTGGTGCTCGTGTTCTCGATATCACTGCGCGGGTAACTGAGATCTTGAACGGTGACGAGCGCGTCGGAGCTGTTGTGCTGCACGCGGGAGCTAACGACATTAGGCTGCGACAGACGGAGGTTCTGAAGAAAGACTTCAGGAGCCTTATCGATACAGTACGCAGCACATCGCCTGAAACATCGATTATTGTATCTGGACCGCTTCCTACGTACCGACGAGGGCATGAAAAGTTCAGTAGATTATTCACGCTAAATGAATGGTTATTGTCATGGTGCAATGAGCAGAAACTGATTTTTGTAAATAATTGGAATCTGTTTTGGGAGCGACCAAGGCTCTTCCGCGCTGATGGCTTACACCCAAGTAGAATCGGGCCAGATCTTCTGTCGGATAACATCTCCAAGATGTTAAATACCATTTGACTAGTAACCAAAAATCCAAATCACAGTCTCTACTGCACCAATTTAATTGATATTAATACTAGTGTAGAACATTGCATAGAAACTGTGTCTATTCCTCGTTTACTAAGATCAAATAATAAATCTACTGCGGGATCTAGAAAAAATGTAATTGTTATTAAAACAAAAAATCTCGCTATTAGTGAACAAAAACAATTTCTAAAGCTAGGTCTTCTAAACATTAGATCGCTCACACCTAAGGCGGTTATTGTAAATGAAATGGTCACAGATAATAATTTCGATGTTCTGTGCCTTACTGAAACCTGGCTTAAACCAAATTATTATTTCGGTCTAAATGAGTCTACTCCGCCAGGATACTGTTATAAGCATGAGCCCCGTCTGATCGGTCGTGGCGGCGGTGTTGCAACAATCTACAGAGATATCCTTAATGTTACTCAGAAAACTCGTCATAGTTTTAATTCGTTTGAAGTGTTAAATGTTACGCTCTTAGATGTAAGAAAAAAAATCCCTATTATCTCTAGCATTGGCTACCGTATATAGACCTCCAGGGCCTTACGCCAATTTCCTAAAAGAGTTTGCTGACTTTCTATCAGATCTTTTGTTCAACGTCGATAAAGCATTAATTGTTGGAGATTTTAACATACACGTAGATCATTTAAATGATGCGTTAGGGGCTGCGTTTACAGATTAATTAAACTCCTTCGGGGTCAAGCAAAACGTCACCGGACCAACTCATCGTCTTAATCATACACTCGATTTAATTATATCATATGGAACCGATCCAACCGATATAGATATTATTCCACAAAGTGATGATGTCACTGACCACTACTTGGTAACTTGCATATTACGCACTGCTGTAATATGTCATGCTGCGCCACGTTATCGACCAGGTAGAACAATTCGTCCATCCACCATAGATCATTTCTCAAATAGCTTATCTGATCTGTCTCAGCTGCTGCCTGAACCCAAACAAACAGATGAATTAGACGAATTAACTAGCACTATGAGCACCATTCTCTCTAGAACATTGGATATTGTTGCACCCATTAGATTAAAAAAGGTCAGAGAAAAAAGTATAGCACCATGGTACAATAATACTACGTATGTTTTAAAGAGAGAAACCCGTAATTTAGAGCATAAATGGAAAAAAAAACTAATTTAGAGGTCTTTAGAATCGCGTGGAAAGACAGTATGTCACTTTATAAAAAGGCACTTAAAACGGCCAGGGCTGAGCACCTCAGCAAATTAATAGAAAACAACCGAAATAATCCAAGGTTTTTATTTAATATCGTGGCTAGACTAACAAATAAACAGACGTCGTCTGAACAAAATACCTCGTTACAGTTTAGTAGTAATAATTTCATGAACTTCTTCACCGAGAAAATTGAAAGCACCAGAATCAAAATCGTAAACGTTCGATCTTTGCTCGCGCCTTATAATTCGGCCGCAATTATCACCCCGCAAGAACAATTACAATGCTTTACAACCATAGAACAAAAAGAGTTAAATAAACTTATCACTTCATCTAAAACAACAACATGTTTATTAGATCCTATACCAACTGAACTACTGAAAGAAGTGTTACCTATAGTGGAAGAGCCTCTTCTCAATATTATTAACTCATCTTTATCTTTAGGTCATGTTCCAAGAACGTTCAAGCTGGCAGTTATAAAACCTCTTATTAAGAAACCACAATTAGATCCAAATAACCTAGCAAGTTACAGACCCATTTCGAAATCTTCCATTTATGTCAAAAATATTAGAAAAAGTTGTGTCCGCTCAACTCGGCTCTTTCTTGCAAGAAAACGACATCTATGAAAAGTTTCAGTCTGGATTCAGGCCACATCATAGCACTGAAACTGCGCTTGTTAGAATCACAAATGATTTACTTTTAGCTTCGGACCAAGGCTGTATCTCAGTACTAGTTTTACTTGATCTTAGTGCTGCGTTTGATACTATAGATTAGGGCTGAACGATTAATTGCATTTGCGATAATATCGCGATATGATGACATGCGATTTTGTAATCGCAAAAGCTGCGATAACACTAGTCACGTGACACGAGAGAGAAAAGCAGTCTGGCATACAGGAAAGAACAGTTTATTTTTTATGTATGTGATATTTATTCTCTCTCCAACAATTCTGGATCGATTCAGAGAATTTCAGAATCGAGTCTGAGTTTAGATTTTAAACACAGATGCGTGATGACGCTGCGCGTGCTTTAGAAACAACCGTATTCTGCTTGCTTCTAATTTCTCTCTCTCTCTCTCTCTCTCTCTCTCTCTCTCTCTCTCTCTCTCTCTCTCTCACACGCACACACACACACACGACACCCCTCGAACCTTCCGAAAAATAAGCTTTCATAAAGTTCGGAGTTTAAGCGAATTACAGGGACAGTCGCGGGCTTCATTGCACAGGTTTTGCTGCTTTGAAGTTACTCTTGCAGTGCGCGGTCTTGGCCGCCGGAATTTTCCTTACAAATGCTCCACAAAGGCATTATTTATGTCTTTTGGAATGCAGTTGGCTTATATATTAAAAACATGAAAATCACTGAGAAAGCTGCTTTCATTTTAAAATACTTGCGCGCGCTTTGTGAAGAGCGCTCGTGCATGCGGCTGTGAGCGACTCATTGGTTAAACGTACTTGCATCTCAAAATGCTTTTGACGCGAAATTAATGTAAACACGGTCAGTTATATCTTAAACCAACAGGACAAACCACATTTACAATTTCAAAAGAGATATGTGCATTAGTGTGAATGCAGCTTATGGTATAGGGGGAAAATCACTCCAGCTCTTGAATGGAAAACGTTCAGACAGCCTACTTTTAAATACTGAAAGCACTCTTTGTTTATTGCTTGTAATGTTTTTTTTTTTCCTCTTTATTTACTAGCTTTTATATTTTGAAGCTATATTAGTTTATAGCCCATTTAAAATTCTTAACATGTAATTAGTTTAATTAAATGTGTTTATATATATATATATAGATAGATATAGATATTTAAAGTATGTATATTTACACGTGTAATTAAATACATATTTTAAGTGTTATTAAGATTAAGTAATAAGAAAAAAATTAGATCGGATCATGAGCTGCCTAAAGATTCCCATCCCTACTGTACAATGATTTATTGCTTGTCTTTGTCGACTAATACAGAAGGTAAATAACTTAAAGTAATCGCATATTAAATCGCAATCGCAATATTGGTTAAAAAAATCGCAATTAGATTATTTTCCATAATCGTTCAGCCCTACTATAGATCACACAATACTCGACTACAAAATTACACTGGTGTTCAAGGACAAGCATTAAGCTGGTTCAGGTCATACTTATCTGACCGCTACCATTTCGTCTACTTAAATGGTGAAAAATCGATTATAACTTCGGCAAACTATGGAGTGCCGCAGGGATCTGTGTTAGGCCCTTTATTATTCTCAATATATATGCTGCCACTTGGTAATATTCTAAGGAAACATGGAATTAGTTTCCATTGTTATGCTGATGACACTCAGATATATATTTCATCACGGCCAGATGAATACGCTAAATTATCCAAATTGACAGATTGTGTTAAAGATATAAAAGATTGGATGACGCGTAATTTTCTTTTATTAAATCCAGACAAGACAGAGGTAATACTTATCGGTTCTAAAAACCGTCCACAAAACCTTTCACAGCACGACTTTAACATAGTAGGATGCCCTCTTACTTTATCCGCTACAGTAAAAGACCTGGGTGTTACATTAGACTGCAACCTGTCTTTTGAAAAGCATATTTCATATGTTACAAAAACTGCCTTTTTCCACCTTAGAAACATTGCTAAGCTACGTAATATGCTATCAGTCTCTGATGCAGAAAAGTTATTTCATGCATTCATGACCTCGAGACTAGATTACTGTAATGCTTTATTAGCTGGTTGTCCTGCATCTTCAATAAACAAGCTACAGTTAGTCCAAAATGCAGCCGCTAGAGTTCTTACTAGATCAAGAAAATATGATCATATAACACCGATTTTATCATAACTTCATTGGTTACCTATAAAGTTCCGTATTAAATACAAGGTATTGCTTTTGACTTATAAAGCTCTAAATGGTTTAGCTCCAGTCTATATAACGGATCTTCTATCGCCTTACAATCCATCGCGCTCTTTAAGATCACTAAATTCGAGGCTTCTGGTCATTCCTAGGATATCCAGATCCACCAAAGGAGGCAGAGCATTTTCACATTTAGCTCCGAAGCTCTGGAATAGCCTTCCTGATATTGTTCGTAGCTCAGACTCGCTCTCCCAGTTTAAAACTAGACTGAAGACGCATCTATTTAGCCAGGCATTCATATACATTTTTTATCTTACAGTTACTGTAAATTCGGCCTCTAGTTCATAAACGCCAGAGGAGAACTGGCCCCCGACTGAGCCTGGGTTCTCCCAAGGTTTTTTTTTCTCCATTGGGTCATCTGATGGGGTGTTAGGACACCATTAGGTCACTGGATGGAGTTTTTCAGTTCCTTGCCACTGTTGCCTTTGGCTTGCTCAGTTGGGGATATTCAAGTTAATTAACCAATCATACCATTGATCAGCTCTACCAAACTTGGATGTCTTTTTTCCAGTAATAAACAAACATTGTTAAGTTGTTTTGATTGATACTGTGAAGCAGCTTTGATACAATCTGTGTTGTGAAAAGCGCTATATAAATATATTTGACTTGACTTGACTTGACATTAGAATGAAAGATCTGAAAAAGCCCAAACATTTACCCTCCCCTACATTTATTTCTCCCCTCGAAGAAATCAGGACAGAAGTGGTTGAAAGTGGACAAAAGAGATGCATTAAAACACCAGGTGTAAACGGGAATGTGTCTCCCTCGTCTACTTGTGATCCGATCGACCAAAACGCATCTTAAGTCCTGGTGTAAACAGGGCCAGTTATTCACAATGTATTTTCCTGGTGGACTGATAAACATATGTATACCTTGAGACCACTCTAGTGCCAGCTCTTCAGATCCCTCTCGTACACTTTGCTTTAGAAGAGTTAATACAGGACACATCCTGTTCCTGTCCCTTTTGGTCTGAGTATGATGGTGCTGGTAAGATGCTGACAGTGGAAGTCAACCAGGAACAAAACTGGCTTCACACACTCTTGTCTTTCTCTCGGGTGCGTGAGAGCGACAGGTACTGTAGGCTGTGACGTGCATGATCGATATTTAAATGCCTCACAGATAGACAAACACACACTAACATCACATTCAAAGATTTACGTCAATACACCTCAGTTATATACCAAGTGAAGTGCTCTTCATGTTTAAGGACACTGAACTAAAACGGTGTGGTGGCTGTTACCAGGGTAACAATGCCTTGCGAAATCAAACGAACGCACTCACAAGTGCACAAGATCCTGCTTTCCATGGATCCTTGCATATGTTCGTGTGTGTGTGTGTGTGTGTGTGTGTGTGTGTGTGTGTGTGTCGGGGGGAGAAAGAAAGATGCGCTGTGAGACGGTTGTAATCTGCAGAGACAACGGGTAACGTTTTGTGCACTGCTGCCAGGCAAGATTGCTGAAAATGGGTAACTGAGCCACTTAATACACACTTAGGCTCTGCTCAAAAAACCTTTTGGCATTATAGAACATTCGGTTCAAATCCTTTTTTTAACATCATGGGTACATTTGAAGGTTCAGTACAAACTGCAGTTTTGGACTTTATTTAAAGTGTAATATAATTCAGAAACCCTTGTTATTAGTGACACCGGTGGCCATTAAGTGAACTGCAGCTAAGCAATTTACTGCTCGTGCGAGCACTCATGCACTCGTAACATACAAGATACTGAACGTGATTCAAGACCTCGATATCCTCACGGCGAAGTTCGTTAGTTTGATTATAAAGTATATTTGAGGCTATAGACTATATAGATCTGGCTATGTGGGACTAGCTTGAATTAATCTATTTTCTTTGCATTACATATTGACATTACAGTATAGAATGGCTCTTTGGCATTATCCTGAACTTTGTATCATTCGCTTCATGCGTCATTGAAAGAAGAGAGGCTCTCGGGAGCGTAAACGTTACATCCTTTTTATTTCTGTGTGAGTTTGTTGTGTTCGGAATGATATCCTGATCCTCATTCGTTTACTGTATGATACCCAGTTTTTCAAGTAACCATTTGCAAATGACTAGAGTTTTAAAATCAGTTCATCAGTGTTGGGCAAGTTACTTTTAAAAAGTAATTAGTTACAGTTACTAGTTACTTCTTCCAAAAAGTAACTAAATTAGTAACTCAGTTACAAATTTTAAAAGTAACTAGTTACTTATGAAAGTAACTATTGCGTTACTTTCAAGTAAAATTAAATTTTAAATGCTCAAATGTGACCCCACCTCTACCCCTCTTTAACGGAACTTAAAATACATGTGCATTTTCAATTAGTTATGATAAATTTGAATATTATAATGAAATGGACATTTAATACAATACATTTTTAACAGAAACATGAAACATTGTACACGCATCTAAAAAAAAAATGTTGCTGTGGGACAAAGTGAGACTAGCCTCCAATCAAACGCCATGTATGTAGATATTATGTTTATATAGTGGATCAATGCAAATAACACAATAGATGTTTTGGAAATTTTGATATTTATTGCCCCTCAACAGGCCACAACTGGGCAAAATTAAATTAAGCTTGTTAAGCTCGTCGCCATACCTGTCTCTCGTTGACTGACTGGCTTGTGTTGTTCCTTGTGTGTCCTGTCCTGCCCGACTATGCGTTATGATGGGTCGTTCGCAATTCATGAGCGTTAGCCGTTAGTGATGATGGGTCGTTCGCGAATGAGCGTTAGTGATGATGGATCGACTCGTTCGCGAATGAGCTTTTGATGGGTCGTTCGCGATTCGCGAATGAGCCGACTCTAAGAGCCGGCTCTTTTAGGTGAACGTTGGGAGCTGGCTCGCATATCTGAAGAGCCGACTCTATTTTTTACAAATTTAGCCTATAGAAATTAAATAATTATGTAATAAAAATTGAAATATTATAGTCAAAGTCATTTAAAGAGCCGTTTGTGAGCCAAAAGAGCCGGCTCTTTTCAGTGAGCTGAGTCAAAAGAGCCGAATGCCCATCACTACTATGCGTGCTTTCGAACACCCGCCCAACTCTACCTCTGATTGGCTTACAATGACATTTTACTCTACCTTATAGCCAATCGTCAGCATTTATGCGCTTGTCTCGTGCTCTGCCCACTAACCAAGGAAGAACAGTAAAAAAAGTATTTGCCTCTCGCTCAGAGATCTAGTTGGTCTGATGAAAAAAAAAAACAGCTTCATCAGTTATAGTAACGCGCCGCATTTTTTGGCAGTAACGGTAACGGCGTTATTAAGATGAGAAGAGTAATCAATTAGATTACTCGTTACTGGAAAAAGTAATGCCGTTAGTAACGGCGTTATTTATAACGCCGTTATTCCCATCACTGCAGTTCATAGAGTATTCCAGCTTTAACTTCAACTGGCATTGATAATCGGAGTATCTCCATGACATAGTCCACACGACTGCGTGGCTTTCATTTTTCTGTGCCAGTGAAACAAACGTTTGATAAACAAGTGAATAAATTAAAAGGGGGGAGTAGGGGAAAGGATGACAAGTTTTTCATCAGAAAAATTTAATTTCTCACTTGATCACACACGACAGAGAGTGAGTGGTGTGTTTGTGAACGTACGTCTTCTCTCATTTTCTCTGTTTGTGTGTGCGAGCACCTGTAAGTGTGTGTGAGGGATTATTATCTGTGTTGTCTTTGAAGCATTCATCCTTGAATATGCGTGCATTCACAAATATTTCTCTCCCCCATTTTCTTCTGCCTTTGTCTCTTCTTCTTTACCATCTCTTTTACTTTCTCTCTTGCTCGTCTTTACGGCATCTCCTTCAAACTTTCATTTTTCATGTTAAAACACACACACACTTCTTTCTGCAGGTTTGAGCTCCCATATTGTGTGTACAGGCCTTATTGATTAACCATTGGAGGAAAAAACTATATGAAGAGGAACTAAAGAAAAGATTTTTGCTCTACCTCAATGTGACTCTCTCTCTCTCTCTCTCGTCCTCTGGGAGCGATGCCCCTGGCAGCAGGGTGGATCTTGTTTTAAAGGGCTTTAATTTTTAATTGAGCTCTATTCTCACCCCCCGTCTTCCCAGACACCCCCCATCATTCCTCTCGTCTTCGCTCCAGGCTGGCTCTGAGGGCTACCAGATTTCACTCAGTCGTAATAAATAATTCTAATATCTACTACACACAGACACACACGCACACATTGACAGACAAACACACCCAGTTTCGTCTTTTTTTCCCCTGGAAAAGCCCAGCTGTCAGTGTGGTGTGACTGCAGTAGTTCAGATGGAGCTGCTCTTTCTCCTCTCAATAATAAAATATGCCAGTAAAATGTCACTCCCTCCCCTAAGAGCATGGCAGAGGAAACTGATCGATTCACATTAGTTGTTCAATTGACTTTGGCTTTAACCTCCCTGTCCGTTTGCTCTCTTTCTTTCACTCTCATCTAGGTCTCTCTCTTCCTCTGTTACATTTTCACTTATTTTAAGGAATGGTTCACCCAAAAAGAATCGCTCTCTTAATTTACTCGCCCTCGTCCTAGACCTGTATGAGTTTCTTCACTCTGACGCACCTATCAAATCACATTTGCACGTCGCTATACAATGTGTGAACCAAAGGGATTTTATGTCATTCTGAAATGACACTGCAGTTATTCATTTTATATATTAAAAAAACAAATAGGTGTCCACTAATAACTTTCCTGATCATTTACAAGTGCAATATGGACTTCATTTCATACAGTTTGTTTTTGCCTTTTGACGAAAATATCCTTGAATTTGCCTTGAATCCTTGAAAATGTTTTTCTATGTCATATTCATTAATTAATCAGTTTTACAAGTTTTCTGGAATACTTTTACTGAAATGAAAAATAAAACTGACTTTGAGGGGACAACATATATATTTATAATTATTTTTTATTTATGTATATTTATTATTTTTATTAATATATTTACTTTATTTATTTATTTATTTTTATTTTATTTATGTATAGGTTGTGTATATTGTCATTTATTTATTTAAAATGTATTCATTTTATAGTGATTAGTGATCACTCCTTTTCTGTTCCACATATTAATTTTCGTTTTGAAGTGAATAATCTGCATTGGTTTAAATAAGACGCATGATTCACTCCCGTACAAACATTGTCCTTCCAACTCTACTCATATGAAGTAAATCATTAGCTAATTTTCATTTTTGGGTGAACTCTACTTGTAAAGGTCTTACTTTTTCATCTGATTTTCTGTCTGTTTGTGATTCATGATTCATTGTAGTTCGCAGTGGTTTCCTGTCCTTTCTTTCCTCTTTGTTCTCTCTGTCCCTTTCTTAAAGACAGTACATAGCTCTCTCTCTCTCTCTCTCTCGTTCTCTCTCTCTCGCTCTCTCTCTCTCTCGTTCTCTCTCTCTCTCTCTCTCTCTCACTCTCTCTCTCTCTCTCTCTCTCTCTCTCTCTCTCTCTCTCTCTCTCTCTCTCGTTCTCTCTCTCTCTCTCTCTCGCTCTCTCTCTCTCTCGCTCTCTCTCTCGTTCTCTCTCTCGCTCTCTCTCTCTCTCTCTCTCTCTCTCTCGTTCTCTCTCTCTCTCTCTCTCTCTCTCTCTCTCTCTCTCTCTCTCTCTCTCTCTCTCTCTCTCTCGCTCTCTCTCTCGTTCTCTCTCTCGCTCTCTCTCTCTCTCTCTCTCGTTCTCTCTCTCTCTCTCTCTCTCTCTCTCTCTCTCTCTCTCTCTCGCTCTCTCTCTCGCTCTCTCTCTCGTTCTCTCTCTCGCTCTCTCTCTCTCTCTCTCTCGTTCTCTCTCTCTCTCTCTCTCTCTCTCTCTCTCTCTCTCTCTCGCTCTCTCTCTCGCTCTCTCTCTCGTTCTCTCTCTCGCTCTCTCTCTCTCTCTCTCTCGTTCTCTCTCTCTCTCTCTCTCTCTCTCTCTCTCTCTCTCTCTCTCTCTCTCTCTCTCTCTCTCTCTCTCGTTCCTTCTCTCCTGTGGCGTTTTGATTTGATCTTGCTGCCAGTTCCAATTCGCACCTTCTTTACAGTGATTGTCGTCATTAAGTCCCTTTTTCATTTTTTTTCCTTGCCTTTCTGCGCACACGCGCACACACACACAAAACCCGCACGCACTTTATCATTGTGCCATTCGCCGCTTTTAAAAGCACCCCACTTTTCCAGCCTAGCTTCTTTTTATCTGGTTAAAAACGTTTAGGCCAGCAAGATTCCAGCTTGATGCCTTACGTTAAGCAAACGTTTGTCCGGTCTGCAATTGTTAGCTTATCTCCGCTAACGCTGCAGGCACCTGGCTATCTTCAACGTTGTATCGACGCTGAATCAACGTAACGGCATCATTCAAAGTCGATGCGCTTATCTGAGCGGCCCTGTTTTTTCAGATGGGATCCCAATTTGGGACTCTTGTAGTGGAGAAGAGAGAAACAGACGGGTGAGGATGTGTGTGTGTGTGTGTGTGTGTGTGTGTGTGCGCAGGGGGAAGGTCAGAGGTCACTGTAAGAGAAACTGATGGCATAAGGTCATGGGGGAGGTTTGTTAAGGTTAAAGGGGGGTTTGGTTAGTTGGGGTTTAGGGGTTAAGCCTCTATAGGATTGAGTCTAAAGTTAATATCCAGCCCTAGTCCAAGCAAAAACCACTCTCGTCCCAGTCTATGAATCAACAACAGGTCCTTTGACTCTGAAAGCAAATGTGTGTGTGTGTGTGTGTGTGTGTGTCTTCAGAATAAAACCCTAGCTGGGAGTTTCCCACTTCATTTTATATCCCTTTAAAAAAAAAATCTGTTGTTCCATTCCCGTAAGAAGACATGCCGATCCTGTCACCGATGTCAGTGGCATTTTGTGAGTATTTCTGTCCCGGATGGCGCCGTTTACCAGGCTTTGCGGTCGTAGCCTTGATGTCACACCTCCTTGTTTGACGCACACACACCCTCATATGCGGCTCTTTTAAAACAGGAAGCCGGAGCACCACATTTCACACACTGTGATGTAGAGCACATGGCAACATTTATCTTAAACCTTCATTTCTGTCTAATTAACAAAAACGAGATTTACAACCAGCTTGATTTAAACCACCGTTACACATGCTGCGCACATGTGCATTTATCTGCCGTCGCATGTGTATGTTTGTGTGCGCTGCAAAGCGGAAGACGGACATAAATTCTCACCGTTGTCAAAGTGGCATTAATTAAAGCTCACCGTTGAGCGGTGACATAGTGTGTGTGTTAGCTAATCTAGACTGTGAGATCGTCGTTAGCTTCACGTCAGTCTTGGTTTCCTTCTATTGGTGCTGTTATGTGTTTTTCCTCATGGTGCACCATTGGTGGTCCTGGCTCACTTGTTGCAGATCAGACATGACCCCCAATTTTTTAGGGACTTGATAATTAATTTCATAGCACCGTGCCCCAACAAAACACAACGCCACAAAATTTTAGGCAACAATAATTTGTCTACCCCGAACTTGAAAATTCAGTGTGACGAGATGCAATCAGTCAGAAATCACAGTCAATCAGAAGAGTCTGTAGGTTTTTTTTTTTCCCTCACAATTCTTGTATTTTCATGAATTATTTTTTTCTCGAAAACTGAGTGATTTAATATTTATATTATATATATATCCATATACATATATATGTTTCTCAACTTCCATGGTCTCTCTCTGTTCGTTTTTGTTGTGCTTTGGTCTAGTGAGATTTCAGTGTGGGTGGGGCTTTTGTTTAGTTTTATTTTTTAAAATAATTTTTTATATTTATGTACTGTATTGGTTTAGTTGGCATTTACTTTTATTAATTTAGTTATATCATATAGTATTTATGTATAGGTTCAGTATATTGAGATAATGCATTTTTCTTTAATTTTTATAATTGTTTTATTTTTATTATTTTCTTTCTTTGTAATATTTATTTAAAAATCATGAATTTTGAACAGCATGAATGTGTCTTAATATAATTTTTTTCTGTTTAAAATAAATAATCTGCGGCAGATCAACTAAATTCCAACATGTGCATGGCGATATTTTTTTCCAAACTCCAGAATTGTGTGTGTGTGTGTGTGTGTGTGTGTGTGTGTGTGTGTGTGTGTGTGTGTGTGTGTGTGTGTGTGTGCGTGTGTGTGTGTGTGTGTGTGCGTGTGTGTGTGAGAAAGTAAGTGACAGTAAAAAATATTTATGTTGTCACAATAGATTTCCATCTAATCCCCCCCCAAATAGAAATTGTGTATCAATGTTATTTTAATATCATCATTATTATACTGTCATTGTTTTTGTTAATATTTTAAATTACATTTAATTTTTATATTTTCTGTTAATTCTACCTAAAGTTTTAGTGTGATCTATGTAAACCCAACGTTATGAGGACAAAAAAATGCAGAAAGTTTTCTGTGATGGGTAGGTTTAGGGTTAGGGGATAAGATATACAGTTTGTACAGTATAAAATCATTATGTCTATGGAAAGTCCCCATAAAACATGAAAACCCAATGTGTGTGTATGTGTGAGAGAGTGAGTGTGTGTGTAAATTCTATACGTAATTCTCTTGAAGCTTGTCGGGCCTCATTATGGCAGGAGGAAAAAGCAATAACTGACATGAGCTCTAATCTCCCATAAGACCTTATCGGCCATATAGCAGCACACAATCTGTGGCCTTTAAAAATACTCACCTCTATAAAATGAAGAGACGAGGAGTTTGACTGACTGAGAGAGAGATGGAGAGAGAGATTGTGCATTATGGGTTGAAAACCCAGGAAAGGAGGGAAAGAAAGATGGAGTGATAGAGTGAGACAGGAAGAGAGGAGAGGCGTGTGTGTGCTGACAGCTCCTGCAGTCTCTGTGGGGTTGACGTCTCATCCCTGACATTTGGAACAATATTGCGCTAGTATGAGTCTACGACACACACACCTCTCTGTCCTGCGGGTGTGTGTACGGCCAGGTTGATTTGGTTTGTTCTATCACGGAGCGAGAATGATATAATGCTATTTTTGTGCATTTGAGCAGGTATAATGTTTTTCTCTCTAGTTAAACTGTTCGGCTGTGCGGTTTTATTGAGTGTTATGTCCATATGGATACAACATATGATGTGAAAATCACATGGGCAGGAAAAAGTGTGTGTGTTTTACTCATACAGTATTATAAGGGACATTTGATTTCTATTGCAGCTAAACGCACTGATGCGTTACTGTAAAAATGGCTGTTAGCAATACAATAATTATCTAAGCAATTATTTTCTGGGGTTTATGCTTAAAGGAGATGTTAAAATACATTATCCTAGCTTAGCTTTATATGCAGAGACAACTATATGTAAACATTCCTTAGTTTGATTCTGTTTAAATAATGATTTGGGAGTGTTTCGGGAAACTTTTTGGCAAAAAAGTGAATATTTTGCAACTCTGTTTGGGTCCTGTCCCAAATCACACACTTGATGTGGACACAAGTGCACTTCACTGATAAAGAAAAGGCCAGAGGTTGAAGGCAAAATACAAAATATAGATCATAGTTCACCCCAAAATAAAATTGTCATAATTTACAAAACATGCTGTTATGTCATTCTAAACCTGTATGATTTTGTTCCTTTTGTGGAACATAAAGGAAGATATTTTGAAGAATGTCTTCTTGTTCCCTTTGTCTATATAATAAAAGTCAATGGTGTCCAATGTTGTTTGTACCCATTGAGCTTCAACATATCTTATGTGTTCTGCCGTAGAAGAAACTCAAAACGGTTTGGCACGGCATGATGGTGAGTACATAAGAGGATATCATGCAAATAAAATGAAAAATCTGTCATGATATCAAAATTTAGGTTGTTTTAACAATATATGTTACAGATGTATATATACAGGACAACCTGTAAAAGACCAAAATAGTGATTTTGCAGTTATCTGTTCAAATGAAGCTTGCAGATTGTGATAAGATTGTAAAAGCGCGCGCGCACACACACACACACACACTCTCACACTCACACTCAGACACACACACACACACACACACACACACACACACACACACACACACACACACACACACACACACACACACACACTGTTTGCTGTTGTGGAAATAGAGAATGATTTTCTTCTCTTTGTTCTTCAAGTGCTCTTTCGTCATCCAACACATAAAGCAGTGTAGCATTAACAGCATGTGTCTGTGGGTGTGCAACACGTTATTTAAGGGAAGTATGAGACATTCTGTACAATAATGATACAATGTGTTGTTTTTACTTGCTGTATTTATGATTTGGCTCTTTGTGGATGTGCGAATGAGTCTGCGTGTTTGTAGTTGAGACGAGTATGCTGAAAAATGTTTCAGAATCTATAAAACCTGCATTTTGAGGATGTCCTCAAATGAAACTGTATTTATATAAGCAATATATTGTTTACTATTCAAAATACTATTCACATTTTTATCATTTGGATTTGGATAAGAGTGTGGTATTTTTAATTTAACCGTAGATAGCTAAGTGTGTGTGTGTGTGTGTGTGTGTGTGTGTGTGTGTGGGTGCGGGTGTGTAACACTGCATTATGGTGACAATTTCCGGGACATTTTTTGATCCCCATGAGGAAAACAGTTTATAAATCATACTTAATTAATTTTTTTTGAAAATGTAAAAATGCAGAAAGTTTTCTGTGATGGTTAGGTTTCTGGGGTAGGGTTAGTGTAAGGGGATAGAAAATACACTTTGTACAGTATAAAAATCATTATGTCTATTTAAAGTCCTTATAAAACATGGAAACCAAACGTGTGTGTGTTTGTGTGTGTGTGTGTGTGTGTGTGTGTGTGTGTGTGTGTGTGTGTGTGTGTGTGTGTGTGTGTGTGTGTGCGTGTGTGTGTGTGTGTGTGTGTGTGTGTGTGTGCGCGTGGGTGTGGGTGTGTGCATTTGTGTGTGAGTGGGTCAGGTTTTACTCACAGTGTGGGGACCAAATCTCACAACAATATTAAAATGTGAACTCGCCTACATTAAGCAGGCTACAATAATATTAAATAAATAGTGACTTAGTGAAATGTAGGGTTTTTTGTTTAGTTATCTTTAGATTTAAGGGATAGAAAATGTCATTCGGTCAGTAGAAGTTAGCATTATAGAAAACCTCTGTGTTGGTGTTTTAGTGCTGGGTAAAATACTATTTGCTACAAATGTCCATCCAAAAATAGCTTAATCAAGCTTTAAAAAGCGCAATTTTTAAATGTCACTCTTTGCGTTTTAGGCAGAAATAATTAAGAAGTCAAAGTCAAATCTAATTCCAGACCTTAAATTGAATGCATTTGTAACGGGTTTAATTATGCAGATATGTACCTGGAAACGGCGTTCTTCAAGTTTCACCACATTGTGGATGGAGAGAGCGAGTGAGTTTGTTCAGTTAGCTGAGTGTACTCAACTAATTACAGCTGTGAGCGTCACAGCACTAGAGTGCTAATATTATTCCACACGACTGTGTGTGTGTGTGTGTGTGTGTGTGTGTGTAGACATTAATTCATACAGACCCACTAAATGAGTCTGTTTAATTAACAGAATATGGAAGTACATGTTCACCAGAATGCAAAAGCCATCAATCACATACTAATGCACACGGAAAACACACTCGATTTCTCCGGCAATATGGTTTCCATTAGGTTTGAATCTCAGAGCTTTTGGTTTCAAGACCAAACCCTACAGTGTGTGTGTGAGTTTGTATTTTTGTGCATGTGCCCTGCAGCCAGTGGTGTGTGTGTGTGTGTGTGTGTGTGTGTGTGTGTGTGTGTGTGTGTGTGTGTGTGTGTGTGTGCGTGCGTGCGTGCGTGCGTGCGTGCGTGCGTGTGTGTGTGTGGACCGTGCGCATCCTACCCTCCATGTGCTTTCTTCATAAAAACGCCACTCAACTATCTCGTTCTCCTCAATGAAAAGCAGCTGCGAAGACTCACTCATACACACACATCTATTTCATCTCTGTTTTTCTGACACACAAACATGCCCTCTGCCAGCTGTTGTGTGTCCACCCATGAAAGAATTAGTTTGAATGTGGCAACATCAGTGTGAAAGCTTGCTTTTGTGTCCTGAGCATGTGTTTGGTATGTAATAATGGTTGTTTTTGCAGTGGGCAGTTCTTGTTCTCCCTCTGCTGTCAGAGAGCAGCGCTGCACTCACCACTTGTTGCCTCTCCAGCTGATCCTGGGCCAGTTCTTAGTGATTATTTATATATTTCAGTATCGATCCGTCTCTCAGCTTGATGCCTCTCTAATCCTGCACTGATGAATGTGGCGATGCCTGCCGGGGGACACCAGATAAATCAGTGTGTGTGGCGATGCACGTACAGTACGAAACACACACTGATGTACAGCGGAGAGCTTGTCATAATTATGTTGCATCAATGGCAAAGCCTGTTGGGTGAACATGAGGCTACATACACACACACACACACACACACACACACACACACACACACACACACACACACACACACACACACACACACACACACACACACACACACACACACACAAATGCACTCCAGAAGATGAACACCACCCATCTATGTGTCTTTTCATCTCATTCTCCCTCTTTCAGTGGTGGCAAATGTATTCAGCCACTGTCCCATTTCCATTCATTGTTTCTGTGTTTGTCTCGGGAGATTCACCACCACCTTCTGCCTGAGAGTGAGGGAAACAGGGTCACTACAGACGGAGGGAGAGATGAGGAGGGGAAAGCAGGCTGTGAATAAAGTCAGAGAGAGATGATGGTTAATGCAAGAAGGAAGGCCTGGTTCAAGACGCTGGAGTGTCTGAGACGGAGAACTCATTGTGCACTCGAGTGACTTTTACAAGCGCTCCAGTTTTATGAGGCCTATCTCGCTTAATGTGTCCTACTCTGCCAACACTTTGCTCTGCTGACTGTCAAGGTAACTACCATAAGACCACAAGACCGAGGTTAAGCAAACACGTGCATGATGCTCTTTCATACACACATATAGCAAAAGATTATTAGTATTACTATTTTCACTGCTCCTGTTGACTGTTGTTGCTAAAAAATCTCTGTCATCGTAAAAAAACACTAGTAGCTAAGAACGCAAATGACATCACTCAACTTTAAGATTAACATTCATGATGTGAGCGTTTATGGACAGAGTTGTGCTGCAGTTTGATTCAGGACAAACCTCAGTCTTGGATTATTCAGTTTAATATTTGTAGACTGTGTGTGTATATACGTATTTAAATGTTTGTATATACATAAACATTTTGTAATGTATTTTTTTTCCATTTTATTGTTTTTTTACATATATCTACAGAAAGTTCTTTAGTTTAATATGCATATAGTATGCTGTACACACACACGCATATATATATATATATACACGCATACATACATTATATATATATAAGTGCTGTCAAATCGATTGATCGTGATTAATCACATCTAACATAAGTTTATGTTTATATAATATATGTGTGTATTATATATAACTATATTTACATTTTACGTATGTCCATGTCTGTGTATATATATATATATATACATACTGTATGTATGTGTACATATTTAAATGTATGTATTCACTTATTTAGTATTTTATTACAGATTGGTTAATTTTTACATTTTAAATTGATTAAATTAAATTTATTTATTATTTTAGTAATTTTAGTAGGCAGTTTGCATTTTATTAGTTTTATTTACACATATCTACAAAAACTTTAGATTAATATTGTTTACATATAATCTATTTTTGTAATTATATGATTATATATTGTATATTATATATATATATATATATATATATATATGTATTTTTGATTATATGCTGTACATTTAATATTGTGTGTGTGTGTGTATATGTGTATATATATATATATATATATATATATATATACATATATATATATATACATATACATAATTATAATAAATTCAATTCATATCATTGACATTATATATAGTGTTTATTTACGAATTGTTTTCATTTTTCATTATTATTTTTTTTTTTATGTTTTTTCCATATCCCAGGAGACGTAGACACTATGATATGTTTCATGTAGATATTTACTTATTTTAGGAGAAATATTTAAAACTTGTTTAAGAAAAAAAGATGATAGCCTTTTTGAGATCTCATCTCTCTAGAGAAGAAGTGACATTGCTAGGGTCTTTTTCACTCTCCATCTGCTCTCAATTCAATCTCATAGCTGTCTAGGAGAAACAATTGAGACACTGACGAGATCTCATTTGTGCTGCTTCTTTCCTTTAACCAAAGACAAGTCCGATCCCTCACTGATTCGCTCAACGTAATGAATGTTTCTGTTTCAGGAACTAAAAAGGCCTGAATGGACAAGTCACAATATAGCAGGAAATGAAACTATTGTGCACGTAAGGCGCCATAGTACGCTTTCTACCCATAATTCTTTCCCTCCTCCTCCTCTTCAGGTTAGTCATTTGAAGAGGCGCAGGTGCTGTGCTGAGGGTCAAGGCGCTGATTCAATCTCAGCCCTCGAGAGAGAGAGAAGATGAGTGTGAGGAAACAGACAGGGAGAGCAAACGCTGCAGATGAAAAAGAGGTGGGAGGCTCACATCTCGCAGGTGGAGAGCCGAAGACAGACAGACTGACAGGAAGACAGGCACCAGAAGGTGTTTATTTGGTTGCTAGAAGATGGTCGATATTCCCTTAGGACTCAAACTTTGTAAATAGCCCACTCCAGGGAAAGAAAGAGAAGGAGAAGATATGGGATCCATAGGGAAGCCATGTATTTCAGCATATAGCACCCCGTCTCACACATGCAACACACTTATAATGAAGCTAAGATTGGATTTATGGTAGTCCATACTTCATCTCACACATGCAGTATATAGGTGAGCAGACATCCATTCACACATACACCGTTGTGGACATTACGCGACCCACTGATCTTTCTCTTTTTCTCTGTCTCTTTCTGATGGTTTCAGGAGGCAGAACTCGCTGCGTGAACAGGCGGTATTACCATACAAATCAGCGAAGCATTTTCTCCACGTCTGCGCCACACGCACACAAGCACACACTCTATCACACACTCTATGTGTAGTTGCCACTGCCAGGGAGTGGCTGTGTGTTTGCTAAGGTGTTTGAATGTGTGTGTGTGTGTGTGTATATATATATATATAGAGAGAGAGAGAGAGAGAGAGAGATAGGTATATATGTGTGTGTACCAGTCAAAAGTTTGGACGCACTTTCTTATTTAATGTTTTTTCTTTATTGTTTATAACATTGTATATTAATACTGAAGACATTGAAATAATGACAGGACAAATATGGAATTATGTAGTCAACAAAAACGTGTTAAATAACCCAGAATATGTTTTATTTTTTCGATTCTTCTACAGTAAGTAGCCACCTTATGCTTTGATGACAGCTTTGCAAACTCTTGGCATTATCATGAGGTATTCACCTGGAATGGTTTCTCAACAATCTTGAAGGAGTTCCCAAAGGTGTTGAGTAAAGATGGCTGCTTTGCCTTCACTCTCCGGTCCAGCTCATCCCAAACCATCTCAATTGGTTTAGATCAGGTCATTGTGGAGGGTATGTCATCTGATGAGGCACTCCATCACTCTCCTTCTGGGACAAATAGCTCTTACATAACCTAGAGGTGTGTTTATGGTCATTGTCCTGTTGGACAACAAATGATTTCCCAACTAAGTGCAAACCGGATGGGAGGACATGTTGCTGGTTAAGTTTGGTCTCAATTTTGAATTAAGTCACCAACAGTGTCATCCGTTCACACTCTCTACGTCTAACAAAGACACAGTGGTTAAACATCACATCAGACCAATTCAGTTTTCCCCTTATTTAAAGTCCATTCCTTGTGTTTCTTGGCCCAAGCAAGTCTCTTCTGCTTGTTGCTCTTCCGAAGTAATAGTTTCTTTGCCACAATTCGACCATGAAGGCCTGACTCACGCAGTTTCCTCTGAACAGTGGCTGTTGAATATTATATGTCTGTCACTCCGAGAAGCATTTATGTGGGCTGTGATCTGAGGTGCTGTAAATTGGCGTTTTTTGCGGCTGGTATTTCTAATAAACGTCTCCTCTGTAGCAGAGATTGCTCTTGGTCTTCCTTTCCTGGGACGGTCCTCATGAGAACCAGTTTCATCATAGCGTTTGATGGTTTTGGCGACTGCACTTGGGGATACATTCAAAGTTCTTGAGATTTTTCGGATTGACTGATCTTTATTTCTTAAAGTAATGATGGACTATCTTTTCTCTTTATTTAACTTAAGTGTTTCTTGCAATAATATGGATTTGTACAGTAGTTTTAGTTGCACTAATAGGGCTTTTGACTCTGTACCCACCCTTCCTCTGCACAAGACAACTGATGGTCTGAAAACTTCTTTGTGTGTAGTATAATTAATTTCACCTTTAATATTATATTACAGTAATAACTACATTACTATAATGTGACCTCCTGTATAGTTTACAGCATTAGTTGAGAGATTTTATTTCCTTGAATAAATATGCCATGTACTGTACCTGAGATAAAATAATCAATATCAGAATTGAGTCACAAGCTTGTGAATCGAATCGAATCGTGAAATTTGTGTCAATACCCAAAATCTTACCGCTTACAAAAGTAAGAGGAAACCTCTCCTCAACAAGCTGCACAGCTTAATTTAATAACAAGTTATTTAATCAAATTTTGGTTTCATGACAAATATTGTTGTGATCTCTTCTAAAACTCTAGGGTCTTTTTTTCCCCCACAGAAAGAACCGAGTGACCTATAGTTGAGACACAAAAATTAATGACAAAATCGAGACATTCATTAAAGGCCGGGGAAGATGGAGGGAATGGGGAAGTAAAAACAAACAAGACATCTGTCCGTCGCTCTCATTGTTTGCTGTGTCCAGTTTCTCACAGGTCGCGATGCCCCTTTTCGCAGCAGATGGGAGACACTGGGAGCGAGAGGAAGGAAGAAAAACAAGAAATGAAAACAGGAGGGAAGATTTATATCAGAACCCCACTGTTAGGATTCTCCATCATTGCCACAGCGACTGGCTACCTGGCAACGGGATACACAATGGCGCGGTTTCCTTGGCGACAGCGTGGTGGACTGTCTGGCTGGAGACAACGGCTTGAGACGGACAGGAGTGCTTCAGACGACAGAGTAAAGGTGAAGTGTGTGTGTGTGTGTGTGTGTGTGTGTGTGTGTGTGTGTGTGTGTGTGTGTGTGAGAGAGAGAGAGAGTGAATGAATCAGTCTATTGACTTTATTAAACTCTCAATATATCCATTCATGAGACTGATATTATTATTGACTCACACACACACGGACAGAGTCTCATTCTCTCTCACACACACACTCTGACACAATATAGTTTACATTCCATAGCGCTTTATTGGCATAACTGTCAAAATGCAAAATGCCATAGAAAGGCGGAGTGTAATTAATGAACATGCACACAAACACACGGTGTGTTTAATGTAGGCTGACAGGTGGATCTATTGCTGTTGTCAGTGAAGTTCTTCATAGACATACAGGCTTGATTAAAGGGCTTGAGTTGTAGAACAGCACAAACCGAGAACAAACACAGCTATATACACATGGACATCTGTGTTTTATATATGTAATATGAGCCAAATGTGTGTGTGTGGGTGTGTGTGTGTCAGTCAATGCTCACATAATGGTTTGAATGCAGCGATGTACCCTGCAGAACTAAAACGCTTTACAGTATATTAATAAGTTCATACACACACAATCTCCTCCAGCACATCCTTCATATGCTCTATAGAGGATATGCATATGATGTCACTGTGGGCGGAGTCACTGCGGTTACGCCCACTGAGTGGCAAAAAGACTGAGTGGCAGTGTTGGTGTTCAACTTGAATGCAGCGAAAAACGCACATAACACATGTGAAATGAGAAAGAGCTGTGCGATTGACTGTACAAATAGATTCAACAAGAAATCAGAGCTATCTTTTACCGACTGACGAAAGCTACAGAAAATGAGAAGCAAATGAGTCGCTGACAAAAAGTCCAACTGCCTTTAATTTAAGAAGATCATCTTTTGTTTTACACCCGTTTTCACAGTTTCCTCTATTAAATCCAGTCCTGTTACAGGATGTTTTGCCACTCGGTGTTCTGGTGGGAAAGTTATGTCAATGCATACTCTCTATACTCTATACTAGTTTTTGTTTATCTCTATACTTGCCTCGGGTCATTTGAATATTGTCCAAACAGTCATTAAAGAAAAGCGATCTCTTTAATATCTTGATTGTTTCTCCTGCACACCAAAGAGATGAATTAAAGAAAATTGAGACTTACTGAGACTTAAAAAGAAATCTCAAATATGTCTGAGACTGTGCTCAGGTTTGCCAAGATACTTAAATCTGCAATAAAAGTCAGAAATATTAATATGATCTTCTTCCAATATGATATATTCCTCCTAGATTGATGCTTTGGATTGATGTTAAACCTCAGTATCCTTTTTTCTTCCTTATTTTTTGGTTGAATGTTTGGATAAACATCTGAGATGAAGTTGATACCTAAATCTGAGAACATGAATTTGTCTGCTGAGCTATGAAACGCCAAAGTCTGAGCATTCAGTTTTTCTACTACTCAACCCTGCTGAAAAACTTGGGAACACTTTATTTTGATGGTCCACTTTAGGCATTCTGTTGACTATAAGTAATGTTGTACCTACATGTCAACTACAGTAACTCTCATTAGAGTATTAGTAGACTGTCCGCTTAACATCTGATAACACTTTATTTTGATTATCCTCAACAGACATTCTACTGACTATAAGGATCTTCGCAACTACATGTCAACTTATTCTAGAACTAATGAATGTTTGTTGGAACTATGGTTTCGGGAAACACAGACTCAATGAACTATGCTGATAACGATGGAACTTCAGAATCAGAATGAGCTTTATTCACCAAGTGTGCGTAAACAAACAAGGAATTTGATGTGGTTTCCCAAAGTTATTAGCCACTCAGCATTTTCACTGGCCACAATTTTGACATTGATACCATGGAGAAAACTGCCATATAGATATTTTTTAAGCTACACTGTGTTTTTTTTTAAGTTGATTCTTAGCAAAAAAACACTTTGTTCTTTAAAAATTATATGTGCTCATTCATGTGTAATTACTTCCACCAACTAATCAAGTATTCTCGTAAGCGTAGAATCTGCCATTCAGAAAACATACGAGCGAGTCGCTCGAATGGCGGCAGCCATGTTGCGCCTCCATCTTGAAAATACATTAGCCAAAGAGGGACATACCTGGAAATTCAAGCTTCGCCTTTCACGCTTTTGCAGTCAGTGGCACCGTGACGAATGCGAGGGGGAGATTACTCGCGACTGCCGGCAGATTTGAAAGCCTGTTGAAGATAGAGGATCACGCCTATTCTCGATGACATGTAACAGAGTCGCCAAGTTTACCTTTCCTTCTACTTTTAGCTTTCCCTCGCACCTCCGTCGCATCAACTGATCTCTGACTCTGCTCACGGAGGAAATTATAGCCTACGCTGTAAACATTGCCTTACACTATTAATCTTGTACAATACACAGAATAATGATAGCACTGATACTTTACTAACATTAACTTGCATTCGTTTGGGAACCTGATAGCTGATGTTAGCAATGAAATGGTACCAAAATAACGAAAACGTAAAACTATTATTCTTTTTACATAGAGGTCATAACCTACATGTTAACTGACTAAATAACTAAATGCAATTTGTAATAGTTTTCTAAAGTAACCTCATCACTTGATTGAAGGAACACTCGAGGACGAAGTCGAACTGAAAGCCATGTAATTCTTGTAATGATATTACGGCCACCGTAAGAGTTAAAACGCCCTCGGAATAGGAGGGGCTAGAAAGTAATATTCAGTTGGTAGTCATACAATTTCACCGCTAAATGGGAGAAAATCTTACACAGTGTAGCTTTAACATTATCTCATAATTTGGCAGCAGGTTTATTAGGCTGCTGTCACTTTAAGACCTTACACACGGATCTATTATACCGTTACACATGCGTTTTCTTTCTCAACCGTTTACGTTCACCTAAAGCATAACTGACTGTGTTTACGTGTTTTTACTATTTTTACTTTGTTTTGTGTGTATTTGACTGTTTAAGCGCAATAAGTAGCGAAAAATAACTCAATTTAGTGCTGAGAGGTGGCTTTATGTGCTGCACTTTGGGTGTGAGCAGTGCACAAAATCTGCGGAAATGAGGAAAATTATGCACAATACGCTCAATCCCACTCCGAAATTTAATCCCTGTAACTGTGCGTAAGAGTGAGTGAAGAGAGGCGGGTTTGTGTTTCACCTGCTGAGAGAGATGAGATGTGTATCTATTCTGCGGAAAATGAGTATTAGAAGTATTTCAGATATTTCAGTATCGATATGTATTGAAAAATCCATATTTTTGACAACACGACATTGCACTTAGTTTATTTTTTCAGATGCCTTTTTAGGAGAATAAAATAGAAAAAATTATATATTATATATAAATTTCAACCCCAAAGTGGCTAGTAGGAGTGACTGCATTACACACCACTGCTGAAATACACACGCGTTTGGTGTTAATGTCAAGCCCATTTAAATAAGTAAGATTAAGAAAAATAAGAATAAAAAAATAATAAATTAAAATGATGCTTTCGGGAAACGCACCCCAGGTATGTAGATCCTCAGAAACAGGATTGTGCAACTCTGGTCTAGTATAACAGGTTATAGTGGGTTTGTAAATATTAAATATTGTATACTTCGCTCATATGTCTTTGAGTGTGCGAGACTTTCACCTTATTATCAAAGTGTGAGATAGTGAAGCGGGTCATGACCGGAGACAAAGAGGAAATTAAAACACTGAGGTACATATGAAGAGAGATGAAAGGGAGAACATGGAGAAAGATGATTAATTTCCATTTCTCTCTCTCTCATGTCCTTTTTCTCCAACTCGCTTTATTCTGTTTCAAAAGGCGGAAAGCAAAAGAGAGAAATTGAACGAAGCCTCTCCTTCACTTATAAACACGCAGGGCTGCAAGCCGTTTCCACGACAACATGTCTCACACATGTGGAGGGATGGAGGGAGGAGGGAGAGATGAAGAAGGGGAAATGGAGGGGGTGAAGGAAACAGCAACTTCTCTTCTCCGCTTTCTGTCGAGGGGTTTACCCGCTTATTTGTGTGCGTCTGTGAGATGTGTGTTTGTATAGTGTCTTCGCTCTGTTTGTCTCAGTGTCAAGCCACACATGACATTTAGTTTCCCAAATTTTCATCAGTGCTCTCTCCATCTGTAAACATCCTGGGCTAGTCGCATTTCTTTCCAACCACAACAGTTTCCATGCACTGTTTCATCATAAACACCTGTATGAATGTGTTGTGTGTTCATATTCCTTGCAAAGACGGCCCAGCCCTTTTTCTTAAATTTGCTTTAGTAATAATATTGCGTTAATGAATCGGAAGCGCCATAGATTATCATTAATATCTATTGTTGGCAGAACATTATGCCGTATTTCAAACACGTCATGTCTCCTGATAAATAACATCTCAAGCGACTAGTTATGACTGTAATGTGGTTATTATGCTAATATTTACAGCTTTTAATAAAAACATTGATTTGAAATAGTATTTTTTAGTATAGTAAATAGTAAGTCTTTCATGTCTCTTTTAAACAATTTAAAGCATGCTTGTTGAATAAATGAAATAATTTCTTTAAAAAAATGTCCTGACCGCGGTTTAAACAATTAAAAAAAAAAAAAAAAAATTAAACAAATTTTTCCTGCTTAGAGACTGTTAGGATACTATATTACAATTCTCCTGTTACATTGTCTGTGCAAATGTAATCTTATGTTCTTGTTGTGGATATACAGTAGCTGATTAATCTGCTGATAGAATGATGAAATCAAAAAGCACTTTGTCAACAGACATTTTCATAAGTACTTTCGTTGAAGAGATTAACACTGCGTTGAGTATGTGACCCTGGACCACAAAACCAGTCACATGGGTCAATTTATACATCACATGAAAGTTGATTAAATAAGCTTTCCATTGATGTATGGTTTAGGATAGTACAATATTTGGCCGAGATACAACTATTTGAAAATCTGGAATCTGAGGGTGCAAAAGAATCGAAACGTTGAAATTGCGATTTAAAGTTGTCCATTTATGTTCGCGACTGTGCAGCATTCACTCACAAAAATAAATGCTTTATATATTTATGTTAGGAAATTTACAAAATATCTTCATGAAACATGATCTTTACTTAATATCCTAATGTTTTTTTGGCATAAAAGAAAAATCGATAATTTTGACCCATACAATGTATTGTTGGCTATTGCCACAAATATACCTGTGCGACTTGTGACTGGTTTTGTGATCCAGGGTCACATATAGTCTAGAAGTTATATAGATTTTGGGTATATACAGATTATTAAAGGGAGGGTTAGTTCACCCTAAAATGAAAATCAAGTCGTCATTTACTCACCCTGGTGTTGTTCTAATGCAGTATGTCATTCAGTATGCAGTATGTCTTTTTTTTTTTCGGAGCACAAAGAAGTTTACTTTTAAAAGTTTTCTTTTTCCGGCTTGCGCTCGTCCATATAATGGCAGTGAATCAGGCAGTGAACCAGCATCAGACTTTTCAAAAAAAGATACAAACGTGTCACAGAATGATCCCATGCTACATACGCCTACATATCCAGGGTTTGGTGAAAACTAAACTGAAATTTAACGGATTATTTAACACTAATCCTGATCTTGGCTGTTGGTCTTCTGTGCACGACTGCATGTTCATGAGACTCATTAAAGCTTCAGTTCACTCTGACTCGACCAGGAAAAGTACACAAGATGTGAAAAATCAAGACTAAGAAAAACGCGATATGAAACAATCCACGAACCTTCTTCTCTGAGGTGAATATATCCATTGTGTTCATCGCAACAAGAAGCATCTGTCAACTGTCATCTGACATCTGGAGTTCCAGTCCGGAGATATTAAACTCAGTGAAGAAAGCACACGGATACTTTTGGGTATTTCTAGACGTTGTATTTCATGTTGCGTTTCATTAATCATGATTTCTCACAACTCGTGTGCTTTTCCTGGTGGAGTCTGAGTGAACTGAAGCTGAGTCTCATGAACACACAGTCGTGCACAGAAGATCAACAGCCAAGGTCAGGATTTTCGTTAAATAATAAATCAAATTTCTGTTTGTTTTGTTTTGTTGTACAACACGTGTAGCATGGGATCATTCTGTGATACTTTTTTCATCTTTTTTAAAAAGCTTGATGCTGATCTCTATTCACTGCCATTATATGGACGAGCATGAGCGGGGAATTGTTTTTTAATTCTCCTTTTATGACCCATTAAAGAAAGAAGGGCATGCGTCATTAGAACAACACCAGGGTGAGTAAATGATGACTTGATCTTCATTTTAGGGTGAACTATCCCTTAACTGTGTTAAAATCCCCCTGTAGTCAATCATTTTATTCCTTAAAACCCATCTTTGATCACCAAAATGACATATTTTAACACTTTTTCCTTGAAAAAAAATCTTAATGCCTTAAAATAGCTTGAATGTAACTCTACACCCTTGCCTCATTTAGTATACGCGGTTCTATGAATATGCAAATGAGCCCCGCCTCCACTCACTCACACCAGCTCAGAGATCCACTCGTTGACGATCACACGTTGATCTGATTGGTTACAAGGTAGTTTGTGACGTCAGAAACACCAGCGATTTCAAACCGCGTTTTTGAGACTGTCTTTGGTTCACTGCAGTTTTAAAGAGAAAATACCCAGCAATGGTGTTGACTTATGAATTTGCACATGGTTTGTCTTAAAGCATATTAAAAACACCACATAAACATATAAACAACATTAAAAGCTTGATTTTCACCACAGGGGGACTTTAATGAATCGGTAGTGCCACAAATGATCAGGAATATCAAGTGAGCATCGTTGACGAAACAATGTCATATTTCAACCATGTTTTCTCCTGATAAATAACATGTTACTGAACATAACTGAAACAACACTGAACTGAACCTCAGCTGAACAATGACAGTATTTTTTAACAGCAGAATTGAACACTGTTTGCATCAATTAATCATTATTTTCCGTTTATCCCTTTAAAGCTGCTTGGAAACAATCTATTGTATAAAGTGCTATATAAATAAATGTGACTTGACTTTACCATGACTGTATTTTGTGCTAATATTTACAGCTGTTATAACGCCTCATTAAACATCAAAAATTAAATATACAGAATAATTTGGTTGTACACAGCCAAGAAAAACACAGTAAATTTAGACATACACCTTTCGCCTCCATCTTGTTGTTTTGCTGATCATTTTATAGACACAAGAATCCTCTCTCGTAATTTGACAGAATGATGGGCGTCTTGATTGATGTCATTTATCTTTCATTTCCTGCCGTATTGATTTTGCCATGGTGTGTCACTCTGTGTCATTTCCTTTTTATGAATCATGATTCATAAAGCTACAGGTAGCCATTATTGGTAATCATTACACACTTAGGTTGTCAAGGGAACTGAGTCCATTTGAATGGATACCTAGGGGAGGAGTGGGGGGAGAGAGAGAATAGTGGAGATGTAGAAATCATGACGGTGGAGAGAAGCGTGAAGGGGTTGGAGGAGATAGATGTGCGCTCTCCCGGTATATTAAGCTTTGGTGTCACAGGTAGGTAAATCCACACCTAACGCTTCCACAAACTCCGTCACCCGTCAGTGGCACATGTGTCAGCGCCCCTGTAAACTCTAAAAACACCACAATGCTAAATGTTATAGACAAAGATTCTTAAAGGCATCAATAGTAACTTGGTCAATAGTTGAGTTATTTCATCATTTTTACCTTTTTTTGTGTTCTAAAACTTTGCAAAATCAAACATGGTGCATTGGGGTCAGTGCATTACATGAACACAGAGTTTTAATATGTGCAACCCCAAATAACATGACAAAATATTGACAATTTAAATTAAATATTCCTCTCTACCAAGGCTTGAGAGCCTTGGTAGAGAGAAATATTTCATTTAAATTGTCAATATTTTGTCATGTTCATTAATTTAATCTATTTTCCCTCACTAAAGTAGAACATAATTTCTGTTGATGACAAATGGTTTATCACATATTTTTATAAACATTTTTAACAGATTTATTTTTTTAAAGGCGTCATGACATGGATTTTTTTAAATGACTTTATGCTCCTTGAGGTTCACTTATAATGTTTTTTGCCCAAACCGTTTTTAAGGCGCGGCTCCTTTAAGGTGTGTCAGTAAACGGCCACTGTTATGGTTGGGTAACGTCATTGCATAGAAACAGTATCAACACCCACTCGCTACTGTACATGAGTAAGTGTTTTGAAAACATTATCCATAAAAATTTTGCGTAGCGTCAGTTCTGGCAGCTCTCATCTGTTAGTCAAGCTCGCATCAGTGATTTTCAGCTGATCCACGTCTACCTATAGGAATACGATGCCTATCACTGTATTCATATATAAGCTCCTTCAGTATTATCAGCAGCTATCGCGTTTCTCAGGAGCTTATTACCCTCCTCCATCCCCAGCTCCTCCTCTCAGTCCAGTCAGGATTTGGCATTCGAATTCCCCTTTGAATCAGATTAAATTCTTAAATTATGTTATACATTAAAAAATCGACATTAATGATATCTGCAATACATTTATGTTGATTGCGTTCTGATTACCCTAAGAGGGGTTATTGCTGCTCTTGGAGTTCTTGCCTAGATCAGAACCATACCGCCAATCCTAACTATATGCTATTGTCAATCGTATTTGACGATAGTGGCCATGACAGAACCATAATTTACAGATAAAGCATTAGGAAATTATTTACTTATGGTATGTGATGCAGCTGCTGTCAGATTCAATACATGTTGTGAGTGCTACATTTAAAGGCAGGAACATACCAAGCCGACGGGCAGTTTTTGTGCGTCGGCCGACTAAGTTTTCTCAGTGTGTTCCGCACCGTCGGCTGAAATTGGTCCTCGTCGGCTTTGTAACAGCTGATTCGACATGTTGAATCGGCGTCGGGCCGTCGGTGAGAGAGAGAACTCTGATTGGCTGTTCAGCTTAGTGAACGAGTCAGTGCACGAGAATAATAGCAAAACGGCGAGCAAAGAAGTCAAAACGGTACAGATATAAGGCTGCTGTTATGTTACGTCATCTTACATTAGTGTTCCTTGGCAAATATTTAAATATTAACATGAGTGGAGTGGAATAAAGAAAGTGTTTAACAGGATTGATATTCAAAACGGTAAGCACGCACTGCTTTGTTTATGGTTTGTGTAACGTTATCTGCAGCCTGCAGCGTCGGTTTCTCTTTTTGAATGTCGAATATAGATGAATATATCTGCAGAAATAGACAGTCTCATTTACACGCAGGCGCAGAACGCGCATTCTAGCTAACAGTCGGCAGTAGGTGTGTTCAAGAACAGCTTTTTACCCCGACGCGAGGCGACAACACAGTCGGCTTTCATCAGCGCTAGTTCGTCGGCGTCGGCTTGGTGTGTTCCTGCCTTAAAATAACATTCTTTTAGAACACAGTAATCAGCCGGACCCGGGCCGTATCCAGATCAGATAGTGGACCTGCGCCTAGACACGACCGCATCGCATCCCTGAAGTGTCAGCAGAGATTGTGTGAACTAGACTCTCCCCTGTGAAGGCCTCATCGACACGACAGCCATCGGCACTGATCCTCAACAAACTCGTCTCCATACCGGTGTTATGAATCCGATCTTCAACCAAATGAACTGCGTAATATAATGTTCCGATCCAATCTGACTTCTGACCTGTAATGCTGCCTGAATCATAATCATACATTGTTCGTTCGTTGGCCAGAGGAGAACTTTCTCCCAAGGGTTTATTCTCCATTCTGGTCACCTGATGGAGTTTTTTCGCCTTTGTCATCATTGGCGTTTGGCTTGCTTAGTTGGGAACATTTCATTTTATATTTAACAATATTATTACAACATTATTTTCCTGTTATCTCTGTAAAGCTGCTTTGAAACAATCTTTATTGTAAAAAGCCTTATATAAATAAAGGTGACTTCATTTTTGATTGCAAGAATGTTTTCAGTAATATTATGCTAACCTTTTCATAATGCTCTACTCATGTTTAGAAAATGTTTGTGTGCAAAACTGAGTGCCGTCTCTGAGATGCCTCGCTGTGCCTTCTGTGAACATTTGGACCTCCACTTTGAGATACTTTGCTGCACGAGCATGAGCTTGCGATAGAGAGATTGTGCCGCAGTGCCGTCTGTCTGCGGGAAAGGCCTGTCTCTGATGGGCCCACTGAGAAATGAGCTGCTTTTAATGAAGTGGCATTATTAGCAAAGAGGGACAGATAGCTCTCCTCTGGGAGACACACGGCTAATGCTGCAACATACATGGAGCGAGAGAGATGGGAGAAGGGAGGATGAGAGAATGATAGAAACACCAGAGCCCATATGATTGAGAGACTTTGGGAGAAAATGAACGAGAGAGAAATTTTGAGGGCAGCACTTTCAAGGGAGATGCGATTTGTTTGAGAGACACTGAGCTTCAATGTGTGTGTGTGTGTGTGTGTGTGTGTGTGTGTCATTTAGAATGGAGTGCTAAAAGCTGTGGTCTGAATTAGGCCAGTGTCCATTAATAATGAATATCCAAAATAGCACCATCACAAATCAAACTCCCTGGACACACACTGCAATTTAGGAGCAGTACTGCCCACAGCTACATGCTGTACAGCACACACACACACACACACACACACACACACACACACACACAAACACACACACACAAACATCAGTGTACTGAGATGTTCTTGCTCTGATGCATGAACACTTACCCTAGCACATTACACACACACACACACACACACACACAGTTCAATTACAACTCGATTGAGATTATGACATACAACAGTACAATAGCCTCTAAACTACCAATCTACCACAATGCCACTGATTGCTAATCAGTTCTTTGGCACAAACACACACACACACACGTTGTGTTTTCATGTTTTATAGGGGATTTTCATAGACATAATGATTTTTATACTGTACAAACTGTATATTCAACCCTTAAACCTACCTATCACAAAAAAAACAACTTTCTGCATATTTACATTTTCAAAAAAACATCACTGATGATTTAAACAGTATGAATTATAAGCTATTTTCCTCATGCAGACCAAAACATGTCCCCACAAGGACAAGGATTTCCACATAATGTAGGGTTTACCTGGCCACACACACACACACACATTGACTTTTATTGTTTTTATACTGAGCTGATTATATTTTTAATCTCCTAGTTCTAATTCTAACCTTCACATACTTGATATATATATATATATATATATATATATATATATATATATATATATATAATCACATATTATTATAATATTATATTAAAATATATCATTAACTTTGGCATGTTTTTTTTTAAGCCATTTTCTTTGTGACCTGTTCACCGCAGCCTGTGATTTCAGGTTTTTACTGGCAAAATCTGGACCCACACACTCACAAAACTCTCCAAGCCAGTATGTCTGAACACATCAGCTTATAGTGGAAGATTCTTTATTGGGCCCAGAGATAATTACTGCTTTAATGATGATAATAATAAAGATGCATGCCTAGCAGAAGCTCTTGCAGTCTGAGTGTTTACACAACACCTCCAGGGTCAAAGTTTGGGGTTCAGACTCAGAGCTGCTGGAGCTGTAATGGAGACAGTGAGTCGAGGTTTGATCTCGCTGTGTGTGTGATCTGAACAGTGTTACGAGGTCAGTCGGGTTAATCCAGACCCACTCACTCACTCCAGCGCGCCTTTTTTCTTTCTACTGTCTCCATCCGTTTTTCTTTCACGTTTGCTCATGTTCTTCTAGTCTTGTAAAGTCGACCACATTTGCACACACCAACTACAGGTATAGTTATGGCATGTTTTCATTTAATTTGATTCATACACACTACTGTTCAAAAGTTTGGGGTCGGTAAGGATTTTTAAAATGTTTTTGAAAGTTTTTAATCTCATGCTCACCAAGGCTACATTTATTTGATCAAAAATACAGTAAAACTGTAATATTGTGAAGTACTATTACAATTTTTAAAAAACTGTTTTCTATTTTAATATTCTAAAATTCTGAATTGTCAGCATCATTACTCCAGTCTTCAGACATGATCCTTCAGAAATCATTCATATGCTGATTTGCTGAAACATTTATTATTATCATCATCATCATTTAGCATTAGATTTTTTTTTGAAAATGTAAATGTTTTTTAAACGTTTACTGTCACTTTCGATTTTCAATCAGTTTAATGCGTCCGTGCAGAATAAAAGCATTAGTTGTAGGTATGTATTGTGATTCTGTGTAAATTGTGTCCTCCATTATAACTAAAAATAAAAGTTTTATTTGTATTTTCCATATTCAGCCTTCAGGATCAGTTACAACAGATGCATTACTGATGTCAGACATGATGTGATATGTCTTTAAAGGGGTGGTAAAACACGATTTCACTTTTCTAACTTTAGCTAGTGTGTAATGTTGCTGTTTGAGCATAAACAACATCTGCAAAGTTACAGCGCTCAAAGTTCAAAGCAAAGGGAGATATTTGCTTTTAAAAATTCAATTTCTAAGGACTACAGCAAACAGCCGGTTTTGGACTACACAACATTCCTCGGGAGTTGCTGACGTCAGCATATCCCATTATTTACATAAACCCCTCCGAGAATACTTAAGCGGGGCGAGGCCATTTTAAATGGCTGTTTTGGAGATGAGTTGTTGCAATGCCGTCGAAACGCTGCTGTTATTTTCATCCGGATTGCAGGTCCACTTTGTTCAGCCTTCATAGGGACGAGGGAGTTAGGGATCAATGGTTAAAATTTATTTTTAACTCGGTCCCTCGTAATTATGACCCAAATCTCGCTCTCTGTGCTGCACATGTTACGGAGGAAAGCTTTCACAATCTTCGCGAGTTCAATGCACATCGGCTTGTCCTGAAAGATGGAGCAGTTCCAACTTTAAAAAACAGAAGCTTTTGTTTACGGGCCACAACCTGTAAGTATGATTTATTTTTCGTCTATGTGTTTTCCTGTAATATTTCGTATTGTTAATTGTACGTTGTAGCAAGGAAGTAAACAAATGACAACGCTGTTTGGCTCTGCTGGTTTGTTAAATGCTCATTCATAACGTTATCCGACAAACACCTAACGTTACAAACTTTTTTTAACCTCAACAGCGGACTTGGAATTAGTGTAAATTATTCTTTGATTGGAGCTTTTCTACATGCTTGTTTATCTACAGGCATGCTAAATATGGTTCTGTGTTTGATTTGGCAGCCGATGTTTAGTGTTCGTTTTGGGTTAATAGTTCTGTCGACAGATATTACAATCGTTCTAAAAATACAAAAGTAATGGTGGCATACAGTCAGAAACGATCACTATAGATCCGGAGTCTTTACTCAAACAAATCCCTTTGAGGACTGTAGTATAATTTGTTAGAACGATTATATGAAATTCTTGTTTATGAAGCTTATTTTTTGTAACTCTATAATAATTAGTACAATTAACAGCGCATCTAAAAAGTAATGAGAGAACAACAAAAAACAAACCTTTCTGAAACGTCGTTTAACAGCCGTTCTTGAACAGGTTCTGCTCGATCATCTTCACTAACGTTTCCCCGGGTCCGATTGGTTTTATTGACGCCGTTGTTTATAATACACCAAAGCACAAAGTACCATAGCAAACTACCGGTAAAGATACGGGGCGTGACGTTTCCGGGAAATGTGCACTAGGCGGTTAGCGAATCACAACACACTGGGCCAGCTAACCTGAGCCCATTGCATAGTTTTGAGGGACGTCTGGCTTTATAGAACCAGGAAACCATCATACCGTTTTTACAAGTAGGGGAAGAACAGTGTAGAATAAAGGTAAAATATATGAAAAATAATGCAATTTTTAAAAAACGAAGCATGAACACATGTTACAGTGCACCCCACAAACACAATCAAGCCTTCGAAAAAATGCGTTTTACCACCCCTTTAATGCGCATGAGACTGAGAGCTATGCTGGAAGGTAAGATTTTTAGTGAATAACAATTTAAATCTCTGTACTATTACACATTTAGCCATTCATACTAAGAATGATAACTATAAAGATAACTATATTAGTGTCCACACTATGCACACCAGCAGACGATATCGTTCTGTTTATTATAAATGTGCGCTGCAGTTTTGGCATCTGCCACTTTAAATGCTCGAGCTCTGAAAGCAGGATGGATTCTGATTGGCTGTCAATGTTTTTATTGTTTATCAGCTGGGGAAAAAATCGTTCTGAAAAGGTTTCCAACGATATAATTTCTCTGTGTAAGTATCGCTGTAATTGTGTGTGTGTGTGTGTGTGTGTGTGAACTCTGCTATTCTTTATACTTTATCAAGTACTTTCAACTATACTTTATCATTATCGTTATAGTTATCGTCCTTGGTGTGAAGGAGGCTTAACATGGCATTCAAGGTAAGGTATACAGAATGACCTCGGTGTTGCTATTGTGCTTTCCTCATATTGTAAAGCTATATTGTATGACTTCGGAAGACTTGGAAAGATCGAGTTAAGTGGACTACTTTTAAATGGTGCTTTTGTTACTGTCCTATTCACTTTCATTACAGGGAAAGGAGCGCTTGGAACATTTAGTGCACATGTGTTCATAAGAAAGTCATACAGGTTTAGAACAATATGAGGGTGAGTAAATGACAACAGATTTTTAATTTTCAAACTGTTCTTTTAATACCTAATGTGAACAAAGATGTTTAAAACGTATAAGGAACCAAGAAAGCACATAAAAAACTAAAACATAAATAAATGTCCCTTCGCCAAACATAATCTAGCCACGCAACATTTATAATAATGACTATTTGTTTTTCAATTAAAAGCTGAACTGTTGTCTGCCGAGTTAATGAGAGGAATACAGGCAGTGGTTAGGAAACATCCTTCATTGTTTGGTAGACATCAGATGAGGAACAACTGTGGGGTTGATGGAGGGTCAAAGCTGGATCTCCATTTCTTGATTTATTTTTCATAAATCCCTCTTTTGGTTGTCTTTTTTTATGCTAATAGCTACTATATATAGTTGGTGGGCTAAACTCTCATTGTGACCAGCGAGCTGTGAAGTGTAACAGTATAACGGAGCAGAGCTTGTATTGAGCCTCAGGCTACCTGTGTGCTTATGACAGGATTAAACTGGGCCAGAGCCAGCTGGAGCCAAAACACCAGCGCAGACAAGCTAACGTGAACACACAAGCACACATTTCACTGATTAGTAATTGAGCTGAATGAGCCATAGCCTATACACATTTAATAAACATGTAGGCTGTTTATTTATTTCGACCATTTTACTGCTTGTATTTATAGGTAGCCTATAGTAGAAAGAAAGAGACTTCAGGAATGATGAGGAAATAAAAGGGAACTAAAAGGGGCAGATGAAAACTTACTCAATGTCCCCATGAATCATAACAAAACCTTGATGGTACATTAAATGTCTTAATTTAGATCTAAACATGTAGTGTGTGTTTTCAGGGTAGTTTTAGTCTTGTATAGTAGGATTGTGAAATTGAGTGTGATTTAATTACCGGTATATACACACTACCATTCTTTTTTTTCTTTTCTTTCCTTTTTTGTATTTAACATGGATGGATTAAATGTGACTGTAAAATATCTATATTGTTACAATATATTTCTATTTCAAATAAATGCTGTTCATTTTATCAAAGAATTCTGAAAAATATGTATCATGGTTTCAGCAAAGATATCAATCAGCTAACTTTAGAAAAAAAGATTTTGAGCATCAAATCATCATATTAGAATGATTTCTGAAGAATTATGTGACACTGAAGACAGGAGTAATGATGCTGAAATTTCAGCTTTGATCACAGGAATAAATTATATATTCAAAGAGAAAACAGTTATTTTAAATTATATTAATATTTCACAATATTACTGTTTTGCTATGTTTTTGATCCAGATCCTTCTAAAAAAAATTAGCATATTGTGATAGAGTTAATTATTTTCCATAATGTAATGATAAAAATTAAACTTTCATATATTTTAGATTCATTGCACACCAACTGAAATATTTCAGGTCTTTTATTGTTTTAATACTGATGATTTTGGCATACAGCTCATGAAAACCCAAAATTCCTATATCAAAAAATTAGCATATCATGAAAAGGTTCTCTAAACGAGCTATTAACCTAATCATCTGAATCAACTAATTAACTCTAAACACCTGCAAAAGATTCCTGAGGCTTTTAAAAACTCCCAGCCTGTTTCATTACTCAAAACCGCAATCATGGGTAAGACTGCCGACCTGACTGCTGTCCAGAAGGCCATCATTGACACCCTCAAGCAAGAGGGTAAGACACAGAAAGAAATTTCTGAACAAATAGGCTGTTCCCAGAGTCCTGTATCAAGGCACCTCAGTGGGAAGTCTGTGGGAAGGAAAAAGTGCCGCATTGAAGCAGTCATTTCTGCAAAAGGATTCCCGACCAAGTATTGAGTGCATAACTGAACATAATTATTTGAAGGTTGACTTTTTTTTTGTATTAAAAACACTTCTTTTATTGGTCGGATGAAATATGCAAATTTTTTGAGACAGGAATTTTGGGTTTTCATGAGCTGTATGCCAAAATCATCAGTATTAAAACAATAAAAGACCTGAAATATTTCAGTTGGTGTGCAATGAATCTAAAATATATGAAAGTTTAATTTTTATCATTACATTATGGAAAATAATTAACTTTATCACAATATGCAAATTTTTTGAGAAGGACCTGTATATACAGTGTGTGTATTTATGTATGTTTATATATATATATATATATATTAGTTTACACCAACACACACACACACACACACACACACACACACATATATATATATATATATATATATATATATATATATATATATATATATATATATATATATATATATGTATATATACATACACATATTTTATATGAAGATATGTTAGATGCGATTAATCGTGATAAATCAATTTGACAGCACTTTATATACACACAATGTTTTTAGCTTGATTTGGTGTCTTAAAAATGCCAATTGGCAAATTATATATATATATATATATATATAAATATATATAAATGACTATTCAATGATTTACTCGTCTGCAACAGTAATCTTTTTTTCATTTGAGGGCTTATCTAGGCACATATTGATATATGCAATTCATTTAATTAGTAATTTAATTAGTAATTTTATGGCATATGTAATTAACATTTTAATCGATTAACAGTCCTAGTCTACAATTACTTATCTTATAGGCAATGATATGGAAGTGCATGGGAGATCCTTACATGCTTGTGCGCCTCAGGAGAGAGTGACTGTATGGGACATATGAGTGGACGTTTGATGCCACTTGTGTTACAGCACTCAATCGTGTGTGTGTGTGTGTGTGATAACAGCATTTAGATCAGTCTGCTTCTCTTGACTCTGTGCTGCTGGGGCTCCTCACTGAGATTGGTGTGAATTATTCTAGCGCACCATTTCCATTTCCAATACAAGACCAGACACACACACGCACGCACCCCAGGAGGAGGGACTGGAGGTTTAATTCCATGCTGTACGTTTAAGTGTGTGTGTGCGTATTGTTGAATATTTAATGAGACAAAACCATAGTATGAATATTTGATGATGACATGTGTCCCATATGGATGGTTCAAAGATCACCACGCCCACAGCTCAAGACGCGCGCGCGTATGTGTGTGTGTGTGTGTGTGTGTGTGTGTGTGTGTGTGTGTGTGTGTGTGTGTGTGTGTGTGTGTGTGTGTGTGTGTGTGTGTGTGTGTGTGTGTGTGTGTGTGAATGAGGGAGATCACAGGAGTGTGTGTCTGTTAGAGATTA